>CM051259.1:29222200-29229700 GCA_027921565.1 Artemia sinica | reverse complement strand
TAACAAAAATTATTAGTATTCACGACGGCAAATTAGGCGGAAAATTTAAGAACGGGACTTAATTGCTTCAAAACAAATACATAATACAACTGTAGAACAAAATTCATCTACAAAAATTTGTAAGAACTAAACCTCGGCACTGTTTCTGTTTTAATTCCGTTTCTGTTTTTGTCTTACCTGTTTCTGTTTTTCATAAAAACAGAGCCAAAAAATAGAACCAGGTCATCTGTTTTGTCGGACCTGTTTCTGATTCTGTTCTGTTTTTTTCTTAACCTGTTTTTTTTCCGTTTCTGTTTTTTTTTTACCTGTTTTCTGTTTTTTTTTTTCTTCATTTACCGAGAGCTTGCGTTTTCACTATTTACGCTAGCTTGGGAATTGCAGCGTAAAATCTTGCCCAGTATAGATGACAGGGGGCGACATCCGAAAAAAAAGGAAGATAAGCGAAAACAAAAAACAGCTGTTTTCTGTTTTTCAAAAAAAAAAAAAAAAACAGAACAGAAAGCAGAAACAGGTCATCTGTGTTTGACAGACCTGTTTCTGTATCTGTTCTGTTTTTTTTTCGTTTCTGTTTTTCTGAAAAACAGAAACAGTACCGAGGCTTAATAAGAATTAATAAAACCTCTCTTTGAATGCACTGAGGTTTATGCTGTAATGTTTAGCTAGACATAATTCGGGTCAATACCTGCAAGGTAAAATTGAATAGGAGATTCCGCCCGCCCCCCTCCCCTGCGACAAAGGGGATACTGTAATAAGGGGGGACTTCAAGGCTGTTTTATGTTCTGAGGAATATATTGCAGAGCTAGTTGGGTTTTGGCTTTTGCTTCTGGATTTTTGCTCTTTAGAAAATGTAAGTCTAATGTGTCCCTTTTTATTCCTACCTATTATAATCTATAAATCCTAGTTTAGGGGTAAGGCCCCAATACAATAACAACTTGATTAATATGATAAGAGAATGAACACTTAGCACTTATTATAAATTTTGCTTGCTTTTACTTTCGTATCAATAATAATTTCACTTTTAGGTTACAAACAAACCACAATTAAATCAACAATCCAGAGCTTGAGAATTACTCAGCCGGATTTTAATTTCCGTCAAACACAAAGTAAATTTCTTTCTTTTTCAATAACACTCTTGTTTTTCTATATTAATTAAAGAAAAAATTTTGCGAAAAAGAATAAGATTAAACTAAATTTTTGATATATAATGATATTAATTCCTGAAAGCTTATCAGTCCAAGATTTATTTTACTGTAATTTTGGTTTTTATTTTCAATGTCGTAATTATTAAAGACAATAGTTGTAAGATAATTTGTTTTCAGTTAAGCATTAATGACGCACTAGGCTTTATAGTTTTAAAGTTAGGGAAGGGAGCAGTAGCCAAAGTCTTGTTTGTAATGAAAACTCCATGTGTCTTAAATAGTCTTGGAAAAATAAAATAAAACTGAATAATGGTATTAATTGCTGAAAGCCCATCAGTTCAAGATTATATTTTACAGTAATTTCTAATTTTATTTTCAATGTTGTAATAAGTATAAAAAATATTTGTAATAAAAATTCGTTTTCAGTAAAGCGCCAATTACGCAGTAGGTTTTAGTCTTTTACAGTTAGGGAAAGAGGCAGCACCCAAACTCATGTTTGTGGTGATTTTTGTTCGTTTTAAGCTTGATTTGCATATTCAATTTAAGTTTTGCTCGTTTTAAGATTTATTTATTCTTTCATATTAGTATTTGTTTTACGTTTGTTTGGTACGATTGTTTATTAGAATTTCTGCTCGTTTTAGGTTTCATTTATACTTCAATCGTAAAAGATTTTCGATCGTTTTCAGTTTAATTTCCATATTCAATTTAAGTTTTACTCTTTCTAAGATTTATTTATTCATTTATATTAGTACTGGTGGTGTGTTTGTTTGCTATGGTTTTTATTTAATTCTGTTCGTTTTGGGTTTCATTTATTCTTTAATAGTAATTGCTGGTCATTTTGAGTTTGAATTATTATAAGTTTTTATTTCTGCTGATCTTAAGTTTGATATGGTCTTTACTTTTCTTTAAAAATCTTCTTTTTCGTAAATTTCTATTTAAATAATTTCTGTTCGCTTTTGATTGCCAAAATTTCCAATTTTTCAACATTCCCCATTTGGAAATATATTTTTTTTTAACATCTAAGTTTCATCAAAGTATCAAAGCTAGTATAAAAGAAACTAGTGTCAAGGTAAACAAAAGTATTAAAGTAAACAAATTACTGAAGTAACAATAAGCAATATGCATAACTTACAACCTTTATCCCCAGGATTGAGGTTGATTTCAACCCTGGAAGAATAGTTACTTGAAATTTGGACTATTTTGAACAAAATGGCTATCTTAAAATTTCGACAGGATGCAATTGGGGAAAAGGGGTAGGGGGTAAGGGATATTTGCCCTTTGATCATTTTTGACTCTTGAAAAAATAACTCGAATCTTCAATCGTCAATCAAATGAGATCCCTCCACAGTGAATGTGCCTACCGCTTCCACGAAAACCTTATATGTCAACAATGAATAACTAGCATAACTTCTAGGCCTACTTCTTGCCCCGAAGGCTGGTGGAGGGGGTTACTACACCCGGATCCGAAGTTATTTGAACAAATTTTGAACAAAACAGCTATCACGAAATTTCGATTAGATCGATTGGAGAAAAGAGGGCATGAGGGTACTAGTTGCTCTCTGGTTACTTTGACTCTTCAAAAAAGAACTAGGACTTTCAATTTCCAATAAAAAAAACATCCTCCAGAAGGTTATACGACCACCCCTTTCAGATTACCCTTATAGTTCCCCGGGCAAAACTTACAATCTTTACCCCCAGGCTCTGGGGGTTGTGTTAATCCTGGAGTCATTGTTATATGATCTTTGGACTATTTGAAAAAAATGGCTATATCAAAATTTCGATCGTATTCATTAGAGGAAAGGAGAGCACGCGGGGGGGGGGGGGGGGGGGGGGGGGGGGGGGGGGTGTCACTTTAGACTCTTAAAAAGAGACCTATAATTTTTCAGTCCCAGTCACATGAGTCTCCTCCAAAGTTTATGCGACCACCCCTTCTATAAGCATCTTATATACCCACGAGGTATAACTTACAACACTTGCCCATGTGCTCTGAGGGTTTATGTCGACCCCAGATTTTTGCTATCTGATCTTGGGCTATTTTGGACCAATGACCCTCAAAATTTTGAATGGATGCATTTGGAGAAAAGAGGCGGGGGGGGGGATAGTTACCATCCGATCACTTTTGACTTTTAAAGGGGCACTAGAAATTCCGATTTTCCATCGAATGAGCCCCCGCAGAAGTTTATACAACCAATTCTTCCGCCTGGGTGTGATTGTCAGTAAAAGCGTGAGTGACTGAGTGGGAGTCTGAGTGAGTGAGTGTGAGCTCCCCTATGAGTGTGAAAGCTTATATGATCACTCCGGTCATGCAAACCTTATGTTCCCCCGGGGCAAAACTTATAATCCTTACCCCAGGGCTCTGGGAGGGTTGTGTCAACCCCGGAGACATTGTTTTATGATCTTTCGACTATTTTGAAAAAAAAATAATATATCAAAATTTTGACCGTACTTACTAGGGGAAAAGATGGCGTAGGGAGGAGGGGTAGCTAGTTAATCTCAAGTCAGTTTTAACTCTTAAAAAGGGAACTAGAATTTTTAATTGCCAATCAAAATGAGTCCCCTCCGAAGTTTATACGATCATTCCTTCCATAAAAACATTATATGACCTTGGGACATAATTTACAGTACTTGCCCCCGTGCTCTGGGGGGTTGTGTCAACCCTGGAATTTTTTATATCTAATCTTGGACTATTTTGAACAAAGTGGCTATCTCAAATTTTGATTGGATGCATCTGGGGAAAAGAGGCGTGGGAGGGCTAATTGCCCTCCGATCACTATTGATTTTTAAAAGGGAACTAGAACTTCCGATTTCCAATCGAAAGAGTCCCCACAGAAGTTTATACAACCACTTCTTCAGCCTGGGTGTGAGTGTTAGTGTGAGTTTCAGTGAGTGGAAGTGAGCGAGTCTGAGTATGTTTAAGCCCCCCAGTGAGTTTGAAATTTATTCGACCACTCCTTCCATAGCAACCTTATTTACCCTCAAGAGATAACTTTCTTGCCCCCTGGCTCTGGGGACTACGTCAACTCCGGAAGCATTGTTATATAATCTTTGGACTATTTTGAACTAAATTGGTATCCAAAAATTTCGATGGGAGGCATTTGGGGAAAAGAGGACGTGGAAGCTACTTGCACTCTGATCACTTTTGACTCTAAAAGGAGAACTAGAACTGTCAATTTTCAATCAAATGAGCCCTCTCTGAAGTTTATACGACACCTACAAAGTTTATATGACCACCCTTTCCATAAGAGCCTTATATGTTTCGGCGGGATAATTTACAACACACGCCCCAGGCTCCGGGGGGGGGGTGTCAACCCTGCAGTTATTTTGTTGTCTGACTTTTGGACTAATTTGAACATTTTCTATCTCAAAATTTCGAATGGAGTCATTTGGGAAACCGATGGTGTGAGGGGTTTGGAGGGCTAGCTGCCCTCCGATCAGTTTTGCCTCACAAAAAAAGCCCTATAGTTTCTGATTTCCTATTGAATAAGCCCCCTCCGAAGTTTATACGATCATCCCTTCCATTGGTGACTTTGGAAAAAAATAAAATAATTATGATGATTTGAAACTTGTATTTAAGCAAGTTAAAATCGAACACGATTAGAATCAAACATTCCCCCTTTTCCTAACAAAAATTTCTGCAATTAAAAAGGGTAAATTTTTTCATTTACAATTATTGCTCTAAAGGTTTTTGGCGGCATTGTATCCCTGGATACATAGATCGAGATCTTTTGACTATTTTTTGAACAGAATTATTTCTTGGAAATTTTGATTAATAATGAGGGGAGGGACATTGAAATGGCAGGGGGGGGGGCATAGTCCTCAAATCACATGTAAAGAATCCCCCTTAACATACCAACAGTATAGAGTTTCAACTCATACCCTTAGCCGTTCTAGACATATTCTAAATACGTTTTTTTGAAAAACTGGATGCATATAAAAAACATTAATTTCAACTATTATAAGAATTTTTTCTACTCGTTTTGAGTTTAGTACGGTTCTTCCCTTTTCTTTGAAAACAAAATTTCAATTGGATGCATGCATTTTCGGGAAAAAAAGGGCAAAATTGCCCTCTGATCACTATTGACTCTAAAAAGCGAACTAGAACTTTCAGTTTCCAATCAAATGATCCCCCTAAAAATTCCATACGGCCACCCCTTCCATTACAGCTGCATATACCTCTGGGTCATAGCTTACAGCCCTTGCCCCCGGGTTCTGGGGGTTGACCCCAGAGGCATTTTTATATGATTTATTGACAATTTTGAACAAAATGTCTATCTCAAAATTTCAATCAGACTCATTTGGGGAAAAGGGGGTGTAGGGATGGGCTAGATACCATCCGAACACTTTTGATGCTTAAAGGAGAGCTAGAACTCCCAATTTCCAATCGAATGAGCCACCTCTGAAGTTTATGCGACCACCCCTTCCATAAAACCTTATTTGCCCTCCGATCACTTTTGACTCTAAAAAAGGGAACTAAAAATTTTAATTTCCAATCAAATGAGCCTCCTACAAGGCTTATACAGCCACTCCTTCTATAATATCTTATATGCCCCCGGATCATAGCTTACAAACCGTGCCCCCGGGCTCTGGAGGGTTGTGTCGACCCCGGGGGCATTTTATATGATCTTTACCATTCTGGACAAATTGGCTATCTCAAAATTTCGATCACGTCCATTCGATGAAAAGAGGGTTTAGGGGCTAGTTGCGCTCCAATCATTTTTGACTCTTAAAAGGGCATTAAAACTTCCGATTTCCGATCAAACAATGTCACTCTAAAGTTTGTGCGATCACTCCTTCCATAAAGACCTTATATGCCCTCGGGCATAAGTTACGACTCTTATCCCGGGCTTCGGGGCTATGTCAGCCCCGGAGGCATTGTTATATGATATTTGGATTATTTTGAACAAATAAACATCTCAAAATTCTGATCTGATACATTCGGAAAAAGAGGGCGTGTGAGGGACTAGTTAACCTCCGATCACTTTTTGACTCTTACAAAAGCACTATAACTTCCAAAATCCAACTGATTTTGCCCCTTCCGAAGTTTATAAGATCACTTCTTCCACCTGGATGTGAGTGTGAGTGAGCGAGTGACTATTTGTGAGCCTCCCTGTGAGTGTGAAAGTTTATACGACCACTCTTTGCATAATAGCCTTATATGCCGTCTGTGGCGTAACTGACAACACTTACTCCCAGGCTCTGGGGTTTTTTGTATTCTCAACCAGATGCATTTGGGAAAGAGAGGGCATGGGAGGGGGATGGGGTAGTTGCCCTCTGACTCTTAAAAAAAACACTAGAACCTCTGATCTAAAATCGAATGAACTCGCTCCAAAGTTTATGTGATCACCCCTTCCATACGAAGAGCCAGAAAAAGAAAAATGAATAGCTATGAAACATTGAAGCCTTATGGCCTTCACTATAGGCAACGCTATAACGTTGCCTCTGATGTGTTGACGTCTTGCATATTCAATAAAAAGACTAGGATTATTTATCTATCGAAAAGTTCTGGATGCATATATGTCTTTCACATATTTTAACTTTATGCCTTGAGGCTAATACAGAGTCTAGTCAGGTCTTCAGGCTAAATTTGGACATAATAACTCTCACCTTGAAATCGTCCTGCGCCTCTTCAAATGAAGAACCATTAAAGTCGTATTCTTATTTATCGATTGTTTTTGTTTTCACATCAGTTTTCGACATCAACTTTACAAGTCATTTGGAAATCTCAATATCTTTATATTATGTAGAATATAATGGTAAAAGAAAAGAATTTGACAATAAGAAAGATTCGACATGGTTGATGGTCTTCGAATAAAAAGTTATTAAGAAGTTCTAGGGTGAGATAAGATAACGGTAGAGAGGGAAAAGAAATACCCAGCCTGCTCCAGTAGCAGATTCAAGGCCGAGGTACCTAGGAAGTTAGAAGGTGAATGTGTGGAAACACAAGAAGATGCAAAGACCCTTGAAGCGGTTTTTTACCCTATGAAGGAACATGAGAATGATGTAATGGGTGAAGTGAATGATGAGAAGATTCAATTGGTGTTTGAAAATCATATGAAAGGAGGATCTGTTGCAGGTGTTGATTAAAATTTAATTATTTTTCATACCAGCAACAGTTTTTTTTGGTAATAAGGTGTTAAATCCAGGGCAAACGCCAGATGCAAGAAATCCTTATTTCTTTTGCATTTTAAGAAACCCGAAAACACATGAGAATTATCGTTTAATAGTCCTCGTCCTTGCTCTAAGTAAGAAAATGGAGAAAGTTAGTGGGACTGCATAATTTGTGGTAATAATATTTCCAGGCTGTTTAGTATTAAACTGAGGGCACAACAGATACACACTACCTCCTTAATTGTTCAGTATT
>CM051259.1:29076350-29222100 GCA_027921565.1 Artemia sinica | reverse complement strand
GTTCTCTTCAATTCCAATTCCTATTCACCTCTCTCTTCTGCTCCACACCCATGTTGCTTCACTGCCGTTTCCCTTTCCCTCATTTTTCTTTCCCCTCTTCTCAATTTCCTATCTCGCCTTCCTCCTCTCAATTTCCGTGGGCCGCTGTTGGTCTATCTTCCTGCTTCTCAACCCAACTTCTCTGCCTCAGGCCCCCTTCTCCGTCTTACTAAATATTATGTCTCAATGCGCTAATTACGCACCTTCATTCAGCATTCATGTCTTTCTCCTATTACTCTTCCCGTCTCAACCGTACTGTATTTGTTCTCTCTTTTCCTTCTCAGTCCTTCACAAAACATCTGCGTAACTCAACCCTCAGTGCAAGGGGTTTTAAGTTATGCCCTGGGGGCATATAAGGTTTTTATAGAAGGCTTTGTAGTAGAAACTTCAAAACAGGCTCATTCGATTGGAAATTAAAGGGCTAGTGCCCTTTTTAATAGTCGAAAATGATTGGAGGGCAACTAGCTCCCCCCATGGCCATCATTCCCCCAAACACATCCAATCAAAATTTTGAGATAGCCATTTTGTTCAGCGTAGTTGATTTCCAGATAGAAAATATATTTTTGAGGAGGACACTCCCCCACAACCCTCCGGGCAAGGGTTTTAAGTTATGCCCTGGGGGCATATAAGGTTTTTATAGAAGTCGTTGCAGTAGAAACTTCAAAACAGGCTCATTCGATTGAAATTAAAGGGCTAGTGCCCTTTTTAATAGTCAAAAATGATTGGAGGACAACTAGCCCCCTCCACCCGCCCATCATTCCCCCAAACACATCCAATCAAAATTTTGAGATAGCCATTTGTTCAGCGTAGTTGATTTCCAGATAGAAAAATATATTTCAGAAGAGGATACTCCCCTACAACCCTCAGGGCAAGGGTTTTAATTTATGCCCTGGGGGCATATAAGGTTTTTATCACAGTCTATAAAATTATCCAGTATGATCTTTCCATATCTCACCCATTATAAAAACCCGGACCAAGGTGCGAGTGCTCCAGAGAACGTTTTTGCAGATAGAAACATAAGCGGCACCAGATCTTTTCACGGGTAGACAAGTCAGACGCGAAACAATCGGAAACAAGTGGAAACCGCTATTACGAATAATGCACTTTGTAACCCTCTTGGACGCGAAACTTACAGTTATATAGAAATAATCGGAAACAAGTAACCCGCTAATGCAGAAAGAAGTGGAGGAGCTTTTGTTCGTACCGAGAATGACATACCAGAAATGATTTGCGATAACTTACTGGATAATTCTATAAACTGTGGTTTTTATAGAAGGCGTTGTCGTAGAAACTTCAAAACATGCTCATTCGATTGGAAATTAAAGGGCTAGTGCCCTTTTTAATAGTCGAAAGTGATTGGAGTGTAACTATCCCCCTCCCCCCCCCCCACGCCCATCATTTCCCAAACACATCCAATCAAAATTTTCATATAGCCATTTTGTTCAGCGCAGTTGATTTCCAGATAGAAAATATATTTTTGAGGAGGACACTTCCCCACAACCCTCAGGGCAAGGGTTTTAAGTTATGCCCTGGGGCATATAAGGTTTTTATAGAAGGCGTTGTCGTAGAAACTTCAAAAACAGGCTCATTCGATTGGAAAGTAAAGGGCTAGACCCTTTTTAATAGTCGAAAGTGATTGGAGTGCAACTAGCCCCCCCCCCCTACGCCCATCATTTCCCCAAACACATCCAATCAAAATTTGAGATAGCCCATTTTGTTCAGCGTAGTTGATTTCCAGATAGAAAATATGTTTTTTAGGAGGACAATCCTCACAACCTTCAGGGCAAGGGTTTTAAGTTATGCCCTGGGGGCATATAAGGTTTTTATAGAAGGCGTTGTCGTAGAAACTTCAAAACATGCTCGTTCGATTGGAAATTAAAGGGCTAGTGCCCTTTTTAATAGTCGAAAGTGATTGGAGTGTAACTAGCCCCCTTCCCCCCCACGCCCATCATTTCCCCAAACACATCCAATCAAAATTTTCAGATAGCCATTTTGTTCAGCGCAGTTGATTTCCAGATAGAAAATATATTTGAGGAGGACACTTCCCCACAAACCCTCAGGGCAAGGGTTCTAAGTTATGCCCTGGGGTGTATAAGGTTTTTATAGAAGGTGTTGTCGTAGAAACTTCAAAACAGGCTCATTCGATTGGAAATTAAAGGGCTAGTGCCCTTTTTAATAGTCGAAAGTGATTGGAGGGCAACTAGCCCTTCACCACCCCACGCCCATCATTTCCCCAAACACATCCAATCAAAATTTTGAGATAGTCATTTTGTTCAGCGTAGTTGATTTCTAGATAGAAAATGTGTTTTTGAGGAGGACAATCCCCCTCAACCCTCAGGGCAAGGGTTTTAAGTTATGCCCCGGGGGCATATAAGGTTTTTATAGAAGGCGTTGTCGTAGAAACTTCAAAACAGGCTCATTCGATAGGAAATTAAAGGGCTAGTGCCCTTTTAATAGTCGAAAATTATTGGATTGCAACTAGCCCCCCCACGCCCATCATTCCCCCAAACACATCCAATCAAAATTTTGAGATATCCATTTTGTTCAGCGTAGTTGATTTTCCAGATAGAAAATATATTTTTGAGGAGGACACTCCCCCGCAAACCCTCAGGGCAAGGGTTTTAAGTTATGCCCTGGGGGCATATAAGGTTTTTATAGAAGGCGTTGTAGTAGAAACTTCAAACAGGCTCATTCGATTGGAAATTAAAGGGCTAGTGCCCTTTTTAATAGTCAAAATGATTGGAGGACAACTAGCCCCCCCCCCCCCCACGCCCATCATTCCCCCAAGCACATCCAATCAAAATTATGAGATAGCCATTTGTTTCAGCGTAGTTGATTTCCAGATAGAAAATATATTTCTGAAGAGGATACTCCCCTACAACCCTCAGGGCAAGGGTTTTAAGTTATACCCTGGGGGCATATAAGGTTTTTATCACAGTCTATATAATTATCCAGTATGATCTTTCCCTATCTCACCTATTATAAAAACCCGGACCAAGGTGCGAGTGCTCCAGAGAACGTTTTTGCAGATAGAAACATAAGCGGCATCAGATCTTTTCACGGGTAGACAAGTCAGACGCGAAACAATCGGAAACAAGTGGAACCCGCCATTACGAATAATGCACTTTGTAACCCTCTTGGACGCGAAACTTACAGTTATAATACAAATAATCGGAAACAAGTAACCCGCTAATGCAGAAAGAAGTGGGAGGAGCTTTTGTTCGTACCGAGAATGAAGACCAGAAATGATCTGCGATAAACTTACTGGATAATTCTATAAAACTGTGGTTTTTATAGAAGGCGTTGTCGTAGAAACTTCAAAACATGCTCATTCGATTGGAAATTAAAGGGCTAGTGCCCTTTTTAATAGTCGAAAGTGATTGGAGTGTAACCTGCCCCCTTCCCCCCACGCCCATCATTCCCCAAACACATCCAATCAAAATTTTCAGATAGCCATTTTGTTCAGCGTAGTTGATTTCCAGATAGAAAATATATTTTTGAGGAGGACACTCCCCCACAACCCTCAGGGCAAGGGTTTTAAGTTATGCCTGGGGGCATATAGGTTTTTATAGAAGGCGTTGTCGTAGAAACTTCAAAACAGGCTCATTCGATTGGAAATTAAAGGGTTAGTGCCCTTTTTAATAGTCGAAAGTGATTGGAGTGCAACTAGCCCCCCCACCACGCCCATCATTTCCCCAAACACATCCAATCAAAATTTTGAAATAGTCATTTTGTTCAGCGTAGTTGATTTCCAGATAGAAAATATGTTTTTTAGGAGGACAATCCTCACAACTTTCAGGGCAAGGGTTTTAAGTTATGCCCTGGGGGCATATAAGGTTTTTATAGAAGGCGTTGTCTAAGAAACTTCAAAAAAGGCTCATTGGATTGGAAATTCAAAGAGATAGTGCCCTTTTTAATAGTCAAAAGGGATTGGAGGGCAACTAGCCCCCGCCCCCCTACGCCCATCATTCCCCAAACATATCCAATCAAAATTTTGAGATAGCCATTTTTGTTCAGCGTAGTTGATTTCCAGATTGAAAATATATTTTTGAGGAGGACACTCCCCCACAACCCTCAGGGCAAGGGTTTTAAGTTATACCCTGGGGGCATATAAGGTTTTTATAGAAGGTGTTGTCGTAGAAACTTCAAAACAGGCTCATTCGATTGGAAATTAAAGGGCTAGTGCCCTTTTTAATAGTTGAGAGTGATTGGAGGGCAACTAGCCCCCCCCCCACGCCCATCATTCCCCAAACACATCTAATCAGAATTTTTAGATAGCCGTTTTGTTCAGCGTAGTTGATTTCCAGATAGACAATATATTTTTGAAGAAGATACTCCCCTACAACCCTCAGGGCAAGGGTTTTAAGTTATGCCCTGGGGGCATATAAGGTTTTTATAGAAGGCGTTGCCGTAGAAACTTCAAAACATGCTCATTCGATTGGAAATTAAAGGCTAGTGCCCTTTGTAATAGTCGAAAGTGATTGGAGTGTAACTAGCCCTCTTCCCCCCCCCACGCCCATCATTTCCCCAAACACATCCAATCAGAAATTTTTAGATAGCCATTTTGTTCAGCGTAGTTGATTTACAGATAGAAAATATATTTTTGAGGAGGACACTCCCCCACAACCCTCAGGGCAAGGGTTTTAAGTTATGCCCTGGGGGCATATAAGGTTTTTATAGAGGGCGTTGTCGTAGAAACTTCAAAACAGGCTCATTCGATTGGAAATTAAAGGGCTAGTGCCCTTTTTAATAGTCGAAAGTGATTGGAGTGCAACTAGCCCCCCCCCCCACGCCCATCAATCCCCAAACACATCCAATCAGAATTTTAGATAGCCATTTTGTTCAGCGTAGTTGATTTCCAGATAGACAATATATTTTTGAAGAAGATACTCCCCTACAACCCTCAGGGCAAGGGTTTTAAGTTATGCCCTGGGGGCATATAAGGTTTTTATGGAAGGCGTTGCCGTAGGAAACTTCAAAACATGCTCATTCGATTGGAAATTAAAGGGCTAGTGCCCTTTTTAATAGTCAAAAGTGATTGGAGTGTAACTACCCTCTTCCCCCCCCCCCCACGCCCATCATTTCCCCAAACACATCCAATCAAAATTTTTAGATAGCCATTTTGTTCAGCGTAGTTGATTTACAGATAGAAAATATATTTTTGAGGAGGACACTCCCCCACAACCCTCAGGGCAAGGGTTTTAAGTTATGCCCTGGGGGCATATAAGGTTTTTATAGAAGGCGTTGTCGTAGAAACTTTAAAACAGGCTTATTCGATTGGAAATTAAAGGGCTAGTGCCCTTTTTAATAGTCGAAAGTGATTGGAGGGCAACTAGCCCCCCCCCCCACCCCCACGCCCATCATTTCCCCAAACACATCCAATCAAAATTTTGAGATAGCCATTTTGTTCAGCGTAGTTGATTTCCAGATAAAAATATGTTTTTTAGGAGGACAATCCTCACAACCTTCAGGGCAAGGGTTTTAAGTTATGCCCTGGGGGCATATAAGGTTTTTATAGAAGGCGTTGTCTAAAAAACTTCAAAAAAGGCTCATTCGATTGGAAATTCAAAGGGATAGTGCCCTTTTTAATAGTCAAAAGTGATTGGAGGGCAACTAGCCCCCGCCCCCCTACGCCCATCATTCCCCCAAACACATCCAATCAAAATTTTGAGATAGCCATTTTTGTTCAGCGTAGTTGATTTCCAGATTGAAAATATATTTTGAGGAGGATACTCCCCCACAACCCTCAGGGCAAGGGTTTTAAGTTATGCCCTGGGGGCATATAAGGTTTTTATAAAAGGTGTTGTCGTAGAAACTTCAAAACAGGCTCATTCGTTGGAAATTAAAGGGCTAGTGCCCTTTTTAATAGTCGAAAGTGATTGGAGGGCAACTAGCCCCCCACTCCCACCCCACGCCCAACATTTCCCCAAACACATCCAATCAAAATTTTGAGATAGCCATTTTGTTCAGCGTAGTTGATTTCTAGATAGAAAATGTGTTTTTGAGGAGGACAATCCCCCACAACCCTCAGTGCAAGGGTTTTAATTTATGCCCTGGGGGCATATAAGGTTTTTATAGAAGGTGTTGTCGTAGAAACTTCAAAACAGGCTCATTCGATTGGAAATTAAAGGGCTAGTGCCCTTTTTAATAGTCGAAAGTGATTGGAGGGCAACTAGCCCCCCTCCCCCTCCACCCCACGCCCATCATTTCCCCAAACACATCAATCAAAATTTTGAGATAGCCATTTTGTTCAGCGTAGTTGATTTCTAGATAGAAAATGTGTTTTTGAGGAGGACAATCCCCCTCAACCCTTAGTGCAAGGGTTTTAAGTTATGCCCTGGGGGCATATAAGGTTTTTATAGAAGGCGGTGTCGTAGAAACTTCAAAAAAGGCTCATTCGATTGGAAATTCTGAGGGCTAGTATCCTTTGTAATAGTTGAAAGTGATTTGAGGGCAACTAACCCCCTCCCACGCCCACCTTTTCCCCAAACACATCCACTCAAAATTTTAAGACAGCCATTTTATTAAACGTAGTTTTAAGTTCTGAAAATTAGGTCTTTGAGGATTACAACTCCCCCAAAGCCCTCAGGGCAAGATTTGTAATTTATGGATTCTCCGAATCCTTCATATTATTTCTTATGGAAGGGATGCTCGTTTAAACTTTAGAGAGGGCTCATTTGATTGAAAATTGAAAGTTCTTGTTCACTTTTTAAGAGTCAAAAGAGATTGAAGGGCAACTAGCCCCTCTTCCTCCTCCACGTCCTAAATGCATCAGATAAAAATTTTGAGATAGACGTTTTGTTAAAATAGTTCAAAGTTCTGATAACAAAAAACTCCGGTGTCGACACAGCCCACCAGGGCCCAGGGGTAGGCGTTGTAAGTTATGCCCTGGGGCATAACTTCTTAAGGGGGGTTTATAACTTATGGGAAGGGGTTTTGTATGTAAGAACACATAGGAAATCTATTATAATTATCCAATTATAAGGTTAAAATACATACTCTGTGATAGATACAAAATTGCTTTGGCACACAAAATACAATACTCTGTGATAGATACCAAATTGCTTTGGCACACAAATTGCTTTGGTCAATTCCAAACAGTCGTGATCCCTTTGTGTTAGCAAGTGAAATGGTCTAAACCCCCTTATTGGAGCTATTTTTTCAATCCATTCATTGTTGTCAATCGCTGTCCACAAGTTATGCAAGCTGTCTATTGTTCATATATAAGGTTTTTATCAAAGAGGTAATCGTATATACTTTGAAAAAAGCCTCTATCGATTTAAATTGAAAGTTCTAGATCCGTTTTTTAAAGTCAAGAATAATCGGACAGTAAGCAACCCCCCGCCCCATGCCATAAAAACTTGAAACTTTTTGCAATTAAAAACGAACAAAAATTAATTAAAAAGAACTTTCCGAAAAATAAGTTTTTCAAAGAAAAGTAAAGGCCATTAAAGCTCAGGAGATACAACATACCTCTTAAAATTCAAACTCAAAATGACCAGAAATTACTATTAAAGAATAAATGTAAACCCAAACGAACAGAATTAAATAAACAATCATAGCAAAAAACATAGAAGTAATAATATAAATGAATAAATAGATCTTAAAGCGAGTAATGCTTAGATTGAATATGAAAATCAAGCTTAAAACGAAAACAAATATTTTGCTATTAAAGTATAAATGAAACTTAAAACGAACAGAAATTAAATAAACAATCAATGCGAACAAACATACAATATATATTAACTGTAAATGAATAAATAAATCTTAAAACGAGTGAAACTTAAATTGAATATGCAAATCAAGTTTGAATCGAATAAAAATAACTACAAACAATAGTTTGGGTATCGTCTCACTGCAGAAGCCTAAAACCTACTGCGTCATTGGCGCTTTACTGAAAACGAATTATATTACAAATGTTTTCTTTTGTGCTTAATATTGAAAATAAATATGAAAATTACAGTAAAATTTTGAACTGATGAGCTTTTAGCAATTAATATCATTAAGCATCAAATATTCAGTTTAATTTATTAGTTCTTTTCAAGATTGGTCAAGACAAATATAGTTTCACTACAAGCAAAATTTGGATACTGTCCCTTTCTTTAACTGTAAAAACCTAAACCCTTCTGTGTCATTGGTGCTTCACTGAAAACGAATTACTCGTATTTTACAAATTTATTATTTTCCAGTTCTTACAGCATTGAAAATGAAAATAAAAATTACAGTGAAAAAAAATCTTGAACTGATGGATCTTTCAACAATTAATATCATTATATATCTAATATTCAGTTTGATTTTGTTTATACTTTCCAAGACTGTTCAAGACTCATATAGTTTTGCCATTTTTTTTAACTCTGCCATTTTTTGTAACTAATCGTGTTAGTTTGTTATGAAAACATTCTATGGCTTCTAGGCATTTCTATTTGAGCGGAAAACTGCACCTCAAACTTTGTGGAACATGCATTTTCTTGCATGAAACACCAAAATATAATAAAATGTCAAGTTTCGGAGTGTTCCACCACTCGCAAGCAAGTGCCATTGGTATTTTTGAATCCGCATGGCCAATTTAGGGGGTGGAGGGTAGGCTAATTCTCGTAGCAGCCCCATTCCGTCGTGGTATGGTTCACATTTTCAACACCTGGCGTCCGGACTACCATATAATCTACCAAGCATACAATTACCCCAAATCAGTATCAATAAATAAATGAAACCCAAAACGAACAAAAAGTAAACTAAATATTAGAGTCAAACTCAAAACGAGCATAAATTAATGTGAGTAGGGTTCAAAACCCCTATGCTTTCTAAAAGCCAGAATATAATTTGTACTTTACTGAAAAAAAATTCAAATGAGTTTACTGAAAAAAAATGTGCATTGTCAATTTAATATACATATGCTGATATTTATTCCCTAAAATCTTAATTAATTTTTGATTTCTTAAAGTTACAAAAGTGAAAATATTTCAAAGAATTGTTTTTAGTAAAGCGCCTATGACGCAGTAGGTTTTAGGCTTCTGTAGTGAGACGATACCCAAACTCTTGTTTGTAGTTATTTTTATTCGATTCAAACTTGATTTGCATATTTCAATTTAAGTTTCACTCGTTTTAAGATTTATTTATTCATTTACATTAATATATATTGTATGTTTGTTCGCATTGATTGTTTATTTAATTTCTGTTCGTTTTAAGTTTCATTTATACTTTAATAGCAAAATATTTGTTTTCGTTTTAAGCTTGATTTTCATATTCAATCTAAGCATTACTCGCTTTAAGATCTTTTTATTCATTTATATTATTACTTGTTGTATGTTTTTTGCTATGATTGTTTATTTAAGTTCTGTTCGTTTGTGGTTTCATTTATTCTTTAATAGTAATTTCTGGTCGTTTTGAGTTTGAATTTTAACAAGTATTTGTATCTCCTGAGCTTAAGTTTAAAATGGCCTTTACTTTTCTTTGAAAAACTTATTTTTCGGAAAGTTTTTTTTTAATTAATCTTCTCCAGACCAGAACATAATTTGCACTCTACTAAATAAAGCAAATAACCGTGGATTGTCAGTTTAATATACATATTAAACTGGCTATTAAAACATAACTATTAATGTACATGTTAAGATTTGTTTTCAGTAAAGTACAAATCATGTTCTGGCCTACTCATGTTAATTTTTGTTCGTTTCGAGTTTCACTCGGTTATTTATCGTAATTTCTGTTTGTTTTTGGGTTTTATTTTATTTAATAAAATAAAAACTGGTACACATTTTGCCTGCCAAGAAAGCCTTTGAAGCTTCAAAGGGTAAGCGGGGAAAATCAATTAGAATTACACGGTATACTCAAGAATTTTTATTAAGAAAAAGAAAAAAAAGGACAAAAAAGAAACTTTCGAGTTGCCAATTAGAAACAACTTGTGTTAGGATTTGTCTTTAAAAAGGGGAACCCCCATGAAATCTTTATTTTCCATATTTATTTCGTCTGGTTTGTCCAAACTTAACAAAATGTACATACTTCGAATCAGTTTCATAGGGTTCAGTTTCAGAATCAGTGTTCTTGGAATATTTATCTATTAGTATTAGCTAATTATATTTTCGGTTTGTTTCAAAGGCTCTATGAGTTCCCATATTTTTTTATTTATTTTTTTTTTTGTCACAAATTACTGTTGGAGCAAACTCTTCAAACTAATTTCTTGCAAATTAGATGGTGATTTGTGGTAGTTTTAGGCTTGGAAAATTATTCGAATTTATTTCTACTCCTTTTTTGCGTTATGGAATTCTTTGCTTTTCTTTGACAAACTTGTTTTTGTGGAAAACGTTTTTTAATTAAATTCTTTTCGTTTTTTATTGACGTTCTCTTTTTCATGGAAAACAAATTATATCTTTTAGGTTTTTTTCTTCTATTAGACTCCATAGTTTTTTACTTTGAGGATTACTTGACTTTATTTCTGCTGATTTTTGTTTAATGAAGCTCTTTACTTATCTTTAAAAAAACTTTGTTGTGGATATATTTTTTTTTAAATTAATGTTTACATAAAGCAAAACCTTACGTGAATGTCGGTAAGAGTTTTTTTTAAGGGGTATGTCTTTGTGAGATTCCAGGTCCCCTGGTGTTCATCTGCCATGTTAGTCCCTTAAAGAGAGGGTATCACGAGGGCGCAAAAAAAAATATACATAAATAAGCACGCGTCATTGATCTTTCTTCTGGTATAAAATACAAAATTCCACATTTTTGAAACTTCTACAAGAAAGGGAGCTTGTAACTTCTACAAGAGGGCTCTCGGATACGCTGAATTTGATGGTGTGATTTTCATTCCTTAACCTTTAAAGGGTGTTTTCTATCTTTTTCGAAAGTCAGGCAAATTTTATCAGGCTCCTAGCTTTTAATGGGTAACACTAAACTTAATGAATCTTATATATTTGGAATCAGCATAATAAGCCAAATCTTTTGGCATATCTATTAATATAAAAATTCCGCTTTTTAGAGTTTAGGTTACTATTGAGCCATGTCGCTCCTTACTTACAGTTTGTTATCCTGAACTGTTTGATGGACAATTTACAAAACTTAAATAGGCACTTAAACTTCTACAATGGGCTCTCTGATTTTTTTGTAGTTAGGAAGGGAGGGAGATACCTCATAGGGTGCATTTTAATGCCAAAACGTCCCAGCTCTCGTTGAGCCGTCATGTAAACACAGAATTAGTTCTGTGGGATAGACGAGGGCGGGGGGAGGGGTGAGTTAGAAATTGATGTGTAATCGCCAGGCCCGTAACCAGGATTTTTGTTGGGGGGGGGGACTTTAAAAACGTATCAAAATGTGAAATTGATCTCTACTCCCTTATGATTTCTGGGAATATATATGTTTCTACACTGTTGTTATGAAAGTAAAGAGTAACATTAAACCCAAAATGAACACAATTCATTCCTTCCTCATCAACACCTCCACCTGATGGTCACAGAAATTCTGCAGTTTGCTCATTAGATCAGAAATTGAGAGTCCTATTCATTTTTGTAGGAGTCCAAAGGGATTGGTGATCAACCAGCCGCGTGGGGGTGCTATTTTCTGGGAGAATGGGGTGTTTTCTGCAAGGGGGGGGCTAAACGCTGGCCACCGTAGTAGTAGTAGTAGGCATAGTACTAGTAGTGGTAGCAGTAGCAGTGGTAGTTGTAGTTGCGTGCAAACATTTCCTTTTTGATCATCTCACTTATCATTTCCTGTAATTTCTAAATTAATATACTCAGCCGTTCCTGAATTAAGCATATAACGTGTTTTGATTTAGTTCAACACTCCCCTCAACATTCTCTGAAAGATTTACTGAATGCCCGTCGCCTTTTGGAAAATGAAGGACAGACGTGCCCACCTTTCTTAATGACATAAACTTTCTGTAAACAATGGGCGAATTGCCTAACTTACAGTTTTACAGCCCCTGCCCCGAGGGCTGTGGGGGGTGGAGTTAAAATCCCTAAAGACATTTATTGTACCTTTCAACTATGCTTAACAAAATAGCTGTCTCAAAATTTTGATTGGGTGTGTTTTGGGAAATAATGGGCGTGGGGGGCTGGTTGTCCCCCCTCCCCAATCACTTTGACTCTTAAAAAGGGTACTAGAACTTTTAATTTTAATTAAACTCCGTATTTGAACAGAATGGTTATCTTAAAATTTTGATCGAATGCAGCTGGGGAAAAAAGGTCCTGTGGGGAGCTAGTTGTCCTCTGATGACTTTCGACTAATAAAAGGGGAACTAGAACTTTCAATTTCCAATCAAATGAGCCTCCTCCAAAATTTATTTTACCACACTTTCCATAAAAACTTATATGCCCCGGGGCATAAATTGCAACCCTTGTCCCCAGGCTTTGGGGGTTTGCGTCAACCCTGGAGGCGTTGTTGTAAAATCCTTGGATTATTTTGAAGATAATGGCTATTTCAAAATTTCCATCGGATGCATTTGGGGAAAAGAGGACCTGGGGGGTCTAGTTGCCCTCCGATCACTTTTGACTCTTATAAAGGGCATAAGGACGCCCTATTTCCAATTAAGTAACCCTCATCTGAAGTTTTATATGACCACCGCTTCCATAAAAACCTTATATGTTAACAATGTGCAACTAGCATAGCTTAGCCTATAGTCCTTGCCCTGAGGGCTTTGGTGGGGGGGGGGGGGTGACATCCCAAAAGACATAATTACTGGACAGCTCTTTTTACCCAAAGTGCCTTGGTAAAAAAAAAAAATCATAATGCCCACACCGCTCTTTACTTAGTCAGTATTATTACGCTGCCTATGATGGTTCATTCCATTTGGCTGTAAATTTGCGGAGGTTCTGTCCAGTAGAAGCAGGATTAAAAGTTTATTTCTTTCTGTATATATTAGTTCTGTTGGTCAGTGTCACAGCCTTTTTACCTATTCTTCTGACCGAGCACCCCACTGTTAACACATTTAAACTTTAATTTCAGCAGCCCTACTGCAAAAATGTGATGCCCGCGCCATATTATACTCACACTTGTCGATAAAATCAAAATTACGCACGACTACAGCGCCAATTACGTTTGCCGTTGATTTTGTTGATTTTTGTTGATCACCGAGTCCGTTGATTTTGAATTAAAGTTATCAAGTATTTTGCAGGTTAGGTTATGTTAGGTTAGGTTAAAGCATAAATTTCTTGGACTGACCAATCAGAGTCAATGCTTAAGACATACTTTTTGAAACTAGAAAGATGGAAACTTAGAACAGTGGTTTTTCTCTCTGGGAGAGGAATCTGGCAAAAGTTAAAAAGACTTAGCAGTATTAGAGAACAGTTGGACACAAATTACTGTTGGAGCAAACTCTTCAAACTAATTTCTTGCAATTTTAATTTTTTGCTTTTTAAATACAAATGTGACGCTAAAATCAAGAAAATTGCCATGTCATTCATTATATTTGGCTTTCCTTATCGATAGATGTGACTATGATGTGGCACGGGCATGAACTTACAGTTTTGATTCTTGTTTTGTATGCAAATCAATCACGATCAATCTAGTTATTTTTCATCTTGTTCTTCATATGATGACAGACTGTCGGAGGATACACGAAACGTTAAGATATTGACAAACGCTTTCGCGCACCAAACTGTGCATAGAAAATTCTAAAAGGTGTATTGTCCAATATATAGTTTATTGCGAATGGAATTTTGGAAAATAGCTACTTTTAAACATTAGCGAGTATTCAGTGTCTCCAAAACTGATGATTGCATCGAAGGCCACTCAAACAAGTGAAAGACCATCTAAAGTCCGTAGTAGACGACTAAATTAGAAAGCATTTTGATGGGAATCCAAAATTTTCGCATTTACCATTAAATAGTGGATTTTGTCTTATATTTGCCTCTCCGTTGAACAGATAATTTTGGAAAGTAATTCGGTGCTAAAAATTATCTGCGGCCCACCGCCACCGACCATAATGGTAGCGCGCCGGCACGCCGAAGCAGTCACAGCGGTGGGTTGTCGGTTTTCGGCTTGGCATCGGGAACTACTTGCCCTCTCCCCCCATGCTCTACAAAACTGTCGGGAGTTTGAAAAAAGAGCCTATAGATCTTAGATGGAACCTCAGAACTCGTCAAGATGTCGTTTCTGGCAAAATATGGCAAAATTATTCTAATCACTCATGTCTGAGACTGAACGTTTAGAATTAACAAATAATGCCGGTATGATAACAAAATTACTGAAAAAGTCTGCATTAAAGTTGCTTTTTTTTTTAAAGCTGAACGGGTAATTTGGCTTTTAGCTAAGCACTTAATTGAGGAGGTTTGACAGAATATTCTTAGCCAAGACATGCAAAAGACGCTTTTGCTAGTTTAAAAAGCCCCGCTCGTCAACCAAGTGATAAGTTGGTCCGGAAAGTTTTAAATATGTCCAAAAATCACATTTGGGTATAACCACATTTGGGAACCTCGTGGCCAGGATGTATGCAGGGGGCGTGGGGTTTGTCTCCACCCTCTGATATCCCAAAATTATTGTTGAATTTAGACCCCGGCGCGGCGCCAGTAGAATCCCCTTATTTATTACTGACAGGACATAATTTGTTCATGGATTATTGATCCACTAACGGGTCAATGACACCTTTTTCAAGGTCAATCAGGGGGTTTTTCTAAGTGTATTGACTCCGGGACGAAGTTTGCACACGCGCACTGAATACTAACGGGGCAATGTATTGATCCGAAACGGGAACAGGATCACGTGTCTCTTTCTAGGCCAATCAGGGGATGTTTCTAAATGTATCGATTCTAACTGGAAGTGAGGTTAACACGCAGAAATTACTTTTAGGGAATTATTTGGGTAAAAAAAAATTAATACGCCATTTTAGGGATTTTTTGGGCGAAACAGTTTGAGACATTTTAGAAGATTATTTGGGGTGAAACTCTGTGGTCGTTATAATACACAAGTTCCATTTGAACAGTGTTGTGAGGTCCCCAACCCCAAAGGGCCCCCCTCTCTAGTTTAGAGTTTTAGCTTGATATTAGCTTACAGTTTTAGTTAGAGCTATTGTTTAGTTTAGTTCTAGTTCAGTCAAGAGTTTCAAGTTAGACTCTCAGCACTTAGATTTATAGTTCAGTTTAGTTGTAGTTGTGTTTTTGGACTATTAGTTTAGTTTTAGCTAAACGTTTTAGTTTAGAGTTTTAGCCTAGAGTCATAGCTTAGAGTTTTTCCTTGCACTTTTAGTTTAGTTTAGTATTAGTTAAGAGTTTTAGTTTAGAGTTGTAGTTTAGTTTTAGTAAAGAGTTTTAGTTTAGAGTTGTAGTTTAGTTTTAGTTAAGAGTTTTAGTTTAGAGTTTAGAGTTTTAGCTTAGAGTCTTAGCTTAGAGTTTTAGTTATAGTTATACTTTAGTTTTAGTTAAGAGTTTTAGTTTAGAGTTTCAGTTTGGTATTAGCTTTCAGTTTTAGTTAGAGTTATAGTTTAGTTTAATTTTTGTTAAGAGTTTTAGTTTAGAGCTGTAGTTTAGTTTTAGTTAAGAGTTGTAGTTTAGTTTATTTTTAGTTTAGAGTTGTTGTTAAGTTTTAGATATGAGTTTTAGTTTAGATTTTTAGTTTCATATTAGCTTACAGTTTTAGTTAGAGTTATAGTTTAGTTTAGTTGTAGTTCAGAGTCTAGAGTTTCAAGTTAGACTCTCAGCACTTAGAGTTTTAGTTAGAGTTATATTTTATTTTAGTTTTAGCTAAGTGTTTTTGGACTTGTAGTTTAGTTTTAGCTAAACGTTTTAGTTTAGAGTTTTAGCCTAGAGTCATAGCTTAGAGTTTTTCCTTGCACTTTTAGTTTAGTTTAGTTTTAGATAAGAGTTTTAGTTTAGAGTTATAGTAGTTAAGAGTTTTAGTTTAGAGTTTATAGTTTTAGTTTAGAGCCTTCGCTTAGAGTTTTAGTTAGAGTTATAGTTTAGTTTAGTTTTAGTTAAGAGTTTTTGTTTAGAATTTAGAGTCTTAGTTTAGAGTTTTAGTTAGAGTTTAGAGTTTTAGTTTAGAGTGTTAGCTTAGAGTTTTAGTTCTATTTATAGTTTAGTTTAGTTTTAGTTGAGAATTTAGAGTTTTAGTATATAGTCTTAGCTTAGAGTTTTTTTTAGAGTTATAGTTTAGTTTAGTTTTAGTCAGGAGCTTTAGTTTAGATCTCTAGTTTAGTTTTACTTAAGAGTTTTAGTTTAGAGTTTATAGTTTTAGTTTACAGTTTTACTTTAGAGTTTTAGTTAGAGTTATAGTTTTAGTTTAGTTTTAGTTAAGAGTTTTAGTTTAGATATTGGAGTTTTAGTTTTGAGTCTTAGCTTAGAGTTTTAGTTAGAGTTATAGTTTAGTTTTAATTCAGAGTTTTAATTTAGAGTCTTAGCTTAGAATTTTAGTTAGAATTATAGTTTAGTTTAGTTTTAGTTAAGAATTTTAGTTTAGAGGTGTTGTTTAGTTTTAGATAAGAGTCTTAGTTTAGAGTTTAGAATTTTAATTAGAGTTATAGTTTAGTTTACTTTTAGTTTAGAGTCTAGAGTTTTAATTTAGAGTGTTAGCTTAGAGTTATAGTTTACTTTAGTTTTAGTTTAAAGTTATAGTTTAGTTTAGTTTTAGTTAGGAGCTGTAGTTTTGATCTCTAGTTTAGTTTTACTTAAGAGTTTTAGTTTAGAGTTTATAGTTTTAGTTTATAGTTTTACTTTAGAGTTTTAGTTAGAGTTATAGTTTTAGTTTAGTTTTAGTTAAGAGTTTTAGTTTAGATATTGGAGTTTTAGTTTTCAGTCTTAGCTTAGAATTTTAGTTATAGTTTAGTTTAGTTTTAATTCAGAGTTTTATTTTAGAGTCTTAGCTTAGAGTTTTAGTTAGAGTTATAGTTTAGTTTAGTTTTAGTTAAGAATTTTAGTTTAGAGATGTTGTTTAGTTTTCGATAAGAGTTTTAGTTTAGAGTTTAGAGTTTTAGTTAGAGTTATAGTTTAGTTTAGTTTAGAGTCAGAGTTTTAATTTAGAGTGTTAGCTTAAAGTTTTAGTTAGAGTTATAGTTTACTTTAGTTCTAGTTAAGAGTTTTAGTTTAGACGTATAGTTTAGTCTTAGTTAAGAGTTTTAGTTTAGAGTTGTAGTTTAGTTTTAGTAAAGAGTTTTAGTTTAGAGTTGTAGTTTAGTTTTAGTTAAGAGTTTTAGTTTAGAGTTTAGAGTTTTAGCTTAGAGTCTTAGCTTAGAGTTTTAGTTAGAGTTATAGTTTAGTTTAATTTTAGTTAAGAGTTTTAGTTTAGACTTAAGAGTTTTAGTTTAGAGTTTAGAGTTTTAGTTAGAGTTATAGTTTAGTTTAATTTTTCTTAAGAGTTTTAGTTTAGAGTTATAGTTTAGTTGTAGTTCAAAGTCTAGAGTTTCAAGTTAGACTCTCAGCACTTAGAGTTTTAGTTAGAGTTATATTTATTTTAGTTTTAGTTAAGTGTTTTTAGACTTGTAGTTTAGTTTTAGCTAAACGTTTTAGTTTAGAGTTTTAGCCTAGAGTTATAGCTTAGAGTTTTTCATTGCACTTTTAGTTCAGTTTAGTTTTAGATAAGAGTTTTAGCTTAGAGTTTCAGTTTGGTATTAGCTCACAGTTTTAGTTCGAGTT
The DNA here is from genome assembly GCA_027921565.1 of Artemia sinica. Taxonomy (NCBI): domain Eukaryota; kingdom Metazoa; phylum Arthropoda; class Branchiopoda; order Anostraca; family Artemiidae; genus Artemia; species Artemia sinica. The sequence goes on along the minus strand of CM051259.1, from coordinate 29,204,512 downwards.
ATAGTAGTTAAGAGTTTTAGTTTAGAGTTTAGAGTTTTAGTTTAGAGTCTTGGCTTAGAGTTTTAGTTAGAAGTATAGTTTAGTATAGTTATAGTTAAGAGTTTTAGTTTAGGGTTTTAGCTTAGAGTTTAGAGTTTTAATTTAGAGTCTTAGCTTAGAGTTTTAGTTAGAGTTATAGTTTTAGTTTAGTTTTGGGTAAGAGTTTTAGTTTAGAGTTATAGTTTAGTTTAGAGTTTTAGTTTAGAGGTTAGAGTTTTAGTTTGGCGTCCCCTGATTGGCCTAGAAAGAGACACGTGATCCTGTTCCCGTTTCGGATCAATACATTGCCCCGTTAGTATTCAGTGCGCGTGTGCAAACTTCGTCCCGGAGTCAATACACTTAGAAAAACCCCCTGATTGACCTTGAAAAGGTGCTATTGACCCGTTAGTGGATCAATAATCCATGAATAAACTGTTTCCTGTCAGTATTGGATAAGGGGGTTTTAATCGCGCCGATAAGGGAAGGCCGGTGGCGTTGGGGCCAAAAATAGCAGCGGTGGCGCGCCGCCGATGATTTTTTCATGCCGCCGCCAGTGAGTTGTTGGCGGCGCGCCGCCGGCGCGATCAATGCTGACCGCAAACACTAATGTTTTCATCAGTCTTTTATCAGTCAAAGATCATACGCCTTTTTCTAAGCCAATCAGAGGGTTAGAAATATTGGGCTAAGTGACATCACCAGACTCCCTGGAATTTCAGTATTGAATTTTACGTAACTTCTGTTATGACAGAAGTTAGATTTTTACGTAACAATTTCACCTCGTGAACATTACTTATAATGTCTGTGCTTCAAACCTGAGATAACAGTTCGTTTGAGAGCATTGATGAACAAACACCAGATAAAATGGATGATATTGATGTTATTGCTACGCAAATTTATACCGTAAGTTTTTATTTATAATAATTAATTGTGATATTTGTAAGGTAAATTTTTACCAAATCATATCATTGACTTACGAATAAAGTGGATATACCACTCGATGCTTTTTTTATTCTATTTCCGAATATAATAATCATTTTTTGTCGGAAATGAATTTTAGCCCCCACTGTTATATATACCAATTCAGGGTATATATTTGCACATTACGGGGTTGGGGTTGCATAAAGCATATGTTAATGTAACCCAGTTCTCATTTTTCTCTGAACACATTAGTTTAATTTTTACTAGGCTAGATTTTGAAAATGTCGTTTGGTATAAATTTTAGGCCTATAAACTTGTTAATGAGCTTTTTCTGTCTAATTTTAGGTCTATATAGTTGGAACTTGCTTTCATGCCTATATTTCTAGGGTTTATAATATTTTGAAGGTTTTATAATGGGGGGAGAGGGGATCTATAGCCTAGTCCGTTTCCAAAAAGTATGTCTAATAAAATTTTGTTCATCTCTGATGTAAAAATCAGAGCAAATGTTTATGGCATGATCGACAAGATATGTAACAACACCTCTTTTAACTTGTGGGGGGGGATTGGATTTAAAATGTAGATATCAGTTATTTTGTGTGGGTTTTCTGTAAATTGTAAAATCCAGTTTATCAATGCTACGAATAATTAATACATCCAGAAACGGTAATTTATTTGCATTTTCAATTTCTAAGGTAAATTGTAAATTTCGGTCATATTTATTATGACCAGATTTGCAAATTTTATTTGCAAACTTATCAGTATGGCCGTGAGTCATGGAAGTATATGTATTTGTGTCTTTTAAGTGTGAATAAATTTTGTTGTCACAATCTAACATATCCATGACTACAAGTGTATTTCCCTTGTCTTCTTTTGTTATTATAATTGAAGGGTCTTATTAGCGAACATTTATGTAGAACACCTTGAAAATTGGGCCTTAAATTCATATTTTTTAAAACATGTCTATTGGGGGCGTTATATAGATGATGTAATATCGCTCTGGAATTATGGGGAAAATGAACTTAGGGGCTTTCTAGATCATCTTAATACATATGACCGAAATGTACAATTTACCTTAGAAATTGAAAATGCAAATAAATTACGGTTTCTAGATGTATTAATTATTCGTAGCATTGATAAACTGGATTTTAAAATAAACAGAAAACCCACAGAAAATAACTGATATCTACATTTTAAATCCAATCCCCCCCCCCACAAGTTAAAAGAGGCGTTGTTACATCTCTTGTCGATCATGCCCTAAGCATTTGCTCTGATTCTTACATCACAGATGAACTAAATTTTTTAGAGACACATACTTTTTGGAAACGGTCTAGGCTATAGACTCCCTCTCCCCATTATAAAACCTTGGAAATGTTGTCTAGGTTTATAGTCATAATAGGCAGTGTCATCACAACGATGACGTCGAAACCAAATTTTCTTGTTACCCTAACAGTTGAATCATAGACCTGATTCTTCCTCCCAAAATAATTTAAAACCACGATGATACCAATCTCGTAGAAATAAACTAAAATTGCGTTTAGGGTTCTTTCCAATCATACCAGGATAAGTATTCTCCCACTGATCACATTTGTCATAGTGACAATTGGAGCATAATTGCCCTCTAGGGTGATACTCACAAATCTCTTCAAGACATGAATTACAGCTTTTAATTTGTACTGCATATCCTCTATGTAATTTATACGGATTTCATAATTTGCACTTTTCATTATACTCATCAATAATTGTACGATTCTCACATTATGACCAACTGCCAAGAGTATACATACATAGTGGACATGTATAGAACATTTTTGGTTTCCGATGTCAACCTTCTCACAGCTAAAAAGAAACTTATCCACGTTCCATAAATTGAAACTTATCCACGTTCCATAAATTCAGAGGGAGAAGAGAGAGGAGTAACTTTGTGACGTTACATAATCTGTTTTGAAGGGAGAGTCATCTACATAGAATCTACGGCAATATCTTCAAAAGTATATCCACGATATTATTCTGCTTTGTTTCAGTTAATATATCAATAAATTGAGTAAAAGCATTTGAGTCCCGTCGTAAAAGCTTCATAGAATAGCCCAACGGGGGAGAATCATTCTCCATTATTTTGTCAAGTGTTCTTTGAGAAAATATTTTCTGTTGAAGAGATAACTCGAGAAAATCGTCATCTAGAATCAAACATTTTTCCATAATCACAAAATTCGACTTAATTCTCTCTTTCTCAAATTCATTCAGTTTTCAATCCTAACACTCTGACTGCTGACTCTAGACTAACCATGATTTGTTCTACTTCAAGAATATTCGATAACCTATTTTAATAAATCTAAATATTAGAAAGGGGACATTTTCGATTTCGAAACAATTTTATTGTGTGTGAGAGCATAATTACAACATGATACATTACACATATAAAATTAACGATATAACTTACTGTTCTCATTATATTTCACTATTGCATTTAAAGCACTTTGAAGTCTATGTATATGTATTATATCGACTTTCGCATCGAAGCATAATTGGTCCTCCAATTGAAATTTACTCAAAGATATCGCGTATCTTGCATATACTTCTTCCCACTCGAGACAAAGTCGAGATCCTCTCGTGATTTCTATCGCAATGTTTTTACTCTTGTATCATTGCTGCTACTGCTACCAGCTCCACTATCAACTTCTAATAGTGTAAACATTCCACTCATTATTGCAAATATATATCTTGCCAAATAAATAAACAAGTATTGTCAAACTGTTCTCACTCCTTCAATTTCATTCTCACACTAATATCAACTATACTGACAATCCTTTCTTATATTATTTGTTTCACTCCCGTCAGTATTTCTAGCTCTCTGATTGGCTTAGAAAGATGCGTGTAATCTTTTACTGGTAGTATTCTAGCCCTCTGATTGTCCTAGAAAGAGGCGTGTAATCTTGTACTCGTAGTATTCTAGCCCTCTGATTGGCTGTGATCTTGTACTAGTTGGAAGTCGACCCCCCTCCCTCTACTTAAAACTGCCAAAACTAATATTCAAATTGTGTTTTGATTTTTCATGCACGGTTAGCCAAAATCGAACCTGCATTAGTTGAAAAACGTTCAGAAATTAAATAAAAAACAAGTTTTTAACTGAAACTGAGGAGCGACATTAAAACTTAAAACTAACAGCAATTATTCCGTATATGAAAGGGGCTGTCCCCTCCTCAACGCCTCGCTCTTTACGGTAAAGGTTGACTCTTTTTCATCACTCTGCTTTTTAAAACAATAAAAATTTAGCGCAAAGAGCAAGGCGTTGAGGAGGGGACAACCCCTTTCATACACGGAATAATTACTGTTCGTTTTAAGTTTCAATATCGCTCTTTACTTTCAGTTAAAAAAAACTTGTCTTTTTAAATTTATTTTCATAAAGACGATACCTTTGTCAACATATGAAGAACCGTGTATATTGCAATTGTATCTGTCTGGTTTATTCGAAGTAATACAAGAGACGAAAATTAACGAACAAGAGAGTAGTGAAGAACGATAATCACTAGGGGTAGCACCATGATTGGGTGATTTTTGGCGATTAGGGGAACCAAATTTTTTTCGGGGTGACACATAGATTATTGGGGAAATCCCCGAACACTCGTGGATAGTGCAAGCCCTGCCTGAGTTCTAATCAGGAAAATCTAAAAACTTAACCACATGAGAAAAGAAAAGCTCCGAATTTGCGGTTGACGCAATAAATAATTTCCGCAAAATTAATTCAAAGTCAACCGAACGCCGCTGCCTCTGCCGGCGGCAGCGCGCGTGCGGCGTGCCGGCGACGTTGCGAAACTTCGGCGGCGGTCAACCGGGCCTCTCGTCGGCGGCGCTCAAACCCGGCCTCTCGTCGGCGGCGCTCGGTCAATGTGCTGGAGTCTAGTTGAATTTATTGGCATTTCTTTATCAAATTATCAAACAGAACTAACCTTTTCTATTATTGGGCCCCTTCGAAGTTTTCTTTATTTTTGCCCCCCCCCCCCCCCCCAAAAAAAAAAAATAATGGGTATGTGCCTGCTTTTTGTAACCAGTGAAAATATCCCCCCCCCGGGGGTACAAAAGAAACTTTAAAGAAGGCATAAAAAACGTGAAATGGATATCTACTCCCTTATGATTTCTGGGAATATTTCTGGTCTTCGGTGTTATTATGAAAGTAAAAAGTAACATTAGACCCCAAAATGAGCAGAATTTATTCCGTTTAGAAGAGGGACGGCCTACCTTCTTATCCACACCTCCACCTCATGGTCGCAGAAACTTCGGAGGGTGCTAATTAGATCAGAAATTGAAAGTCCTTTTTTTATAAGTCGAGAGTGATTGGAAAGCAACCTGCCGTTGGGGTGTTTTTTGAGGGAGGATTTTCCGCAAGGGGTATTTCCCGCGGGGGGAATTTTCCGGGGTGAGGGGGTATAAATGCCGGCCACCTCGTAACTCTGCTTTTCTCTTGTTTTTGTACAATCGTAACAGTGGGTGAAAACGGGGCAAACAATTCTCCTCGACTACCAAGAAATTTCCGTCAAATTTTAGCTAGAAGAGTTGTAACAGCTGATTTTTGGGACGTAGAAAGGGTAGTGGCGTCAACTTGTAAGGGCAGGGGACACATGCCCCTTATATTATACAGGGGGGCTCGGGGCCTGTCCGCACTCCCCGAAATTCTAAAAATTGTGTTGAGTTAATGGGTATTTCTTATTCAAATTATCATGAAACTAATTTTTTCTATTATTTTGCCTCATCGAAGTTTTCTTTATTTCTAGCCCCAGAAAAAAATTCCTGGGTACTTGCCTGCTTGTCGTAACCGTGCTTGTCTCTCGTTGGTACACAAATATAACAGTGAGCGAAAGCGGGCCAAAAAGTTATCCCTAAGTATCGAGAACTTTTTTTGTGAATTGTAGAGGAAAGTTTTGTAATATCTGCGTTTTGGGACGTAGATAAGGCAGTGGGGTCAATTTGGAGGGGCAGGGGATAGGGGCCCCTATATATTTGCTTCTTCCTCCAAATTTTAAAGTACCTCTTTGGCGTGCTTTCATTGAAAAATGTCTTTTCTGTCATTTGCGTTGAGAAAATTTTAAAAATTGACAAATTTGCAACCCTCCCCCCCCTACATTTTCGTGAATTGACGCCTCTGAGAAAGGGTATTTTTGGTTGCTTGATGCACTCTGAGTATTTTCAAGATTTTCAAGTCTATCAATCTTTGTATGCGCTCGTCTATATCCCATAAAAATCTTTCGAGAAGATTTTTTTCGTTTATAAAACACGTTCTTAAAACATTAAGCAAAAAAAAACTTTTAAAATTTCTAATTTTCTTGCTTGTCAAATGGATTTCTCGAAAGAGAAAATTGCCGGAAGACCTCGTAGACACCAGTTGCATTTAAAGTAAACTAAGCCCATTCTTGTTCATTCTATCTTGCTTGACTATCCATCATTGAATATTCATTCGCATTCCCCAGGTGATTCTCCAAACAGGTGGACGTAAAACCAAATTGCTGTTCCTAAATTTCTTCTAAGAAACAACATTTCTCCAGGGAATGTTTGAGTGCTTCAAATTGTTCATACGAATTGTCGTGAGAATGGACAAAAACTTAAAGGCAGATTCAGTTAGGCATAACTCTCCATAAATCCATATAGCTGAAATGGGGAGGGGAGGGTGATGATGCTTCAAGCTATAATGCTTTTAGAGGTGAATATCTGCATGTTGTAAATCTTGATTTTTTTTCACAAAAATTTCTTGGGGCAATGCTTGTCTTCAATAATGAATATAGAGTTTAATTATTCTGGTAGGAAAAATGGGGTATCATTTAGCATGACTCTCCAAGTCAAAGTTCTACACAGCTGAAATGGTGAGAATGAGAATAATAGGCCAGTATATATATATATAATATATATATATATATATATATATATATATATATATATATATATATATATATATATATATATATATATATATATATAGTATATATATATATATATATATATATATATATATATATATTCGGCCGCAGTCACTTTTTGTCGCTTTTGTCACTTTTTTGGGGACCTGTCACTTTTTGTCACTATTTCTGTCATATTGTCACTAAAGTCACTTTTTTCGACGTTTCGGACCTAATTTTTTTGCTGAAACAGTATGTTATAGTTGACTTTCGACTGTGGCATAATTCATAAAAAAGGTAAGTCTTTTTTTTGATAGTTTGGACTATATTTCAACACGGACGATGTCTATGGCTGTGATAAACGTGGTTAGTGTATGTGTGTGTTAAAATCTAGGCTCTTGCAAAAAAGATGATTGATTGAATTAGTTCTACCATACCATAACTGCCTATGGTTCTTTTCAGGCCGTTGGTTCACTTAGCATCCATTCTTGCCTGGTTGCTTAGCAAATGGACAGTTAGGCCGAGATTCCTTCTGTATATTTTCAGTTTTAGCCAGTTTCTTTGATTTTAGACCGTTTCCTGCAAAAGGCATGCATGCCCAAAGGTCTGAGGACGTCAAAATGTAAGATTAAATTCGTGTTTTTATTGGTTTTGTCAGTTTGTATTTGTATTAGCTTTCTGTGTTTTCGAATTCCGTCCTAAAACCCATTCTTATTTCAGGTCGCTGTAAATAATGGGCAAGACAAAATTTTTGGAGAGCTGACTCAGTAGGGAAGACGGCGCTGGGCAGAAAGTGAAAGAGTGGTGCACAAAAGGGAGCGACAATGACAGCTCGTTCTATTGTAAAGTTTGTAAAAAGACACTCAGCTGCCAGAAAGGGTTCCAGGCCCTTCTTCAACATGCAGCCGCACAAGATCACAAAAAGAATGCTTCTGTCATGTTAAACCAGTGTCAGTTGAGACTCGCTGCATCAGCTCCAACCGGAAACCACCCAAACTCACAGAGTGGCGATAGCGTACCACAAAAGAATCTGGAAATGCTCTGCAAGCGAGATGCAGCGTCAAGGGCGGAGATAGTTTGGGTTTTAAAGACTATTGCTAGTTCTTTTGCTGCAGCTTCGTGTGATCATATTGCCGAGGTGTTCTGAACAATGTTCCCCGATGCTGTACCAGAAGGCTTCTCGTTAAATGCTAAAAAAATGACATACTTGTTGACGGAGGCTATTTATCCGTACTTTCGAGAAATTCTAGTGGAAGACATCCAGAAATCTGACTGTGCTGGAATATGATGAAACAACGAACAATGGTGGGGTAAAGGAGCTCCAAATAAGAGTTCGATACTGGTCAAAAGAGCGGAAACAAGTGGTTACTCGGCATATTCGGACATATTATATGGGACATGCAACCAGTGAAGATCTGAGTAAGAAAATCCTGTAGAGTATTGAAGATGAAGACTTTCACTTGAGAGATTGCTGATGCTTGCAAGTGATGGCCCAGCTGTCAATAAGAAAGTGTGGTCAATCGTAGACTCAGAAAAGAGAAAAAGGTATTCAAAAGGCTTATTGAATATCGGAACCTGCAACATTCATGCAGTGCATAATGCATTCCTGAAAGGGCTACAAGAACTCGGGGAGGAGTGCTCTGATATGATCATCGCTGTTTACCACTTTTTCAGCGGATGGCCAGCTCGTTCTGACTATTTCAGCCAGTGCCAACGGAAAGTTAAAGTTCCTCAGCATAAGTTTGTGAAGCACGTCCCCACGAGATGGCTCACCATAAGGGAAGCAGCAAGCCGCTTGATCGAACAGTGGCCTGCATTGACAGAATATTTCCTAGAATTCTTGCCAAAGAAAAATAGTTTGAAGTACCTGATGTCAAATGCAAAATATTTGAAAATTGTAAGTTGGCTAAAAAAAGCAAACAATGAAAGCCGAAATTGAGTTCATTATAAGCTCCGCAGCAATTTTCACCGCTTTTACTGGTGTATTTCAACGACAGGAGCCGTTAATACATGTGGTACACTTTGAGCTGAGACGGTTATGCACAGTTCTTTTGGGGCAGATTGTGCCGGCTGTTGATGTCAATCTCCGGATCCTCGGTGGTTTTGAAGGCTTAGATAGTACTGCAGATGTTTACCTACAGAGACCCTTGTGTAATGAAAGGATCCTGGCTGCCCTGGATTCTTCGAAAGTTATTCTGAAAGACAGGATATTTTTTTCCTGAGAATCAGGAAGGATATCAAAGCTGCTGTACAGTACCTGCTGACACAATGCCCTGTGAACAACGAGTTTTTCCGAAGCCTTGCCTGTCTAAGCCCTCCCAGTCCAGATTGCCAAAGAGCGAGTTGCAGTGATATTCTCCAAATCGCGAGAGAACTTCCATTCGAGACGGACATCGAGAAAGTCCAGGGAGAATGGTTGTTATTACAGTCAGATCCTGTGCCACCACCCACGGAGAGTACTCGAATCGACAGCTATTGGTAAAAGATCCTGGAAATGAAGACACCATCTGGTGAAACCAAATGTCAGTCCTTCGGTCGGTCGGATCGTCCGGGCAGCTATGTCGCTCTGTCATGGAAGTGCAGACGTAGAGAGAGGATTTTCTCGGTAGGCTCTGCTGATGAGTCGCCTTCAAGCGCGTACAGAAGAGCGGGCACTGAATGCTAAGGCTTTTGTTGCGGATGCGGTCCGCGACTATGAGAACAGACCAGAGCGTGTGCTGATCACAAAGAAGCTGCTTTGTCTGGCTAGATCAGCTAGAGCCAGCTATGAACTGTACCTTTTTGAGCGAAGACAGGAAGAATCAGAGAGAGAGAGAAGCTTGAAGCTGAGAAGAAAGATGCTGAACAAGAAATCCAGGAGATAGCGCGGAAGAAGCAGAAAATAGCGGACCTAGAGTCAGACATTGTACGAAAAAAAAGAGATGGTTAAGGAGAAGAAGGAAATAGGCGATACCCTTCTGAGAGAGGCAGGGCAATGGTTGAAGAAAGTTGTGGAAGAGAAGGACTTCCTTAACATTGGTCTTGCTCAAAGTATGCTGGAAGCAGCATTAAAAGCTCGCTCCAAAGAAAGGGAAAGGGCAGATAATGCTGAATCGGTTGAAGTACTTGTTCTGAAGAGGAAACCTGAACTAATTGATTGTTTTTCAAAAAAGTCAAAGAAGTGATGACATAATATCCAGTGATTGGTTATACCTAGTTGTGGCAGATGCTTGTTTTTTTTATCGTTTGTATAAGTAAATAAAATCAATTGAAGAAAAAAATAAGGATTTCAGCCTTTCTGTCCGTAACTTCTTGGGCTCTCATAGGCCAGTGATGATCTTACGGTAGTAATTGGGATCCTTGTAATCCATGTGCCTATGCTCTGATGGCTTCTGAGTAGTCACTTTTGTCACTTTTTTGGTGTCCTCAAGTAACTAAAGTCACTTTTTTCGCGCACCTCGTCACGGCCGACCCCTGTATATATATATATATATATATATATATATATATATATATATATATATATATATTATATATATATATATATATATATATATATATATATATATATATATATATATATATATATATATATATATATATTATATATATATATATATATATATATATATATATATAATATATATATATATATATATATATATAATATATATATATATATATTATATATATATATATATATATATATCTATATATATATATATATATATATATATATATATATATATATATATATATATATATATATATATATATATATATATATATATATATATATATATATATATATATATATATATATATATATATATATATATATATATATTATATATATATATATATTTATGTGTATTGCCTGTTTTTAAGAACAAATTTCATTTATATTGTAAAGCAAAATAAGCATAAATTGGTTGTGGAGCATCCAATTAAAGGGTTTTACACCAGTTCCATTTGAAAAATTTATGCGGCCAATATTGTAATGGCGGCTTCAGTTTTGCTAGTTACTGTCCACTATTGCTTTTTATACACCAGTTCCCTTTCTAAAATCTATGCGGTCAGTTTATGCACCAGTTCGCTTTCTAAAATCTATGCGGCCATTATTGTCATGGTGGCTTCAGTTGTGCTACTTTTTTATATTATATTATATATTATATTTTTTTTATTTTATATTATACTTTTTTTATACACCAGTTTACTTTCTAAAATCTATACGGCCAATTTACACACCAGATCCCTTTCTACAGTCTATGCGGCCTATTTATCTACTGGTTCCCTTTCTAATATCTATGCGGCCAATATTGTCATGGTGGCTTCAGTTTTACTACTTACTGTTCATTATTACTTTTTTTATACACCAGTTTCTTTGTTAAAATCTATATGGCCAATTTACACACCAGATCTCTTTCTACCGTTTATGTGGCCTATTTATACACTAGTTCCCTTTCTAATATCGATGTGGCCAATATTGTCATGGCAGCTTCAATTTTGCTAGTCACGGTGCACTATCAATTTTTTTTTACATGTATTAAATAGAATTTCAGGTTTTACATGAGTTTTATGGTAGATTCTGTGAGAATAGTTAGAGCCGAAACCCCTCACAAATTTTATGCTTCTTTTCCGTATTTTAGGTAAAATTCACAGACCGGTTTTGCAAATAAATAGAGTAGATTTGGTTGCTGCAGAGGCAAGTTTGCGACTATAGGAACTTCTATAAAATAAAACCCTGTGAAAATATAAACCTCACCACCTTATTGCATTTGACAGAAGGATGCATCACAATAAACCTACTTACCATAGATAAAGAGGCCTGAGCTTAAGACTCTGTTGAGATTGGAAAGTACTGAGTTATATTCAGCTAAATTTACTAAACCTGTCCAAGTACATGTATTGTTATAAGCTTAGAGTTGGGTCTGTTGAGAAGGAAACTTGTTAAGAATGTACAGCCCGAATTATTTATTTCCCATATGTTTAACCACATATCCCGTGGTTGATCTAATGAGTAAAATTCAAATAAATTGTCTAGAGATCACCAAGATCATGTATTACATTTTAAATTAATATTCTAGGTCCTCGAATGAGCAGTGTAGTTTCTGGGAAAACTACAGTTACAATGGAGATACCTGGAAGGTCTTTGGTCACATCAAAACCAACCACCCCTCTCATCAGTAAAAAAACTGACAAGGCTTCATCAGTCAGTTCTGTTGACCAACCCCTTACTAGCTCAAATTCTGGAATGCAGAAGGTTGCAAATGGTGAGACTTCCAGAGGGAAGCAAATTAGTACCGAGGAAAGGAAACGTAGCCAAAAGGTGGAATCCATATTAGATGATGATGGTGACGTAGATTTTGACATAACTGCGCACAGAAAGAAAATTAAGAAGGTGCAGAAATGTTTATTAGTGACTCAAGTGACGATGAATGCAGAGTTGTCAAGTGATTAGATGCTCAAAATGATTTTTTTTTAGCTTTTTTATATTAAATCTATTGTCTAAATGATTTAAACGTAGTATCAAACAACTTCTGAAATAAGAATAAAAATAGTAGCCAAGAGTGCCGATTCTCTAAAATATAGTGGGGCAAGTAATTTTGAGTTAGACATGCCATATATGACTACTACCCCTACTTTGTCGACTAGCGACCTCTGTGGAATCACGGATTTGTCTTAATATATATTTTTTTTCGAAAATAGTTTTTGTTGTTAGATACTCAAAGCTTGTTTTGAAAGAAATGTGTGTTAAATCCTTGATGTGTGCTGCATAATTTTCTGTAATCAAACAGTTTGTGGTAACGAAGTGTAACTAAGGAGCAACCCGGCTCAATAGTAAACGAAACTAAATAACGGAATTTTGAAAAGAATCAGGTTTTTATGCTGATTTCAAATATATAAGTTTCATCAAGTTTAGTCTTACCCATCAAAAGTTAGACGCCTGAGAAAATTTGCCTTATTTTCGAAAAAAGGGGGAAACATCCCCTAAAAGTCATAGAACTTTAATGAAAATCACATCATCAGATTCAGCGTATCAGAGAACCCTACTATAGAAGTTTCAAGCTCCTATATGCATTAATGTGGAATTTTGTATTTTTTGCCGGGAGAAAGATCACGGATGCGTGTTTATTTGTCTTTTTTTTTCCCAGGGGTGATCGTATCAACCCAGTGGTCCTTGAAAATTGCGGGAGGGCTCATTCGAACGGAAATTAAAAGTTTAAAAGTTTTAGTGCCGCTTTTAAGTGACCAAAAATGGAGGCCAACTAGGCCCCCTCCCACGCTCATTTTTTTCCCAAAGTCACCCGATCAAAATTTTGAGATAGCCATTTTGTTCAGCATGGTCAGAAAATACAATAAATATGTCTTTGAGGATGACTTAATCCCCCACAGTCCCCGGGGGAAGGTCTGCAAGTTATGAACTTTGCCCAATGTTTACATATAGTATTGGTAATTGAGAAGTGTACAGAACTTTTCAGGGGGGATTTTTTGTGGTAGTTGGGGGGGAGGGGGATGGGTTGGGTGTTACGTGGGAGGATCTTTCCGTGGAGGAAGTTTTCATGGGGGAAGGGAAATTGCTATGAAGGGGGCGCCGGATTTATTAAAAAAAAAAACGATCAGAAATTAAATAAAAAAAAAATTCAACTGAAAGTAAGGAGCAACATTAAAACTTAAAACGAACTGAAATTATTACGTATATGATTGGGTTCGCCCCTAATCATTACCTCGCTCTTCAAGCTAATTTTTTTGTACTTTCATCAGAGCTATTTGTTCTAATTAACGGCCTTTGTGATTAAGGGGTTGTACCCGGTTTACCCAATGTTTACGTATAGTATTGGGAAGTATACAGAACTTTTCAGGGGAGGATTTTTTCTGATAGTTGGGGGGGGGTGTGATTCGGGTGTTACGTGGGAGAATCTTTCCATGGAGGAAGTTTTCATGGGGGAAGGGACAGTGGCGGATCCAGGGGAGGGGCGAGGGGGCGCGTGCCCCCTCGCCTGTATATATATATATATATATATATTATATATATATATATATATATATATATATATATATATATATATATATATATATATATATATATATATATATATATAATATATATATATATATATATATATATATATATATATATATATATATATATAATATATATATATATATATATATATATATTATATATATATATATATATATTATATATATATAGATATATATATATATATATATATATATATATATATATATATATAATATATATATATATATATATATATATATATATATATATATTATATATATATATATATATATATATATATATATATATATATATATCTATATATATATATATATATATATATATATATATATATATATATATATATATATATATATATATATATATAATATATATATATATATATATATATATATATATATATATATATATATATATATATATATATATATAATATATATATATATATATATATATATATATATATATATATATATATATATATAGACCACAATACTTTTCCATTTACCAAAAATTAAGCAAGAAAAAACGGGTTTTAATTTTAATAAAGCAGTGAATAAATAACAACGAAACAAACACTTAATTAAAAAAAAAAAAAAAAAAAAAACACTCCGAGTATTTCAGCCCCACGTCCGGGAGCCTTCCTCAACGGAAAAAAAAAGAAAAACAAGTTAAAAAATAACATACATCGAAATACAACAAAACTAAACACACGAAGAGAGAGAAAAACAAAAGAAAAGAGAAGAAATATAAATAAATAAGTAGGAATCAAAATCACATCTTAAATAAACTTCCATGCACTGCCGTATTTAACGCAATAAACAAAAGCGAATGTGTATAATGATACCATTCGTCTCCTCACAATCAATGTATAAATGGAAATCTATCAAAAAATGAAGAATATACTTATACTTGAGTCAAACAATAAAGGTCACCTAAACCCCGGCCCATAATCCCTAATTAAATCTCACAAGCTCATCAACCAATTTATGAATTATAAATTGAATGGATTCTTTTGGTTGCAAGCCTAGCTACAGGTCGTTTACTTTTCCCAGCATTTAACCCGTTCTGACCTTTGTTCGCAAGGTTATCATTTTTTTCAGAACAGTTATTAAAATCAGTGCTTGTTGAATATTTTACCTGCTTTTTAATTAGACTATTATAAATAAAATTGATCCTAAGTTCCCCTTCATCTCTATTGATACTAATACCCCCATAGATTATATTTTTTTGTTTCTGTAATTTCTCTGAAACTTTGTAAAAGTCCTGCGGACGTATCTACCATTTGTGACTGATCATATAAAATACTGTGATGAGGAAAATTGTTCTGCAATAGCTGACTCAAAGGTTTTCGTTTTTTTATGTTTTAGAGAGCAATCTATGACATTTTTGTGTTGCTGTAGCCTATTTACTAAATTCTGTTGTGTCTTCCCACATAAAATTTACCACAAGAGCATGGAATTTTGTATACTCGCTTTTGCATATTTCTCGGTACCTTGTTTTTTCCATTATTTAGCAAAGATCTTATAGTTTATCCTGATTTAAATGCTGTTTTTATATTATGTTTTATTAAAACTCTTCTTAATTTTTGTGATAATATTGGAATATAAGGCGAAGTTATGTAATTTGTTTCGTGATTTGACCCATCTTCTTCTAATATTTCAGGTTCCATTAACTTTTTTTTCAATTATTTGAGAAATCATATTTTCCGGATAGCCTTTACCTACTAGAATATCCTTAATAAAAATTAGTTCATTACTCATGTATTCTGGTGATGCTAATTTTAATACCCCATCAACTAAAGAAATAACCACACCCCTTTTTACTTGGATCGGATGATTTGATGTGAAAGACAAATAACGGTTGTTATTAGTCGCTTTGCGGTAAATTGAAAACGTTAATTCATTATTATTTCTATGGATCAAAATATCTAGAAACGATAACTTATTCTCTGTTTCTTTTTCCAGTGTAAAAATTAATTCTCCTCCCAAATTATTTAAATGTTACAAAAAACCTTCAATTGATGATCCCCCATAATTCCAAATAACTAAAACATCATCCATATATCTGCCCCAAAATTTAGTTTTTAAAAAATATGTTTCTATAGCTAAAGTTTCTACATACTCTACATAAATATTTCCTAACAACGGACTTAAGGGCCCTCCCATTGCTAATCCCCTAATTTGATGGTAAAAATGATCCCTAAACGTGAAATAATTAGTATACGCGCTAGTTATTTTAACTAAATTTAATATAGTTTCTATTTTGATTCCCGCAGATGATTCTTCTATCTCATTTTTATGTTCCTCAAGATTTTGGAAAAAACACTAAAAGATTTATCAAAAGGTATATGCGTATACATCGATTTTATATCAAAACTAAACAATCTAGATTCATCTGATATTTCAATATTTATAAGTTTATCTTTTAAGAATTCCGAGTTTTTTATATACGACTCTTGGAGATATAATAAAGATTTTAGTGTCATTGCTACCCATTTTTAGATTTTTACCGTTGGTGAATTGGTTGTTGAAACTATAGGTCTTAAAGGAATGCCTATTTTATGGATACCTATTTTATTTGGCAAATGGATACCTATAAAGGGATACCTATTTTATTTTGGAAAACCGTATATTCTTGGGCTGACTGATCCCCTCGGAAAGAACTTGTAATACATCTGTGGTGTGATACTTCCATTTCCTTTAAGTTCTTCTAAATCTTTTCTTAATTTTTTAACATACAATTCAGTTGGCTCTGAGTTAACCCTATCAGACCTGAACCAAGAAGGAGTTGCGTAAAAATTCTGAAAATAGCAGAGAGTGATCCTGGAGGTTCAACTAGAACATATTTATTTTGAAAAAAAATTTATTTCATTCCAAATCCAAACTGTGAATGGTTACCATATGGTCACGTCAGGTATATACAGATACTATTTTAGGTGAAAATTTGTGAAACAGTTGCGATCTGAGTTCAAACACAGTCAAACTTTGCACTTCGAACACATGATTCGACTGGTTCCACCCCTAACGCACTTCTCATAGCGACACCTTTCCTTTTCAATCGTATCCAGAAAATGCGGTGTCTGGTCAAACCTCATTGATTCCGAAGGCATCCCGTCTCGCGAGGTAGACGTATTGCGCTTCGTCACTAATAAGGATGGTCTTCCAACTCGAGGACTTTGAGATACGCCAGTAAGAACCAACCCACGAGCAATGTCCATTTTGAAGTACAGTAGAGACATATGCTGAACATTGGTCTGCTTACACTGTCGGCGGTGTATCAGCCAGGCGTTGTTCACAGCCATGTCAAAGAAGTAGTACACAATCCTCATAAACCATTTCTTCGAGCGAATGTCAGTCCTGTAAAGCTCCAGGAACATGTCAGCAAGATCTACGCCCCCCATTGATTTGTTGTAGTCACGGACGATTCGGGGGCGATCAACTTCGATGTATTTCCGTGTTGTGCCATTCCATCTCTGACACTTATCAATTGGGGTGACTGCACAGTATGACGAAGCCAAATGGACTGGTTTGTTGTCATACCATTTTACTACCGATACTTCTGAATGTCTTTCAAAACGGAAGTCCACTGACCCTCGTCCATTCTTCTTCATGTTGGCGTCGGTATCTAGAACAGCGCCCCTCATTCTGTTGCTGCGTATCGTACCACATGACTCGATGCCATATTCAACCCGAAGCTTGTGAATGAAATCGATGCCAGTATAGAAGTTACCAAAGAACAGCTTGAAGTTCATGAACCTTGGCAGATTTCCTACAAGCCGAAGGACAACGTCAGTACCTTGGCCAAGTTCAGAAATTTCAACAGATCCTTTTCCTGTATATATCTCTATGTCACACACTATTCCGCTGATGCCGGCTCTCGTGAAAACCTTTAAACCCCACGAGTGGGGCTTGTCCTTCAAGTACTGTCAAAATCCAATTCTTTCTTTGAACGGGATCATCTGTTCGTCAATACTTTGGATCTCTTCAGGGTCTATTTTCTTCAGATTCTCCCTGAATGCGTCGTATAGTCTTCTGATCTTGAACAGTTTATCATGACCAGCCTCCCCTTTCGGTATCATTAAGGTGTCATCGCAAATGTGGAAGAAAGATCTCAAGCTGATGAACCTATCTCTGCTCATGGTATCAGCCACCGGGGAATATCGTATTCCATTCTCCCAGTACATTCTCATAGCCGGAAGTTTGAGAATGCTCATAAGCATTTGAACTCCAAGAAATCTGTGCAGCTCTTCAAGAGAAAGTTTCAGAACAAGATTCTTCTTTCTCATGGCATTCAGGTTCGTTTGGTCCACAATGTTTGAAAGAATGTCTTCTGTGATAAACATTCGGAAGAGATCAAGGGGCGTTTGTACCTCGTCATAGTGTGGCATAGAACCCTTCCAGGTAATATCTCAAGGTTCGGGCTCCGTTTTTATCCACTTGTATTGCTTTGCCTCCTTTGCTACCTTCTTTTTTGCTACTGGTTTTGCCATGACATGAGGAGCATCAGTTGGAGTTACTAGACCGGCCACTGCTTGGGAAGGAGCATTTTTCTTAGCTATTGTAAGGACAAAGGGTTCAGCAGGTGCAATAACTGTTGCTGACTGCATTGCAGAAGAAGTTGCCACTGGTGCTGATGATGTGCTTGAAGAACTGTTTGACGCTGCTGTGTCATTCAAGCCCGGGAGAGGCAAATCGAATTGATCCGTGTCATCGCCATTGTCTAACTCGAACCTGCCAAACATTGATAAAGGGATGTCGTCTGTGTGGTCAATATCCTCTTCATCACTTCTGTCTTCATTGCCATAACAGTTGAGAGGTTGAAATTCTTGATCTGGATTGTCTGGTGCCCAGTTTGGGTCGTCGTCGTTGGACGAGATATCGAGATCTGAATCACAATCAGGTATGAATAAAAGCCTTGCTGCTTCTTCTGCAGTCATTTTCTTGGTAGCTCTTCTACTTCTTTCCTTGATCAGTCTCTCTTCCAAGGGCTTAGGACCATGACCTCTTATGGAGTCAGAGCTCGTGCTTGGGCCAGCTGAAATGAAATTCAAGGTAAGTGCATCACTTAATAATAATAATATAATGCAATAAAATAGGCCATTGGCCTCTACACTTGCTTGAGGCATCACACAAAATAGCTCTTTTACCCTTGTTACCAGTAAAAAGGAGGAACCGAAAGAAAATATGCCTATTCCCCATCATAAAAAGGACTTGCTGCCTCGTTTGCTGTACAAATCTGCCTAGGTGTGGTTTGGTAATGAATGCCTGACGTGACCAATGCCTGACGCAACCTTGTTTGTGGCTAAACTACAGCTCAGAATTAGACTAGTGATATCTCATTCGAAAGATCGCATTCTTAGCTACAAAATAATGTCATAATCAGGCTCTGAACTTACCAGAAACGTCCAGGTCATCGAGGTCAAAATCTGCACCTTTCCTCTTTTTCGACATTTTATGTTTTGTCTAAACTTGGACGCTCGCTCGACCGCTCGGGTAAAGCCTTGATGGATAATAAATTCAAACGAGATAGAGCCAAGCAAGCGCTATCTAGTGGAAAAGAAATCACGGTTGTAACTTTGTCGAGTCGAGAGAAAAAAATAGGGGGCGAGGGGTATCCGTATGGTGACCACAGGCATGAAAGGGTTAAGTTTTTTATATGTTGAAGTATCCTTTTGAATTGTTTCTATTTTACTATCATAATCATTTTTTTTTAAGATTGCTCTTATCCGCTTTCGTTATTATTACAGAATCATCTTTTTTTAAAGCTTTTAAAACTTTTTTGTAAATTTCTTAGCTAGGCCCTATGCAGAAAATAAATTTGAAACAAATTTTGGCTATTTCAGTTTGTAGTACCCCAAACTATGCCAAATTTTTTTCTTCTTCTTTAATAGGATCGTTACTTATTAGCCATTTAGGTAGGGCAAGGTTGGCCGTTATGGAAGCAAAAATATTTGGAAGAGTTGTGTTATGCGTGACAACAGCAATGGGGCCAGCAAGTTCTGTTTTCTCAGATTGACTTAAGCCACATGGCATGCAGACAGAGACAAAGGGAGAATTTTTTCTCCTATTAATAGAATATTTATTGTATTTTAGAATATACTAGAATGTTTTCTCCCGTTATTTCTCCTATTATTACCCTAGAGAACCTAGAACTTTTTTTGAGAGCTAGAATGGATTTTTTTAAACCAAATAGGCGATAAACTGCAAAAAATGGGTAGCAGTATTTAATGAAGAAAACTGGCACTATCGTTTTTCTAGGAAACATGTATTACCCTAGTATTTCTTTTAAAAAAAAAGGTGATAACAGCACAAACTCGGTGGCACTAATAATAAAAAAAAACAACCTACCATTCCGGGTACAACGAAATGCTTAAAATTCATTTTGATGAATTGTCTTGAACTGAAGGTCTAAGATAATTGGGAGTGAGCTCATTCAGACGTAAATTTAAAGCTTTTTTTTAAGTGGCCATACAGACTTGACCAGGGCAAACTCTTGTTTTCTTGCTATTTTAGGGCACAAAACTACGACTTTACTCCGAAGAGGATGAATTTGCAATCAATTTAAAATTCTGAGAAGCTAATTGATTTGAAAGTATCAAAACGTAAATTTACGAATATAGAAGTTTGTTACGTAAGTTAATTCGTAAGTTACGTGAGATCAAAATTTCGAGAAAGCCATTTAGCCAAAAAGAAAAGTAAAATTAATACATAAATTTCGTGATTAAGGTGTCATTCTTAAAGAATTGGAACAAAATTTGAACTTTAGCGTAAATAGCGAGGTATTGACTAGGGGGCGAATCCCCTAATATACGTAATAAAAATTTACAAACATAGAAGTTCGTTACGTAAGTTAATTCGTAAGTTACGTCAGATCAAAATTTCGGGAAACCCATTTAGCCAAAAAGAAATGTAAAATTAATATGCAAATTTCGTTTTAATTATTCATGTACGGTCAGACAAAATCAAAGCTACATTAATTCAAAAACGTTCAGAAATTAAATAAAAAAACAATTTTTTTTAACTGAAAGTAAGGAGCGACATTAAAACTTAAAACGAACAGAAATTATTCCGTATATGAAAAGGGCTGTCTCCTCCTTAACGCCTCGCTCTTTATGCTAAAGTTTGACTCTGTCTCACAACTTTATTTTTTAAAACAATAAAAAACTGTAGCGTAAAGAGCGAGGCGTTGGGGAGGGGACAGCCCCTTTCATATACGGAATAATTTCTGTTCGCTTTAAGTTTTAATGTTGCTCCTTACTTTTAGTTAAAAAACTTGTTTTTTTTAAATTTAATTTTATATTAAGATCACGTGGATAACGCCTCGCTCTTTATGCTAAAGTTTGACTCTGTCTCACAACTTTATTTTTTAAAACAATAAAAAACTGTAGCCTAAAGAGCGAGGCGTTGGGGAGGGGACAGCCCCTTTCATATACGGAATAATTTCTGTTCGCTTTAAGTTTTAATGTTGCTCCTTACTTTCAGTTAAAAAACTTGTTTTTTTTTATTTAATTTTATATTAAGATCACGTGGATAACGTGTACTTGAAGGCTGCAGTCAGGTACATACGAGGGGGGGGGGGGTTTGAAACCGTCTTATTTCCCGAAAATTATTCCGTATATGAAAAGGGCTGTCCCCTCCTTAACGCCTCGCTCTTTATGCTAAAGTTTGACTCTATCTCACAACTTTATTTTTTAAAACAATAAAAAACTGTAGCGTAAAGAGCGAGGCGTTGGGGAGGGGACAGCCCCTTTCATATACGGAATAATTTCTGTTCGCTTTAAGTTTTAATGTTGCTCCTTACTTTTAGTTAAAAAACTTGTTTTTTTTTTAATTTAATTTTATATTAAGATCACGTGGATAACGTGTACTTGAAGGCTGCAGTCAGGTACATACGAGGGGGGGGGGGGGTTTGAAACCGTCTTATTTCCCGAAACTTCAAGCTTTATACGATTTCAACAATGATCTCTTGTTTTGTTCACATGTTTTTGTCGCCTGTTTTTTTGCATATTTTTAAAGTTGATCAAGTTTCAAAAATCACTTATTCAAACTTATTCTTCTAAAGAATGTGTCTTGATCATCAGTTTAGACGCGTTACTTTTACCATTCTTTTTAGTGTAAGATGATTGGCATATATGTGGAGGCTGTTCTAAGGCACATGTGGAAGGGGGGGGGGGATTATAGCCATATTCATACCATAGGAGATCAACATCATTATGATTATTCTAATATTTCCTTGTGTTCTCCTCATACTATTTTGCTTATTTTTCGAAGTTGAGTAAATGACGAAATATAGTTGCTCAAAATATGTTTACGCGATGAATATAATAGGATCTTTAGTTTCTTACAGATCATCTTAAACTTTCTAGTCTTAGGTCACGCTATTAACAGGTTGCACTTTAGAAAAGGTGGTTTTAGGGGGGACAGAGGGGGCACTTGCCCCGTATGCAGAACTTTTAGGGGTGCAAAATTTGAAATAAATAATTAATGATTATAATCATTTTGTAATTTTTGAAATTTTATTTTTATTAAAATAAAGTCGAAGGCGCAGTTGCCAGCAAGTATTAGCAAATTTAATCCGAAATTTTCATTTTTCCCATATCTTCAACGTTCCTTGAAAATAAAACTAAGTAGGCCGAATTTAATTTATTTAATGTTGTTACAATTAGTTATGCAATATAGAGGCTTCGCAAAACATAGAGTTGACTATCAAATATTATTAGCGATTGTGGTGTCGGTGCCCAGTAATGAGCGGTCATTTAGTAAATTTTCAATTAATATAAATACCCCTATGATCGACTATGGGCCAGAAGCAACTAAATGATTTAGCGTTAATGAGTATAGAACTTGAAGAACTAGAAGCAATCATTTGGGATGAGATCATTAATAACTTTACGGAGGCTCAAGTAAGAAAATTCAGACTTAAATAAATGGAAAGATTTGTTCCAATTCCTCAAATTTTTTGGGAGACAGGGGAAGGGGTGCTAATCAATATTTTGCCCCAGGCGCAAAAGAGGCCAGAACCGCCACTGCATTTTCGGCTGTTGTGGAAGGGGTGTGGAACTTAACTCATTCCGTACACTCATAAGATTGTAACAATTTGTGAAATGATTTCTTAAGTTCTGCCCATAATTTTTTAGCCCATATTTGCAGATTTTAAGGCTGAGAAAATTTCAAAATATAATTGCTCAAATCCTTTTTGTTCGTGTTTTTTTTTCACAAGCAGCGCGTTTTCATACTAGGCCATCGCAATAATCCATAAAATAATCCTAACCATCGTCAAATATGATCACAATCATCAGAAGCATACTATTCAAATATGTGGAAAGGAGACGAAGATTCCAGCTCTGATCAAGGGTGAAAGACTTTCTTGTGATTTTTTTTTTTATTATTGAAAATGTATTAACTCCGCATCCAGTAACTCCATTTTGTTTCTGCTATGTTGACCAATCCATAACGTAACATAAAATTACGTGCCATAGAATTCTATATCTACTTGTGTTTACTAAGTCTACTTGTCACTGCCTAAGTTACGAACAAAAGTTGCTCTGTTAGATTATATTACGTAAATGATGTAGATCCTACGTGTTAAGTTATTGTAGTGTGAAAAGTTCTATGGCGTGATGTGAAAGCACCATAAGGGTATCGATACAACTTTGTACATAGGCAAGTATTAGAGTAAGGTATTTGTTTTATAAAAGTAAGGGGTGACTGCGCCAGGGTGCTGTTTGGGGTGAGGAAGGCAGAATAAAACCAAATTTTTTGCCTCCCCCTACTCTACATTTTTAAAATTAACTTTTTTGTATTTTCTTTGAAAAAGTCGAAAAAACGGCAAAATTAGAGTCTCCCCACTAAAAAAAGCATATATTTTACTCTATCGTTTCGTGAATTGGCGCCCCTGGATCTAACCCTGCAAAAGTTACCCCAAGAAAGGTCAGTTTCCATTACATATCACCTCCAGTACATAAGCTGTTCAATTCAGGTAAGTTCCACTGTTGGACTGATTTATTTATGAATGCTAGTTAAGCTTCTTTTGTAAATGGATATAGATACTGATTTCAATACTGATTGTTAGATATAGATTTCTATTAAAGCCGAATCGTTATTAGTTAAATCTTGATATTGGTAAAACATCATGATAAATGGGGCTTAATGACTTGCACTTTTAAAAAACCTAATCAATCCAAAGGAGTTAATAGTGACATATTTGTCGTCATATCCCCTCCTCTAAAAAGGATCCCTTTTACAGTGGGAACAACGAGAATAACACGTCACAACCTCACTATTACCTCTACCAGAAAAATATTAGACAGGAATATTTGAAGGGTTCTAATGCCAAATAGGTCAAATTCAGAAAAATTAATATATAAATTTCGTGGTTAAGGCGTCATTCTTAAAGAATTGGAACAAAATTTGAACTTTAGAGGAAATAGTGAGGTATTGACTAGGGGACGAATCCCCTAATATATGTAATAAAAATTTACAAATATAGAAGTTCGTTACGTAAGTTAATTCGTAAGCTACGTCAGATCAAAATTTCGGGGAAGCCATTTAGCCAAAAAAATGCAAAATTAACATGCAACTTTAAAAAAAACCTAATCAATCAAAGGAGTTAATAGTGGCGTCTATGTCGTCATATCCCCTCCTCTAAAAAGGATCCCTTTTACAGTGGGAACAACGAGAATAACACGTCACAACCCCACTATTACCTCTACCAGGAAAATATAAGACAGGAATATTTGAACGATTCTAATGTCAAATTGGTCAAATTCAGAAAACACTTAGTGGAGAAAATTGGCTAAGAACATAGATTACTGGCTTTGGTTAGGCTGACAAATGCTGACCAGTCACTTCAGAGGAGTTTTGGCACCTATTTCGGTAATATTTAATGGGGTTTGAAGGATCACCCTATCTCACCCATTATAGACGTTTTTAGTATTTTGGGTAAACTATTTAGAATTGATTGGGTGGTCTGGTCATAACTTGTGGAGCTTTGATAAAAATCTAAATAAAGGACAGAAAACTAAAAGCAGACAACTACTTTCCAAAAAATATTAGAATTTTTTTTATCTTCCTTGTTTTGTGCCGGAGATAGAGATATTCAGTTTTGATGAAATTTATATCGTTAGAAAGTGTCAATTTTGTTTTTCGATTTAACGGAGGAGAATTTTCTTTTAAAGTTCAGGAAAGGGCAGTTCCTAAGAATTTACCCAAAATCAGTTAAAAAAATTAATTTGATCTGTTTTCAGCTTCGAGAAATCTCCGTTAGTCCGTAGTGCTACCTGATTTGATTAAAAACCTTGTCGACACTTTTCACAGTCATTGCGATCAAAATTCACAGTAAAAACACAAATTCTTAATAGTTTTAAATGATAACTAGGGTTCTGGGTGTTTACCTCCTCCGTGAAAATATTCCCTACCCGCGTAAAATACCCCCCTCCCCTGGAAAGTACCCCCGGGGAAAATACATCCCCGCTGAAAGGAAATTATTCCCAAAAATATTTCCTTCACTGAAAATTCCTCAAGACAGCCCCCCCCCCTGCAGAAATATATTCAGCGAAAAATGTCAGTATGATTCCCAATAACAAATACTATCTGTAAGCAATGGACAAATTACAAAACTTAAAAAGGTGCTTAAACTTCCCCAATGGGGTTCTCTGATTGTTTTGTTGTTAGGAGGGAGGGAAACTCCCTTTTGGTTTCTGGGAATATTTCTTGTCTACACTGTTTTTTTGAAAGCAAAGAGTAACATAAAACCCCAAAATAGTAGTATCCCCACCATAGATTCGACAACATCCCTAGGAAATTAGAATGGGATTTCTGCAACATGCCAAGATTCCCATGACAGCCCTCTGAGGTCACGAGATCCCTGGCAAGATTCCGACAACATGCCCTCACAAGATTCCCATGAGAGCCCCTCATGCTGTTAATAGGTCCATGAGAAAATAGTATAGGATTCCGAGCGCGTGCCCTCCCTTTTCCCAAAGACGCTTTTGAGCGCATGCCCTCCCTTTTCCCATAGGATTCAAAGCGCATGCACTGATAAGATTCCCCGGATTTCAGTTTTTTTAATATGATTAATCGGAATGTGATTGGGATAATACACATGTAGCAATAAATGATGTTACTAGCACCTCTGCAATGCGGTCACCGGTTCTATTAAAGGCAACACAGCTAGCGAGACACCTTCACGCTTTAAATAGGCCCCTAGGAAAATAGCATGGGATTTTAAACGCACAGACAGTAAAAATAACATAGGATTTTAAAGTCACATATAGGAAAAATAGCATAGGATTCCTGGAAAACTTCCCAGGTGTTTCAATATTTCCCCTAGAAACCGCCATTTTTGTCGTGATTTGTAGCCATTTTTGGCACATTGTTTTTCCAGAAGATGCCCAGGATTTCCAGGTGTCCCATTATTTCTACAATATTTAAAATAGAAGCCCCTATATAGGAGTCTAGACGTCTATTCTCTTTCTGGAAGACGCTCAGTTCCTCTCTCTAAAATAGAAGCCCCTTTTAAAGCCTTTGTATCCCGGAGACGCTATAAATACTTGAGGGAAGGGCAATTCTGCATCAGTCTTATCAGATTTGAAGGTGACACAACTCTCATAAAAATAATGGATAATTCTCAGAGATACCAAGATGTGAGTCTATATTGTTTCCTAACCCCCTCCTCCAAGCCCCATCGCTCCCTCCACCACAACATCCTGTCTATACTCATTTTAAAGATCATATTATCCCCTATTTAATATGGAGCAATCCCAACCCCCTCCCCCCATTCGATGATAATTAATCTTTTCAAAAGAAATTATTCTTTTTGGTAATACATTATTCGTGAAAAATCAGTGAATTTTCCCCACACCAAGAGACTTTCCTTTAAACTTTAGCATGCAATTCATCAAATTTGACTCGTGTCTCTTATGGCCTAAACAAAACCATGTTTGAATAAGCCCAATATGGAAATGGGAGCTTTGTAAACGATTAATTAATCTTGCGTAAAAGGGTTGCCTTGCTGTCAATTAGTAAACCTTCCGAGGAATGATGTATTTTCAATCAACTTTGGTCACTCATTCTGGGCTAGTTTTTATTCCTCGCAAATTCAACTTTTTTCTTTTCTTGGGGAGATGAGACGGGTCCACAGACCTGTCATAGAAACCTATTATTCTCTGCCTATTAAAGTTGAATTTATTCTTTTTCTCTAATTATTAAAAAAACTATTTCACAAAATGAGTTGTTCAATGAAAAGTGAAGAACTCCATCAGGGCCGCATCCAGGATTTTTGTTCGGGGGGGGGCTACCCAGATTTTCCCATAGACTTTGTCTAACATCCTCGAGCAACATTACGTTAGCTCGAGACCGTTAGTCCGCTCCTTGCGAACGAGGACGCGTCCACTAGGCATTCTTTCGTATCTTTAAGGGGCATTTTTTTTTATTTTAGTAACGCAAAAACAAGACAAGTATTTACATACAGTTAAATACTACAAGCAAATTTTTTTTGTTTTTTTTTTGGAGACAGCAAACACAGTTAACGCAAAAAGAAGCAAAATAGTAGAAGTAGTTTATATATTTTTTAGTTTTTCTTTAGCTAAAAGTAAGGGCGAATATCTATAAAACGAAATCCAGGGGACGATTTTTCTTCCCTGCAAAAATGTCGATGACCTTGTCAGGGCAGATGTCAATTGGACAACCAAATGAAACGAGCGAGCCAAGTTAACTGAAACTTCAGCTTCCGTTTTTTGGATACTGGAAAAATGTAGGAGATATCTGGAGTCCAAGGGCTCTTCAACAAACGAAGTTTAGAATTTGCATCAAGACTGGATGATTTGTTGACAAAACGACCGATGTCATTTGCAAACAACGACAGAGACTGGGTTGGTGCAGGTGCGTCGTGGCTGGTTCCAGTGTGCGTGATTCAGAAGCTTCAACGACGGCTCCAGTGCCCTTCGGATCCACAAGTGTAGATGAATGCTCCGCAGACGTCCCGCTAACGCCACTGTCAGAAACATCCTTGGTCCGCGTGGGCGCGAAAAACGAAGTAATGTCACACTTCCTCTTTATCTTGAAAATCACTCTTCTCTTATCCAAGTCCGAAATTGAACTGAACTGAACTGACAATCTTGCACTCTCTTACAACATTTACCTCGAGCCCCCATTAATCCTAATTTACTATGCAAGGTCTGACCTAATTTACCTCCTAAAATACTGAATTTAAATCCTAATTTACCTCGAGCCCCCGTTAATCCTAATTTACTATGCAAGGTCTGATCTTTCATAATAAGGCGAACATGGGGTTACCCAATTGCGTAAGCTGATCACAACCGTTTACCCACAAAATTGCAATACAATTTTTGTATGCCACAAAATGCAATAGGACAATAGCGCATATTAACCCTAATTTACTATGCAAGGTCAGGTGAACATGGGGTTACCTACGGTTACCTAATTGCGCAAGCTGATCAGAACCGTTTACCCACAAAATGAAATAGGATTTAGTGTGGGAGTATATTTTTTTCTGGTAAGGTTTTGTCTTTACATGTATTTTTTAGACTAATTTTTGACTCGGTCAAAAATTTCGGGGGAGGGGGTCCAACCGGGTACCCCCCCACTGAATACGGTCTTGAACTCCATTAAACAAAAAATGAGCAAAAATAAAATGAAAAAATCTACCAACCGTGAAGCTACCACAAATCAGCATCGATGAATAAATGAAACCCAAAACGAACAGAAATGACAATAAATAACCGGGTCAAACTCAAAACGAGCGGAAATTAACATAAGTTGGGCCCAACATCCCTGTACCTTCCCAAGGCCAGAACATAATTTGCACTTTACTGGAAAAATATAAATGTTTTTACTTTTATAATTTTAATAAATCAAATAATATTAACATTTTGATTACTAAATATCAGTATATGTATATTAAACTGTCAATGCACATTCATTTGTATTGTTTTCAGTAAAGTGCAAATTATGTTCTGGCCTTGGGAAGGCATAAGGGTTTTGAGCCTAACTTATGTTAATTTCTGCTCGTTTTGAATTTGACCCGGTTATTTATTTTAATTTTTGTTCGTTTTGGGTACAGTTTATAGAATTAGCAGTATGATCATTCTCTATCTCTCCCATTATAAAAACCCGGACAGGGGTACGAGTGCTCCGGAGAACGTTTTTGCAGATAGAAACATAGGCGTTATCAGATCTTTTCGCGGGTAGACAAGTCAGATTTCTCTTGGACACGAAACAAGTGGAAACCCGCTATTACGAATAATGCACTTGGTAACCATTTCTCAGTGATTGACGATAACAAACTAATCCGCTAAGGCAGAAACAAGTGGGAGGAGCTTTTTGTTCGCACCGAGACCGAAGACCAGAAATTATCTGCGATAAGCTTACTGTCTATAAACTGTGGTTTTGGGTTTCATTTATTCATCGATGCTGATTTGTGGTAGTTTCACGCTTGGTAGATTATTTGATTTTATTTTTGCTCATTTTTTGTTTCATGGATGTCTTAACTTTTCTTTGAAAAACCTATTTTGTGGAAAAGTTTTTTTTAATTAATTTCTTTTCGTTTTATATTGACATAGTCTTTTCAGGGAAAAAGAAAATAATACATTAAATCTTTGACTTTTTTAAAGAATTTATAGTTTGGCCTGCTATTTGTATACTGGAGAAAAATTTTCAGCAATTTTTAACAACATACACCCTTTTAAAAATCTGGACACAAACAGTAGTGTTTAATTTAGTTTCATACCTCCTTTAGTTGACCTGAAATGGAAAATTGGATACCATTCGCAAAAAAATCTGTTTACTTTCTTTGATAGCTTGGATACACTTACGCTATTTTGATTTGGTTAAATTTTGAGAGCAGAAGTAGCCCCGAAAGTTTGAACACAATACCTTCAGTCGTTCTTGGGATACTTCTGAGATGCCTTAGTGGGAATTAGCATTAACACAGTGCATTTTGATTTAATCTTAAGGTAACATTTCGTTTTTAAATAAAGGAAAATGGGAGGGTGGGCGTGGGAGGGGGATTAGCTTCCCTCCAATCACTTTTGACTATTAAAAGGGCATCAGCCCTTTCTATTTGTAATCAAATGAGCCCTTTTTGAAGTTCCTACGACAACTCCTTCGATACGAAGTGTCCTGGTCTAAACAACAACAGCAACAAAAAAATAATACATTATACCCACATCAATCTTTACTATAAAAATGTCAAGCCTTCCAGTAACTTTCGACTATAAAAAGGGGACATGGCCTTTCGATTTTCAATCGAATGAGGCCTTTTTGAGTTTCTAAGACAACGCCTTCTATAAACACCTTATATGCCCCCAGGGCATAAATTACAACCTTTACCCTAAGGGCTGTGAGGGTGGCTGTCTTCGTGTAAGACCTAATTTCCAGAACTTTCAACTACGTTAAACAAAATGGCTATCTCAAAATTTTGATTGGATGTGTCTGGGAAAATGTTGGGCGTGAGAGGGGAGTAGAGATGGGGGTACCAGCCCCATTGCTCACCCCTGATGCCACCTATAACTTTTTTTACATAATTCATGGATGGTTATGTGTATTGGTCGATTTATTTGATGTTTTATGGTTTTTGTCAGTGAGAATTTGAAAAAACAGGAATTTTGTCGCATTTTTGTATGGTTTTATGGATTTTGTCAGTGAGAATGAAAAAACAGGAAGTTTGTCACATTTATGTCTGTTTTCATAGATGGTTATGTGTGTTGATTATTTGACGGTTTTATGGATTTTGTCAGTGAGAATGGAAAAAACAGGAACTTTGTCACTTCCTTCTTGTTGTTGTTTTGGGCACGCGATAGAGTCATAAGGGGAACACGTGGTTAATGGGGTCAATGTTGTTGTTGTTGTTTGGACACGCGATAGAGTCATTAGGGAGAACACGTGGTTAATGGGGTCAATGTTGTTGTTGTTGTTTTGGGCATGCGATAGAGTCATAAGGGGGAACACCTGGTTAATGGGGTCAATGCTATTGTTGTTGTTTTGGGCACGCGATAGAGTCATAAGGGGGAACACCTGGTTAATGGGGTCAATGCTATTGTTGTTGTTTTGGGCACGCGATAGAGTCATAAGGGGGAACACCTGGTTAATGGGGTCAATGCTATTGTTGTTGTTTTGGGCACGCTCTCAGCGAATGTTATGATCCAGGAATAGATCCAAGTCATTAATGTCTTTGCCTTGGAAACAACTCTTTTGGTCGAACTCCAAAGGATATTAATAGCCAAAGGCCATGGAAACAATTCTCCAAGAAACATCGTAGCGATGAATTGTTTTAGCGCGGGAATCAGGTTTCTTATTAATTTGAAATGCATTAGCGCAGAGATGCCAAAAACAAAAGGAACACGCTGAATTACGTTTAGGGATTATTTGGGCGAAACTGTTTTAGACAGGTTATGGAACTATTTCGGCGAAACAGTTAGAGACATTTTAAAAGATGATTTTTGAAGAGATTTTGGAAGAGGTTTTGAGTGTGGTCGTTATAATACACAAGTTTCATTTGAACAGTGTTGCGAGGTCCTCTACCCCAACCCCAAAGGGTTCCGATCCCCCTACCCCAACACCGAAGGAAGTCCCTGGTCCTCAAAGGCCCCCCAAGCTCCCAAAGAGCCCCAGCCCCCCAAACGCCCTCCTCAGACCCTCAAAGGACCCCCCCCCTGGTCCTCAAGGGCCCCCAGACCCCCAAAGGCCCCCCGGACCCCAAACGCTCTCCTCAGACCCTCAAAGGCCCTCCCCAGCCCCAAAAGGCCCATCCCGGTCCCCAAAGGTCCCCCGGGCTCCCATATGACCACCCCAGCCCTCAAGGGCCCCTGGATCCCCAAACGCCCTACCCGGGCCCCTCCAAAGAGCCCCCTCTCCATTTTTAACACTTTTTATGGCTTTATTATATCTTTTCAGAACAAGTTCCTTTCATAATCTCATTCCTAAAGCCATTTTCCAACCTCAAAGAGTCCCCTCCCCAATTCGTAAATACTTTCTTGAATTTTTTAACATGGTATTTTTTTAACTTTTTTATGTATCTTAAAATGACATGAAATATGCTTACGGCTCTACCAATCGTACTCTGTGCTTGTTCACGGACACGACGTGGCTTTCCCACTGGTACTCTATGGCAGGTTATCGACACTACCTAGTTTATTGCATGCATTAAATCAGTATTTTTTACGCAGTGGAAGGATAAACACACAATTCATATCTGTAAACAAGTGAAAATGAATTATTCGACAAAAGTATGTGCACATGAAAAAATTATCGTCGTGTTGAATGCAGACAAGGAGAAATACCTGAACTATGAAACGAGTGCAAGCGGTAACACTATTGGAAATGTATGCATGCGGTGTCATGACAGCGAGAAGTTAGATTTCTTTGGAGTACCCAAGAATTTCAATCGTGTAAACGGTGGATATGCAAGAGTAAAATTACCAGAGATGATAGGGCTAAAGGAGAATGCCAACTTAAAAATAATTGTCGATGATCGGGGACAACTCCTTGCTAGGGTTTCTGGTAACACATTACCTGTTGATAAATCCTATCATCATCTTTCCGGTATTAGCATTTTAAAGAGAACAAGAAGGAGAAGACAAGCATACTCCTGCAATAATGTCATTAATCATATCTTGTCAATATGCCAAAACTGCCATCTATGTAAAAATAATGTGACAGTAGACAGTGGAATCACAGGCAGAGTAAAAAGGACATTAGCAGACAATATCATCAATGAATATAAAGATGAATTGACGGAAAGTGAAGCGCAAGTGTACTAATAATGTGTAATAATGTATTTAACGTATTTTATATTAATATTCTACATCTCATTATTTCATTAAAAATATTTTATGCTTTATTTTGTTAAGTGTTCATTATTTTAGGGTATGCTAGAACGTCAAATGTTCAGAATATCTATTAAAAAGGTCAGAGATGAAAGAAAAAGATTTTTTAGAGATAAAGATACTACTAGCAGGCTCAATGTTTCATAGAAGATAGAAAAGTTCAAGATCTCTTCTGAATTTTACCAAAGAACACAACTCACTTCTAATTTCACCAAAGAAAATAAAAGCTTCCACTTCACTTTTAAGTTCACCAAGACATAAAAATTTAAAGTTCACTTCTAAATTTTTCTGTAGAAGATAGGAAAAGTTATGCTATGATTATGATTATTTTCCATGGAGATAAAAAGTTTCACTTTAATTCTAAATTTTCTTAAATTCAATTCCGACCTTTCTCAAAGAGTCAAATTTAAAGTTCTGTTCCAAATATTTTCCCGGAAGACGAAAAGTTCAACTTCGATTCTGAAATTTCTCAATGAAAATGAAATAAGCTATTGATCATTTCTATTTCCCCAAAATAATATAAAATTTTCCACTTCAGTTCAGATTTTTCTCAAACAGATGAAAAAATTTAAAATACTGTTCCAAATTTTTCATAGAAGATAGAAAAGTTCAAGTTCTCTTCTGAATTTTACCAAAGAACACAATTCAATTCTAATTTCACCAGAGAAAATAAATAGCTTCCACGTCAGTTTTAAGTTCACCAAGACATAAAAAATTTAAAGTTCACTTCTAAATTTTTCTGTAGAAGATAGGAAAAGTTATCCTATGATTATGATTATTTTCCATGGAGATAAAAGTTTCATTTTAATTCTAAATTATCTTCATTTCAGTTCCGACCTTTCTCAAAGAGTCAAATTTAAAGTTCTGTTCCAAATATTTTCCCGGAAGAAGAAAAGTTCAACTTCGATTCTGAATTTTCTCAATGAAAATGAAATAAGTTATTGATCATTTCTATTTTCCCAAATAAATATAAAAATTTTCCACTTCACTTCAGATTTTTCTCATACAGATGAAAAAATTTAAAATACTGTTCCAAATTTTTCATAGAAGATAGAAAAGTTCAAGTTCTCCTCTGAATTTTACCGAAGAACACAATTCAATTCTAATTTCACCAGAGAAAATAAAAAGCTTCCATGTCAGTTTTAAGTTCACCAAGCCATAAAAAATTTAAAGTTCAGTTCTAAATTTTTCCATAGAAGATAGGAAAAGTTATACTATGATTTGTAATTATTTTCCATGAAGATGAAAAGTTTCACTTTAATTCTAATTTTCTTAAATCCCGAAATGACATGAAATATGCTTACGGCTCTACCAATCGTACTCTGTGCTTGTTCATGGACACGACGCGGCTTTCACACTGGTACTCTATGGCAGGTTATCGACACTACCTAGTTTATTGCATGCATTAAATCAGTATTTTTTACGCAGTGGAAGGATAAACACACAATTCATATCTGTAAAAAAGTGAGGATGAATTATTCGACGAACGTATGTGCACATGATAAAATCATTGTCGTATTGAATGCTGACAAGGAGAAATACCTGAACTATGAAACGAGTGCATGTGGTAACACTATTGGAAATGTATGCATGCGTTGTCATGGCAGCGAGAAGTTAGATTTCTTTGGACTATCGAAATCATTCAAAATTGCTCAAGGTGGATATGCGAGAGTGAGAGCACCAGAGATGATAGTGCTAAAGGAGAATGCTAACTTAAAAATAATTGTCGATGATCGGGGACAACTCCTTGCTTACAGTTCTGGTAGCACGATACCTATTGATAGATCCTATTCCCATCGTTCTGGTATTACTATTCAAATGAAAGCAAAGAAGAAAAGAAAGGCCTACTGCTGCACTAGTGTAATAAATCATATCATGTCTACCTGCCAGAACTGCCATCTATGTAAAAATAATGTGAGAATAGACAGTGAAATCACAGGCAGAATAAAAAGGACATTAGCAGACAATATCATCAATGAATATAAAGATGAATTGACGGAAAGTGAAGCGCAAGTGTACTAATAATGTGTAATAATGTATTTAACGTATTTTTATATTAATATTCTACATTTCATTATTTCATTAAAAATATTTTATGCATTATTTTGTTAAGTGTTCATTATTTTAGGGTATGCTAGAACGTCAAACGTTCAGAATATCTATTAAAAAGGTCAGAGATGAAAGAAAAAGAATTTTTAGAGATAAAGATACTACTAGCAGGCTCAATGTTTCATAGAAGATAGAAAAGTTCAAGATCTCTTCTGAATTTTACCAAAGAACACAATTCACTTCTAATTTCACCAGAGAAAATAAAAAGCTTCCACTTCAGTTTCAAGTTCACCAAGACTTAAAAAATTTAAAGTTCACTTCTAAATTTTTCTGTAGAAGATAGGAAAACTTATGCTATGAAATGCAAGAGTTGGAATATTTCAGTAGTGTATTGTAGTGCTTTACCATATCACAGTTACATTGTCTTAATTTTTCAAATTTCATTTTGAATTTCTGTCGTGAAATGCAAGAGTTGGAATATTTCAGTAGTGACTTGTTGTGCTTTACCTTCTCACAGTTACATTCTCTTGATTTTTCGAAGTTCATTTTGAATTTCTGTCATGAAATGCAAGAGTTGAAAAATTGGGATCATAGTCCACCAGCCCGAATGGTGGAAATCCACTAGCTCAGTATTGGGATCCCAGTCCACCAGTCTGAACGGTGGAAATTCACTAGCTCAGAATTGGGGTCTCAGTCCACCAGCCTGAATGGTGGAAATTCACTAGCTCAGAATTAGGGTCTTAGTCCACCAGCCTGAATGGTGGAAATTCACTAGCTCAGAATTGGGGTCTTAGTCCACCAGCCTGAATTGTTGAAATTCACATTAGACGAGGTTACATGCGCACACACACACAGAGAGAGATGACTAACACACAGGGACAACACACACAAAGAGACGACACACACAGAAAGAAACTGAATTACAATATGAATATGATCAGGAATTGTTTACAAGTCAGGTTGGCCGAGTGGTTAAGGCGCTAGACTCAAGATCTGGTCCCCATACGGGGTCGTGGGTTCGAACCCCACACCTGACAATTTTTTTCTTATGTACTTTTTTTCTTTCATCATGTCTTGTGATTTCACTAAATAACTTCTGTAAAAGGATTTATGCAGAACCTAAATTGTTAGGGTCTTTAATAGATTAAATAAAAAAAAACTAGAAAAGTGCAAAATGTTCAAATTCTCTTCTGAATTTTCTTATAGAAGAGAAAAAAGTTAGCTCAATTCTGAACTTTACCAATGAAACTGAATTACAATATGAATATGATCAAGAATTGTATACAAGTCAGGTTGGCCGAGTGGTTAAGGCGCTAGACTTAGGATCTGGTCCCCATATGGGGTCGTGGGTTCGAGTCCCACACCTGACATTTTTTTCTTATTCTAAATCTTTGGAAACAGCCTCTATTTCTGACCGTTTAAGTTTTGATGTTAGTGTTGTCAGTCAAAAGCTATGACCTTGAGAAAAGAGCTTGAGAAAATTGCCTGATTATCGAAAAATGGGGAAACATCCTCCAAAAGTCGACAGGAATGCACCCCTCCAGCGCTTTCTCGGATATGTTGAATAAAATATGCAAAGTCAACATAGCTTTATTTCATTTTTTTTAAGGTTAATTTAGACGAGATTCTGAATTTTCTTAAAGAAGAGAAAAAAGTTAGCTCAATTCTGAACTTTACCAATGAAACTGAATTACAATATGAATATGATCAAGAATTGTTTACAAGTCAGGTTGGACGAGTGGTTAAGGCGCTAGACTTAAGATCTGGTTCCCCATATGGGGTCGTGGGTTCGAGTCCCACACCTGACATTTTTTTCTTATTCTAAATCTTTAGAAACAGCCTCTATTTCTGACCGTTTAAGTTTTGATGTTAGTGTTGTCAGTCAAAAGCTATGACCTTGAGAAAAGAGCTTGAGAAAATCACCATGATTATCGAAAAATGGGGAAACATCCTCCAAAAGTCGACAGGAATGTCACCCCCAGCGCTTTCTCGGATATGTTGAATAAAATATGCAAAGTCGACATAGCTTCATTTCATTTTTTAAGGTTAATTTAGACAAGGTTACGTGAATGAAAATGAAAAAAGCTCACACTTCAGTTCTTAATTTCTCAAAGACATAAAACATTCAAAGTTCTCTTCTAATTTTTCCAAGAAAATAAAAAGGTTCTACTTCAGTTCTGTTTTTTCTCAAAGAGATGAAAAATTTAAAGTTCTATTCTAATTTTAAATTAAATTTTAGCTCCTTTGTCTTATGGATTTACCCCTCAAGTTTTTAAATTAGAAAATGAGGGACTCGTTCTATTATTAAAGACAATCGTTCAAACTCGTTCATCTAACCTCCAAAACAATAGGTTAGGTTAGGTATAAATAAATATTAATAAATAAATAGAAACATTTCTATATGTTTAAGTTAGGTTAGGTTAACTTATCATGAGCGCTCATGATAAGTTATTCTAACCTTTTCCAGCGAGTATGGTTAGGTTAGGTTAGGCTAGATTAAGTTAGGTTAGGTTAGCCCACGTACGCTTCACTTAGGTTAGCTTAGGTTAGGTGAGAGACAGGCAAAAAGTTAGGTGTATGATTAGGTTAGGTTAGGTTAGATTAAGTTAGGTTAAGTTAGGTTAGGCTAGGTTAGCCTACGTACGCGCGCGTACGTAGGCTAACCTACGTACTAAATAATGCATAAAATATGTACTATGTACTAATATGTACTAATAATGCATAAAATATTTTTAATGAAATAATGAAATGCAGAATATTAATATAAAAATACGTTAAATACATTATTACACATTATTAGTACACTTGCGCTTCACTTTCCGTCAATTCATCTTTATATTCATTGATGATATTGTCTGCTAATGTCCTTTTTATTCTGCCTGTGATTTCACTGTCTATTCTCACATTATTTTTACATAGATGGCAGTTCTGGCAGGTAGACATGATATGATTTATTACACTAGTGCAGCAGTAGGCCTTTCTTTTCTTCTTTGCTTTCATTTGAATAGTAATACCAGAACGATGGGAATAGGATCTATCAATAGGTATCGTGCTACCAGAACTGTAAGCAAGGAGTTGTCCCCGATCATCGACAATTATTTTTAAGTTGGCATTCTCCTTTAGCACTATCATCTCTGGTGCTCTCACTCTCGCATATCCACCTTGAGCAATTTTGAATGATTTCGATAGTCCAAAGAAATCTAACTTCTCGCTGCCATGACAACGCATGCATACATTTCCAATAGTGTTACCACATGCACTCGTTTCATAGTTCAGGTATTTCTCCTTGTCAGCATTCAATACGACAATGATTTTATCATGTGCACATACGTTCGTCGAATAATTCATCCTCACTTTTTTACAGATATGAATTGTGTGTTTATCCTTCCACTGCGTAAAAAATACTGATTTAATGCATGCAATAAACTAGGTAGTGTCGATAACCTGCCATAGAGTACCAGTGTGAAAGCCGCGTCGTGTCCATGAACAAGCACAGAGTACGATTGGTAGAGCCGTAAGCATATTTCATGTCATTTCGGGATTTAAGAAAATTAGAATTAAAGTGAAACTTTTCATCTTCATGGAAAATAATTACAAATCATAGTATAACTTTTCCTATCTTCTATGGAAAAATTTAGAACTGAACTTTAAATTTTTATGGCTTGGTGAACTTAAAACTGACATGGAAGCTTTTTATTTTCTCTGGTGAAATTAGAATTGAATTGTGTTCTTTGGTAAAATTCAGAGGAGAACTTGAACTTTTTTAACTTCTATGAAAAATTTGGAACAGTATTTTAAATTTTTTCATCTGTATGAGAAAAATCTGAAGTGAAGTGGAAAATTTTTATATTTATTTGGGAAAATAGAAATGATCAATAACTTATTTCATTTTCATTGAGAAAATTCAGAATCGAAGTTGAACTTTTCTTCTTCCGGGAAAATATTTGGAACAGAACTTTAAATTTGACTCTTTGAGAAAGGTCGGAACTGAAATGAAGATAATTTAGAATTAAAATGAAACTTTTTATCTCCATGGAAAATAATCATAATCATAGGATAACTTTTCCTATCTTCTACAGAAAAATTTAGAAGTGAACTTTAAATTTTTTATGTCTTGGTGAACTTAAAACTGACGTGGAAGCTATTTATTTTCTCTGGTGAAATTAGAATTGAATTGTGTTCTTTGGTAAAATTCAGAAGAGAACTTGAACTTTTCTATCTTCTATGAAAAATTTGGAACAGTATTTTAAATTTTTTCATCTGTTTGAGAAAAATCTGAACTGAAGTGGAAAATTTTTATATTATTTTGGGGAAATAGAAATGATCAATAGCTTATTTCATTTTCATTGAGAAATTTCAGAATCGAAGTTGAACTTTTCGTCTTCCGGGAAAATATTTGGAACAGAACTTTAAATTTGACTCTTTGAGAAAGGTCGGAATTGAATTTAAGAAAATTTAGAATTAAAGTGAAACTTTTTATCTCCATGGAAAATAATCATAATCATAGCATAACTTTTCCTATCTTCTACAGAAAAATTTAGAAGTGAACTTTAAATTTTTATGTCTTGGTGAACATAAAAGTGAAGTGGAAGCTTTTATTTTCTTTGGTGAAATTAGAAGTGAGTTGTGTTCTTTGGTAAAATTCAGAAGAGATCTTGAACTTTTCTATCTTCTATGAAACATTGAGCCTGCTAGTAGTATCTTTATCTCTAAAAATTCTTTTTCTTTCATCTCTGACCTTTTTAATAGATATTCTGAACATTTGACGTTCTAGCATACCCTAAAATAATGAACACTTAACAAAATAAAGCATAAAATATTTTTAATGAAATAATGAGATGTAGAATATTAATATAAAAATACGTTAAATACATTATTACACATTATTAGTACACTTGCGCTTCACTTTCCGTCAATTCATCTTTATATTCATTGATGATATTGTCTGCTAATGTCCTTTTTATTCTGCCTGTGATTCCACTGTCTACTGTCACATTATTTTTACATAGATGGCAGTTTTGGCATATTGACAAGATATGATTAATGACATTATTGCAGGAGTATGCTTGTCTTCTCCTTCTTGTTCTCTTTAAAATGCTAATACCGGAAAGATGATGATAGGATTTATCAACAGGTAATGTGTTACCAGAAACCCTAGCAAGGAGTTGTCCCCGATCATCGACAATTATTTTTAAGTTGGCATTCTCCTTTAGCCCTATCATCTCTGGTAATTTTACTCTTGCATATCCACCGTTTACACGATTGAAATTCTTGGGTACTCCAAAGAAATCTAACTTCTCGCTGTCATGACACCGCATGCATACATTTCCAATAGTGTTACCGCTTGCACTCGTTTCATAGTTCAGGTATTTCTCCTTGTCTGCATTCAACACGACGATAATTTTTTCATGTGCACATACTTTTGTCGAATAATTCATTTTCACTTGTTTACAGATATGAATTGTGTGTTTATCCTTCCACTGCGTAAAAAATACTGATTTAATGCATGCAATAAACTAGGTAGTGTCGATAACCTGCCATAGAGTACCAGTGGGAAAGCCACGTCGTGTCCGTGAACAAGCACAGAGTACGATTGGTAGAGCCGTAAGCATATTTCATGTCATTTTAAGATACATAAAAAAGTAAAAAAAATACCATGTTAAAAAATTCAAGAAAGTATTTACGAATTGGGGAGGGGACTCTTTGAGGTTGGAAAATGGGTTTAGGAATGACATTATGAAAGGAACTTGTTCTGAAAAGATATAATAA
Organism: Artemia sinica; assembly: GCA_027921565.1. Classification (NCBI taxonomy): domain Eukaryota; kingdom Metazoa; phylum Arthropoda; class Branchiopoda; order Anostraca; family Artemiidae; genus Artemia; species Artemia sinica. The sequence continues at coordinate 29,164,002 of CM051259.1, read as the reverse complement.
AGCCATAAAAAGTGTTAAAAATGGAGAGGGGGCTCTTTGGAGGGGCCCGGGTAGGGCGTTTGGGGATCCAGGGGCCCTTGAGGGCTGGGGTGGTCATATGGGAGCCCGGGGGACCTTTGGGGACCGGGATGGGCCTTTTGGGGCTGGGGAGGGCCTTTGAGGGTCTGAGGAGAGCGTTTGGGGTCCGGGGGGCCTTTGGGGGTCTGGGGGGCCCTTGAGGACCAGGGGGGGGGGGTCCTTTGAGGGTCTGAGGAGGGCGTTTGGGGGCTGGGGCTCTTTGGGAGCTTGGGGGGCCTTTGAGGACCAGGGGCTTCCTTCGGTGTTGGGGTAGGGGGATCGGAACCCTTTGGGGTTGGGGTAGAGGACCTCGCAACACTGTTCAAATGAAACTTGTGTATTATAACGACCACACTCAAAACCTCTTCCAAAATCTCTTCAAAAATCATCTTTTAAAATGTCTCTAACTGTTTCGCCGAAATAGTTCCATAACCTGTCTAAAACAGTTTCGCCCAAATAATCCCTAAACGTAATTCAGCGTGTTCCTTTTGTTTTTGGCATCTCTGCGCTAATGCATTTCAAATTAATAAGAAACCTGATTCCCGCGCTAAAACAATTCATCGCTACGATGTTTCTTGGAGAATTGTTTCCATGGCCTTTGGCTATTAATATCCTTTGGAGTTCGACCAAAAGAGTTGTTTCCAAGGCAAAGACATTAATGACTTGGATCTATTCCTGGATCATAACATTCGCTGAGAGCGTGCCCAAAACAACAACAATAGCATTGACCCCATTAACCAGGTGTTCCCCCTTATGACTCTATCGCGTGCCCAAAACAACAACAATAGCATTGACCCCATTAACCAGGTGTTCCCCCTTATGACTCTATCGCGTGCCCAAAACAACAACAATAGCATTGACCCCATTAACCAGGTGTTCCCCCTTATGACTCTATCGCGTGCCCAAAACAACAACAACAACATTGACCCCATTAACCACGTGTTCTCCCTAATGACTCTATCGCGTGTCCAAAACAACAACAACAACATTGACCCCATTAACCACGTGTTCCCCTTATGACTCTATCGCGTGCCCAAAACAACAACAAGAAGGAAGTGACAAAGTTCCTGTTTTTCCATTCTCACTGACAAAATCCATAAAACCGTCAAATAATCAACACACATAACCATCTATGAAAACAGACATAAATGTGACAAACTTCCTGTTTTTTCATTCTCACTGACAAAATCCATAAAACCATACAAAAATGCGACAAAATTCCTGTTTTTTCAAATTCTCACTGACAAAAACCATAAAACATCAAATAAATCGACCAATACACATAACCATCCATGAATTATGTAAAAAAAGTTATAGGTGGCAGCAGGGGTGAGCAATGGGGCTGGTACCCCCATCTCTACTGAGGGGCGTTAGCCACTCTCCCATCACTTTCAACTATTAAAAAAGGCACTAGCCCTTTCAATTTCCAATCAAATGAGCCCTTTTGAAGTTTCTACGACAACGCTTTCAATAAACACCTTATATGCCCCCAGGGAATAACTTACAACCCTTGCCATGAGGGCTGGGGGGAGGGTGTCATCCTCAAAGACCTAATTTCCAGAACTTTCTGCAAAGTTGAACAAAATAGCTATCTGAAAATTTTGATTGGATGTGTTTGGGGATATGGTGGGCGTAGGAGGAGGTTAGTTACCCTCCAATCACTTTCAACTGTTAAGAAGGGCACTAGCCCTCTCAATTTCCAATTGAATGAGCCCCTTTTGAAGTTTTTACGACAACTCTATCTATAAAAACCTTATATGCCCCCAGGGCATGACATACAACCTTTGCCGTGGGGGCTCTTGGTGTTTGTCATCCCGAAATACATAATTTCCAGAACTTTCAACTACGTTGAACAAAATGGCTATCTCTAAACTATGATTGAATGTGTTTGGGGAAATGGTGGGCGTGAGAGGGGGGTTAATTACTCTGCACTCACTTTCGACTATTAAAAAGGGCAATTTCAATTTCCAATCAACTGAGCCTTTTTTGAAATTTCTACAACAGCTTTCTATATAAACCTTATATGCCCCTAGGGCATAACTTACAACCCTTGCACTGAGGGCTCTGATGGGTTTATCATCCTAAAAGACCTAATTTCTAGAACTTTCGACTACGTTGAACAAAATGGATATCTCAAAATTTTGATTGGATGTGTTTGGGGAAGTGTTGGGTAAGAGAGGAGGTTATTTGCACTTCAATCACTTTCGACTATTAAAAGGGCACTAGCCCTTTCAATTTCCAATTGAATGAGCTCTTTTTGCAGTTTCTACAATATCGTTTTCTATAAAAACCTTATATACCCCAAGGGCATAACTTACGACCCTTGCCCTGAGGGCTCTGGGGGTTGAGGTGTTGTCATCCTTAAATATCTAATTCCCAAAACTTTCAACTACGTTGAATAAAATGAGTATCAAAAAATTTTTATGTGCTTGGGGAAAAGGGGGGCGAGAGAGGGGGGTAAGTTACCCTCAAATGACTTTCGAGACTATTAAAAAGGGCACTAGCCCTTTGAATTTCCAATCGAATGTGCCCTTCATGAAGTTTCTACGACAAAGATTTCAATAAAAACATATATGCCCCCGGGCATAACTTATAACCCTTGCCTTGAAGACTGTGGAAGGGGGGGGGGGGTGTTCTAATCAAAGATATAATTTCCTGAACTTTAAACTGCGTAGAAAAAATGGCTATCTCAAAATTTCGATGGGATGTTTTTTGGGAAATGGTAGGCGTGGAAAGGCTGTTAGTTGCCTTCCAATCACTTTCGACTATTAAAAAGGGCACTAGCCCTTTCAATTTCCAATCGATTAAGCCCTTTTTGAAGTTTCTACGACAACGCGTTCTATAGAAACCTTATATGCCCAAAGGGCATAACTTAGAACTCTTGCTTTGAGGCTTGTGGGGGGGGGGGTGTCATCCTCAAAGACCTAATTTCCAGAACTTGCATCTACGTTGAACAAAATGGCTATCTTGAAATTTTGATTGGATGTTTTTGTTGAAAAGGTGGGCGTGAGAGAGAGGTTAGTTGCCCTCCAATCACTTTCGACTGTTAAGAAGGGCACCAGTCCTTTGAATTTCCAGTCGAATGAGCCTTTTTTGAAGTTTCTACGACAACACGTTCAATAAAAACCTTATATGCCCCCAGGGCATAACTCACAACCCTTACCCTGAGGGCTGTGGGGGCGTACCCTCCTTAAAAACATACTTTCTATCTGGAAATCTATGACGCTGAACAAAATGGCTATCTAAAAATTTTGATTGGATGTGTTTGGGGAAAAGGTGGGCGTGAGAGGGGGGCTAGTTGCCCTCAAAGCACTTTCGACTATTGAAAACAGCACTAGACCTTTGAATTTCCAATCGAATGAGCCCTTTTTCAAGTTTCTAGGACAAAGATTTCAATAAAAACTTACATGCCCCCGGGGCATAACTTATAACACTTGCCCTGAACACTGTGGGGGGAGTGTCCTACTCAAAGGTATAATTTCTTGAACTTTAAACTGCTTGGAACAAAAAGGCTCAAAATTTTTGATTTGATGAGTTTGGGGAAATGGTGGGCGTGGGAGGGGTGTTAGTTGTCTTCCAATCGCTTTCGACTATTAAAAAGGGCACTAGCCATTTCAATTTCCAATTGAATGAGCCCTTTTTGGAATTTTCTACGACAAAGCGTTCTATGTAAACGTTATATGCCCCCCCCCCGGGTATAACTTACAACCCTTACCCTGAGGGCTGTGGGGGGGGGGGGGGTTGTCATCCTCAAAGACCTAATTTACAGAACTTTTAACTACGTTGAACAAAATGGCTATCTTAAAATTTTGATTGGATGTGTTTGGGGAAAAGGTGGGCGTGAGAGGGGGTTAGTTGCCCTCCAATCACTTTCGACTATTAAAAAGGGCACTAGCCCTTTGAATTCCCAATCGAATGAGGCTTTTTTGAAGTTTCTACGGCAACGCTTTCTATAAAAACCTTATATGCCACCAGAGCGCAACTTACAACCCTTGCACTTAGGGCTGTGGGGGAGTGTCCTCCTCAAAAACATAATATCTATCTGGAAATCAATTACGCTGAATAAAATGGCTATCTCAAAATTTTGATTGGATGTGTTTCAGGAAACGGTGGGCGTGGAAGGGGTGTTAGTTGCCTTCCAATCACCTTCGACTATTAAAAAGGGCACATGCCACTCCGATTTCCAATTGAATGAGCCATTTTCTAAATTTCTACGACAACTTCTTCGATACGAAATGCCCTGGTCTAGCAGAAAAAAAATAATACATTTTGCCATCGTCGTTCCTATATGCCCCCAGGGCATAACTTACAACCCTTGCCCTGGGGGTTGTGGGGGAGTGACCTCCTCAAAAACATATTTTCTATCTAGAAATCAACTACGCTGAAAAAATGGGTATCTAAAATTTTGATTGGATGTGTTTCGGGAAATGGTGGGCATGGAAGGGGTGTTAGTTTGCCTTCCAATCACTTTCGACTATTAAAAAGGGCACAAGCCACTTCATTTTCCAATTGAATTAGCCCTTTTAAAGTTTCTACGACAACTTGTTCGATGAAAAGTGCCCTGGTCTAAAGGAAAACAATTAATAAATAATACATTGAGCCAACACCGTTCTTATATGGCCCCATAGCATAACTTAAAACCCTTTCCCTGAGGGTTATGGGGGATAGATCTGAACAAGAAATTGTGGAGGAGCATCTGACCAAGGTCAAGCCGCAGCCTTCCATCATGTTTTACCTGGACCCTCTTCACAAGTCCCCCGTCAAGCGTCGGCAGAATTTGAAAAAGTAAGTGAAGTAAGCTAATGTACATTCTTGTTCTAAAACTAATCCATTCTTTTCGGGTTTTTTTTTCTCAACCTAAGTTCTTAATCTATTGAAAAGAATCTAATAAAGGACGTTTTTTCGCTATTTCTTTACTTGTCGAACAAATTGCTCCTAAGACATCAAAAGTGTTCCAGGGACTATTTGTTAACATTCAGGTTATATGCCAGCCCCCTCCCCTTAATTTCTTAAGACTCCTATCGCTCCCAAGAAATATCTAAAAATAAGGCATCCTTTTCATTCTTTTTTTCTAAATCTAAGTTCTTAGCCTACTAGAAATGTTTTTTTTGCTATTTTTTACATGTCGAAGAAAGCGCTTTTAGTATATTAAAAGTTTTCCAGGCTTTTCGTTAGTTTTTATCAATAGTTTCGCCTCTTTCAAGTTATGAAGGGACTTTTTTCAGTCTAATAATTCAATTTTTTCGCTAAAATATTGAAGTTTCAGGTTTTATGCCAGCCCCCTCCCCTTAGTTTTAAAGACCTTCATCGCACCCAAGAGATATCTAAAAATAAGAGGTTCTTTTCAACCTAATTTTTTAGTCTACTACTGGAGAGCATTCATTTTGTCTATTCAAGCTTTGCCGGGTTTTCACTCTAATAAAAGGCATTTTTTACTTGTCGAAAAAACCACTCTTTTCTAAATTCTTTTAAGCTAATAAAGGTTTACTCGCTAGTTTCTTATCAATTTTCTTCTGGGGGAGCCACCTGCCCCCAATAGTTTTAATGGCCCCATCCCATCTTAGTTCCATCTGCCCCTTCATACCTAAAAGTAATTTTTTTTTTCAAGGCCAATTTCGAGATTGACCATCTCGTGACCAAATTCTCTTTGGAAGGAGCTGCACCAGAAGATGCTTATGATGTAATGTTGGCATGGGCCGAAGACTTTCTTTCCAAATGGCCAGAAACAACTCCCCCAATCTTTACATTGGGAGGTAACCATTGAGGTATGTTAAATATCTCATGATTTAGTCTACCAACTAAATGTAAATCTTAAGTTGTCGCATCTCTAAGTATATTGCTAGTGTCAGTATCTGTTTTATATTTATATCCAATACCCATACCTCTCAAGAGCTTATAAGACATTGGAGTCATCAACATGAATTGAATATAACTTGCATAGTTTGAAAGATTATTGCTTGTACTCATCAACGTTGCACTTATGTAGACACTTATTTGTCTAAACAAATTGTGTAGTACACAATTTTCATAGGACAGCCCCTCGGCTGCACTTGGTTTTTCATTGTTAGATTTTTTAACAATGATATGTAAATCTATAAACTTTGAATTCAAATCTATGAAATAATCTTCAGTGGAATAAATTTGAAAAAGGACACTTTCATAGAGTAGCTGTTGCGGATAAGATATTTCATAGTATCCGTGTTTTACACTGACATCCACATTTTCTGCATTGAAAAGATTTAGAGATGAGTTGACTCAAGGATGAGATTCTTTATGTGGTAGATATGCCATTTTTAGGAGAAGAAATCCTTTTTCGATCTTTTTACTTTCTTTTTTGATGCTTTACGCGTCCGAGCTGGGTTGAGACTGATGAATGATTAGGTCTTTCACACCCTTTTTAAACCTTTCCCGCTTTGTCGTGATTTCAATTGCTCACCAAGGGATCTTGCGCTGGACCTGAGCTTTTGTGAAACACTTTTTTTAAAATCCTTCGCAGAGCCCTGATCATGTAGTTTAGAGGACGCAAAATCCGCAGCAACCGGTGCAATATATTTTTTAGCCAAGGGTAGTGCAGAGCAAAGCAGCTTAGCAAACCAATTGCCAAGACCGTAACTGGACATTGACGAGTGACCCTTGCACTAGTCCATTCTATGACCCAATTGTCGTGGTCCAAGAGTGGTCCAAGGACATACAAAATGAGTTCCATTAGCGAACTCACTGAATGGGTCGAAAATGACATGTAATTACAGCCAAACCTTTTGTTATTGCTAGAGGATAACCCAATTCACTTCTTAATGTTAACTGACAGAGCTCCAAATACGAAATGTTGACTGCAATGTATTAAAGGTGTTTTATATTGTAACTGTGAATGTGTTCATTAGAGGTTTTTTGTTCAAGAATACTTAGGAGGGGAACATTGGCATTACCGACTCTTTATCTCTAGACAAAGGATGCGCAAAGAAATATACAATTGTCAGATGAGAAGGCGGGTGGATAGTCTGCATAGATAACATGGTGCTTACCACTGGAATTTTTTACTTTACTAATACGATAACAACAAGTTATGAGTTCTGTTGCCCTGGCAATGAAAAATTATGAGTCTCTGGAAATAATATCAAATGGCTCGTTCCTCATACAATCACAAATCAACGCCATATTGCTACGGGTACCCGTACCCATATCGATACATCATTTATCAATGGCGAAATTCCTTCAAAACTTGCATTGGCTTTTGTAAAAAGTGCTAGTGCCGTAGGATCATGGAAAAATTCATCGCATAATTTTGAAATGTTTTTACTTTCATCACTTGTATGTAAAGTAAATGAAATTCCACTCTACAATTTATCCTTTGATAAATCCTACAGGACCCTATATGAATTGACAATGCAATCCCTAGATCACGATTCACAATTATTCAAAATTGGTATAACCGCAGAAATGTTTGCAAAAACTCATGGCATCATTGTATTGGATTTGTCCTGTACTCAAGATATGAGTATTATCCGAACGGATACTGTGCGTTAGAGTGTACCTTTGCCGAGCCATCTGAGGAATGTATTGCATTAATCTCGCTAAATCAATTTGAAATCTATTGGGAAATTACCCCTGATGGCTGTGTTCTATTAGACTTGGCACCATGAACACGGATCAAATAATCAACGTATTCAGTTTGGATCCTAACATGTCTAAACATAAATCATATTGCATACCGTCGGATTTCCCAGAGCATATTCAACATGTTAACAATATCACTATCAATGTTAATAACAGTCCATCAACTATAAAGACGGGGAACTGACTATGCATCTTTCAAACAAGAAAAAAAATATAATTTTTTGATCCTCTTGGCCTACCGTACACGTTGGACACACCTCACATTAAAAATTTTCTTGAGCAAAGCGGAAAATCGATTATTCAAAATCGGAAGCGGGTACAAGATTTATCAATTAAAAGCTATGGTTTTCATGCACTATTATATTTTGTTTTCCGACGTCTGGACATACTTACAGTGAATTACTCAAGAATTATGATGACAATCCTCGATTGAACGACTTTCTAGCTGAAAATATTCTTTCCTACCTATACAATATAAATTTCGGTGTCCTAAAAGTGAAATGCTTTACAAATGTATGTAAATTTGTTTATGAATGAAATTTGTAATCTAAATATCGCGGCGTGAAAAAAAAAGCCGTGACTACCTCAGATGGTTTTTTGGTGCAGTGAGTTGTTACTAGTAGTAGTATTTTCGTGTTTTTTGCAAGCCATTCGTACTATACCTTAAACGCATTCAGATATTTCCTTGATAAAAAAAATTTGTCCGACATATCCGACAAATGATGTTGATAAAGTATTTATTCAGTCTGATACTTAGATTTTGTCAATTTTATCCGATGTATCTGACAGAGGATGTTGATAAAAAAAATTATTCACTCTAACACTTAGATTTTGTCAATTATATTCGATGTATCTGACAAAAGATGTTGATAAGAAAATTATTCACTCTGACACTTAGATTTTGTAAATTTTATCCGACAATTCAATTTTATCAGACATATCCGACAAATGATGTTGATAATGGATTTATTCAATCTAGTACTTAGATTTTGTCACTTTTATCCGATATATTCGACAAAGGATGCTGATAAAGCATTTATTCACTCTGATACTTAGATTTTGTCAATTATATTCGATGTATCTGACAATAGATGTTGATATAAAAAATTTATTCACTCTGACGCTTAGATTTTTTCAATTTTATCCCATGTTTTCGAGAAACGGTTGTTGATATAGAATTTAATAAATCCGATACTTAGATTTTGTCAATTTTATCCGATATACCCGACAAATGATGTTGATAATGCATTTAGAGGATGTTGACAAAGCATTTATTCACTCTGATGCTTAGATTTTATCAATTTTTTCCCATGTATCCGAGAAATGGATGTTGATATGGAATTTAATCACTCTGGTTCTTAGATTTTGTCAATTTTATCCGACATTTCAGACAAAGGATGTTGACAATGAATTTATTCACTCTGGTACTTAGATTTTGTCAATTTTATCCGTTATATCCGTCAAATGATTTTGATAAAGCATTTATTCAATCTGATACTTAGATTTTGTCGATTTTATCCAATATATCCGACAAAGGATGCTGATAAAGCATTTATTCACTCTGATATTTAGATTTTGTCAATTATATTCGTTGTATCTTATAAAAGATGTGGATGGAAAAAATTTATTCACTCTGACACTTCGATTTTGTCAATTTTACCCCATGTATCCGAGTAAGGGATGTCGATATAGAGTTTAATCACTCTTATACTCAGATTTTGTCAATTTTATCCGATATATCCGACAAGTGATGTTGATAAGGCATTTATTCACTCTGATACTTAGATTTTGTCAATTTTATCCGATGTATCTGACAGAGGATGTTGATAATAAATTTATTCGCTCTGATACTTAGCTTTTTTCGATTTTGCCCGACATATCTGACAGAGAATGTTGATAAAAAAAATTATTCACTCTAACACCTTGATTCTGTCAATTATATTCGATGTATCTGACAAAAGATGTTGATAAAAAAAAATTATTCACTCTGACAGTGAGATTTTGTCAATTTTATCCGACATGTCAATTTTATCCGACACATCCGACAAATGATGTTGATAATACATTTATTCACCCTGGTACTTAGATTTTGTCAATTTTATCCGATATATTCGACAAAGGATGCTGATAAAGCATTTATTCACTCTGATACTTAGATTTTGTCAATTATATTCGATGTATCTGACAATAGATGTTGATAAAAAAAATTATTCACTCCGACACTTAGATTTTGTCAATTTCATCCCATGTATTCGAGAAAGGGTTGTTGATATGGAATTTAATCAATCTGATGCTTAGATTTTGTCAATTTTATCCGATATACCCGACAAATGATGTTGATAATGCATTTAGAGGATGTTGAAAAAGCATTTATTCACTCTGATACTTAGATTTTATCAATTTTACCCCATGTATCCGAGAAAGGGATGTTGATATAGAATTTAATTACTCTGATACTTAGATTTTGTCAATTTTATCCGACATATCAGACAAAGGATGTTGATAATGAATTTATTCACTCTGGTACTTATATTTTGTCAATTTTATCCATCATATCTGACAAATGATGTTGATAAAGCATTTATTCAATCTGATACTTAGACTTTGTCAATTTTATCCGATGTATCCGAGAGAGTTGTTGATAAAAAAAATCACTCTAACACCTAGATTTTGTCAATTTTATCCGACAGAATCGACAAAGGATGCTGATAAAGCATTTATTCACCCTCACGATTCGATTTTTGTCAATTATATTCGTTGTATCTGATAAAAGATGTTAATGGAAAAAATTTACTCACTCTGACACTTCGATTTTGTCAATTTTATCCGACATATCCGACAAAGGATTTTGATAATGAATTTATTCACTCTGATAGTTAGATTTGTCAATTTTATCCGATGTAACCGACAAAGGATGATGATAAGGAATTTATTCATTCTAATACACAGATTTTGTAGAATGTTAATAAAGAATTCGTTCAATTTTTTCATAATTTCCTGAATTAAATTTCTGTATTGTGTATCCAAGAGCTGAATTCAAGAAAGAGTTTGTTACTTACTTACTTGCAATTTTTTCATAATACTTAGATTTTGTCAATTATATTTCTTGTAACTGGTAAAAGGATAAAAAAAAGATTCACTCTGATACTTAGATTTTGTCAATTTTATCCCATGTATCCGAGAAAGGGATGTGGATATAGAATTTAATCACTCTGGTACTTAGATTTTATCCGAGATATCCGTGAAAGGATGCTGATAAAGCATTTAATCACTCTGATACTTAGATTTTGTCAATTATATTTGATGTTTTTGACAAAAGATGTTGATAAAAAAAATTTATTCACTCTGACACTTAGCTTTTGTCAATTTTATCGAGCATATCTGACAAAGGATGCTGATATAGAATTTAATCAATCTGATATTTAGATTTTGTCAATTATATTCGTTGTATCTGACAAAAGATGTTGATAAAAAAAATTATTCACTCTAATACTTAGATTTTGTCAATTTTATCCCATGTATCCAAGAAAGGGATGTTGATATAGAATTTAATCACTCTGATACTTAGACTTTATCCGAGATATCCGTGAAAGGATGCTGATAAAGCATTTAATCACTCTGATACTTAGATTTTGTCAATTATATTTGATGTATTTGACAAAAGATGTTGATAAAAAAATTATTCACTCTGACACTTAGCTTTTGTCAATTTTATCCCATGTATTCGAGAAATGGATGTTGATATAGAATTTAATCAATCTGATACTTAGAGTTTGTCAATTTTATCCGATATACCCGACAAATGATGTTGATAATGATAATGCATTTATTCACTCTGATACTTAGATTTTTTCAATTATATTCGATGTATCTGACAAAAGATGCTGATAAAAAAAATTATTCACTCTGAAACTTAGCTTTTGTGAATTTTATCCCCTGTATTCGAGAAATGGATGTTGATATAGAATTTAATCAATATGATACTTAGATTTTGTCAATTTTATCCGATATACCCGACAAATGATGTTGATAATGCATTTATTCACTCTGATACTTAGATTTTGTCAATTATATTCGATGTATCTGACAAAAGATGTTGATAAAAAAATTATTCACTCTGACACTTAGCTTTTATCAATTTTATCCCATGTATTCGAGAAATGGATGTTGATATAGAATTTAATCAATAGGATACTTAGATTTTGTCAATTTTATCCGATATATCCGACAAATGATGTTGATGATGCATTTTTTCAATCTGACACTTAGATTTTGTCAATTTTATCCAACATATCCGACAAAGGATGCTGATATAGCATTTATTCACTCCGATACTTAGATTTTGTCAACTATATTCGTTGTATCTGACAAAAGATGTTAATAAAAAAAATTATTCACTCTGACGCTTAGCTTTTGTCAATTTTATCCCATGTATTCGAGAAATGGATGTTGATATTGAATTTAATCAATCTGATACTTAGATTTTGTCAATTTTATCCGATATACCCGACAAATGATGTTGATAATGCATTTATTCACTCTGATACTTAGATTTAGTAAATTTTATCCTATGTATCCGAGAAAGGGATGTTGATATGGAATTTAATCACTCTGGTACTTAGATTTTAATAACTCTGATACTTAGATTTTGTCAATTTTATCCGACATATCCGATAAAGGATGTTGATAAAGTATTTATTCACTCTGATATTTACATTTTGTCAATTTTATTCGATGTTTCTGACAAAGGATGTTGATGGAAGCGAATTCAATCGAAAAAGAATGTTAATAAGAATTTGTTCAATTTTTTCATAATTTCCTGAATTAAATTTCTGTATTGTGTATCCAAGAGGTGAATTCAAGAAAGAGTTTATTACTTACTTACTTACAATTTTTTCATAATGACATATCCAACAACGGATGTTGATAAAGAATTTATTCATTCTGATACCTAGATTTCGTCAATGTTATCCCATGTGTCTGACAATAGATGTATGCAAATTCCTTTTCTTACATCTCCGATGCTTTAATAGACGTTCTAAACGTTTGATATGCTAGCTTACTCTAAAAATAATGAACACATAACAATTTAATGCATAATATATTTTTAATGAAATAATGCTATGTAGAATATTAATACAAAAATATATTATGATACATTATTAATATCAATGATCAACTTTGGGCATTTTGAATCTGTTCCATAAAATAGTTTACCATGTTCTCTCTTGATATTGTAGCTATTGTCTTCTCTTAGTTCATAATCAGTAGAATAATCATTATTCCATTTTTAGTCATACACAATTTTTACTGGTGTGTCATCGACAGGCTCAATATGCTTTTCGTCTTTGGTATTATTTGGTTCATTGACTGTTTTATCAATGACAGTAATGTTTGCTGGTACTTTGTATTTCATCGATTCATCTTTATATTCCATAGTGATATTTTCTGCCAATGCCCTTTTTATTTTTCTGGCAATTTCACTGTCTATTATCACATTATTTTTACACAGGTAACAGTTTCGACACGTAGACAAGATATGGTTTATAATATTAGTAGAAGAGTAGGCCTTTCTTTTTTTGACCTTCCGTTGAATGCTAATACCCGAAAGCTGACGATAGGATGTATCAGTAGGTAATGGGTCACCTGAAACAGTAGCAAGGAGTTGTCCTCTATCATCAACGATTATTTTTATGTTGGCATTCTCTTTGAGTGCAATCATCTCTGGAGATCTCAATCTCGCATATCCACTAACATAAGAGTTGAATTTTTTCGGTACTCCAAAGAAATTTAATTCCTTACTGTCATGACAATGCATGCATGCATTTCCAATAGTGTTACCATTTATACTTGTTTCATAGTTTAAATACTTCTCCTTGTCGGCGTTCAATGCTACAATAACATTGTCATATAAACACACTTTATTAAAATACTCCATCTTCACTTTTTTAAAGATATGACTTATGTGTTTAACATTCCACTGCGTAAAAAATAGTGATTTAACACATGCAATAAACTAGGTAGTGTCGATAACCCGCCATAAAGTACCAGTGGGAAAGCCGCATCGTGTCTCTGAACAAGCATAGAGTACAATTGTTAGAGCCATAAGCATATTTCATGTCATTTTAAGATACGTAAAAAAAAACAAAAAAAAGTTGAATAGTTTCGAAATCCAAAAACAAAAATTTTGTCGAATAAAAAATAGGTGCTACTACAAACATTATTTTTCTAATAGTAAAGGTCATGACTAACATATCCATACCATTCTCATTTTGAGTTTGGAAAATATTAAATGTGATTTTTTAATGTTTTAAGTATGTTTCATCTCATGCGAAGTAAAAAAAGTTGAAAAATATAACATGTTTAAAAAAATAATAAAAAAAAGTTAAAAAAAAATTTCAAAAAAAATAAAAAAAAGGGGGGAGGGGGGGGGGGGCAAGCTGGAGGATAGGGGGCCCCCTTCGAGTTTGGGGATAGGGACCTTTGGGGGTTGAGGTCCCTGGTGGTTAGGGTAGGTGGTGCTTATGATGCTTGACGTTTCGTACTCATATACACCTCACTACTTGATTTGTAAGGATTCTATGGATGGTTCTAAATTCTATTATTAAAATTCTTTTCTTGACATCTACATCTCTATTAGTGTCTGCTTTTTAGTATACTATAACGTTAGACCCTATTTTAAATTGACAACACTGTTCAGACGCCACTTGTGTGTTATACAGAACACATCGAAGAAGTAAAGCCAGGTCAACTCACAGGACCATTTTATCATCGTTAACCATTTTCATAGATTGATGTTGTTCCAAATTTATAACAAATTGCCTGAGTTAACAAGCCCTTCGGGCTTACCTTAACTGGTGATTAGTTTAACCCTTTTTTATCACCTTCATACAATCCAATTCGCAAATGTTATCTAGCTCTGTTTTTCCCTATTATTCAAATAAGATGGTTCGTACAGTCCAATTCGCGAATCCCTTATCCTTTTTTGCAAATAGAGTTAGCTTTTAACAGCATATGTCAATCAAACAATTCTGAGTTTAGCATCCGATTCTTTAATTAGCAGCGACGCATTAATAACAAACTATTCTCGAGTTAAGGCAATTGTCCAAAAAATCAGAAACAAGTCTGATAGCACATACTTCAAAGAAATGGAACAGGTGTGAGAGGATACTCACTCTCTTTGAAAAGGTGTAGAGCATCCATAGAAATGTTTTCCTAGGGCATCCATGGAATTCCATAGATGCATTCTACTAATGTAATAAAAAAAATTCAACTAAAAATAAGGACCAACATCAAAACTTAAAACGAACGGAAACTATTACATATATGATTGGGTTCACCGTCTATTCAATACCTCGCTCTTTACGGTAAAGCTTTTTTTAGTACTTTCGCAAGACCTATTTATTCTAATTAATGGCCTTTTTGATTAAGGGGTCATTCTTAAAGAATTGGAACAAAATTTGAACTTTAGAGTGAAGAGCGAGGTATTGACTAGGGGGGTGAACCCCCTAACATATGCAATAAAAAATAAGAATATATAAGTTCGTTACGTAAGTTAATTCGTAAGTTACGTCAGAACAAAATTTCGAGAAAGCCATTTAGCCACAAAAAAGTAAAATTCATATGCAGATTTCATTTTAATTATTCATGTACGATGAACCAAAATCAAAGCTGCATTAATTCCAAAAATTTCAAAAATTAAATAAAAAAACAAGTTTTTTAACTGAAAGTAAGGAGCGACATTAAAACTTAGAACGAACAGAAATTATTCCGTATACGAAAGGGGCTCTCCTCAACGTCTCGCTCTTTACGCTAAAGTTTGACTCTATCTCACAACTTTATTTTTTAAAACAATAAAATTTTATCGTAAAGAGCGAGGCGTTGAGGAGGAGACAGCCCCTTTCATATACGGAATAATTTCTGTTCGTTTTAAGTTTTAATGTCGTTCCTTACTTTCAGTTAAAAAAAAAAACTTGTTCTTTTTTTTATTTCATATGATTATGTGGAGAACCTTTCTTTGTTAATACTGACTGTGGTAATTCTTAATCAAAGATTTTTTTTCCCCTACTACTCCAAAAAATTACGATTAACCGCCGAAATTTCGGGATAATTTCGAAATAAAAAATTGGTTTCACTTTTTCTAAATTTTCTTTTAATATTTTTAAAGCATACTAAATCAAGTTATACAAATTACCTCGATCCATTGTTTTTTGTTTTTTTTTGTTCCCATAATTTTTTTGTAAGTTACTCAATTTGCCCATTGTTCACATTTAGCCTAGTATTTGCTATCGTGAAATATTCGGATATTTTTTAGGGTGGGATTTTTGCAGAGTGGATGATTCTCCGTGGGAGGAGTTTTTTTTATGGGAAAAAAGGTTTTTGAGATAACTTTCCAGAAAACGTTTTATACGGGGGGGGGGGATTTCCTGCGTTTATTTGGAGAACCGTCACAAATTAAATAAAAAAAAACTGAAAGTAAGGAGCAACATTAAAACTTGAAACGAACAGAAAATATTCTGTTTATAAGGGGGGCTGCCCCTCTCCCTATAAAAAACATAATAGATCATGGTAGTGTTACTTCTACATTAACATTAAAGTAAAAACGGGTGAAGATTAATTTAAAAACAAAAGTTTTTTTCTTAGGGAAGTAAAGACCGAAGTTGAAACATAAAACGAAAAAAAAGTATTTGTTCACCGTCTATCTAACATATCGATAAAACTAGTGCAAATAATCCAACTGATAATATTTCCCTATTTTAGCATGATAATAGAAAACTAGCGCTTTACTGAAAACACTCACAGGCAAGTATAAAAAATAAGAATATTGATTTAGGAGTCAAAAGTGAGTACGTAGCCTGACAGCAACAAACTAATCTATAACATTTTTCATAGTCTTATACCAACTGTGATATCAGCAGGGGTGTCCCGAGGAGGGGGGGGGGGTCGGGGAGGGAGCAACATTAAAGTATTACTCAAAAGGAAGAACAAATAAACTCATATTATGAACTCCGGAAATCATATAATTTCTCTCAATACAGCGGAAAATTTCAAGCTATGGTACAAATTCTAAAGCTAGTTTATAGTCTTAATACTATCAAGATGACTTCACTTCGGACTTGTCTATAAACTAATCATGAAATGTCCTTTTCAGAACCAAAATGAGATCTAATCATTGGACTGAGATCTTTGTGCAGATGTGATACCAAATTAAACGAGAAAGATTAAACAACAATCCTAAAATACTTAATTTTTTCGAAAAGTGTCCTTAATCGGTTTGTTGTTACTGTACCATAACTCCCGTATTGTTTTGTGTTTTCAGTAAAACGCTAGTTTTCTATAATCATATAAACATAGGTAAATATTATCAGTTGGTTTATTTGCACTAGTTTTATCGATATATGTTAGATTAATGTGAAGCAATAATTTATGTTTGTTTTAAGTTTCAACTTTGCTCTTTATTTCCCTCAAAAAAACTCAAAAGAAAAGGAAATATTTGGTTGACCGCTCGTTCATGTCATTCATACTTACCATCATCCTACCAAAGATATTACCATTGTGGTTTTGGACAAACACGTATGTATCTTCTCAGTTACTATTCTTCCAAATGTTTGTCAATAAAGAAGCTTTTCAACGGAAAGTAAAGAGTCATATTAAAACCTAAAACGAGCAGAAATAAAATCATATAATAATTCAAAGGAAAAACGTTTCAAAATACAGAGAAATAAATATAGTTTTTCAAAAACACAATGCATAATTAACGCTCACAAAAATTTTTCACTAATATTAATAAAAGTCGGAATATTTCGACTTTATATCCGAAAGCATTTATCAGCAGGAGCAAGAGTAAAAGAAAACAAAACAGACTAACCTAACATAACAAACATAAAGCAAGTGAAAAAAGAGGAAATCTATAAAAAAAAGATAAATAAAAACAACACAAATAAAAACTCACATCTCAAAACCGTCCAATATTCATTGTTTAGTCATTATAAATGTAAAAAGTAAGACCAACGAGACAGGACAGATAAGGTCTTTCTTCTATTCGAATCTAGCAAAATATGTCTAAAAGTCTTTCTAGTAATTCTGTCTAGCTTTATGTGTTTTCTTTATACTAGGTTAGTTGGTTTTGTTTTTTTTTTTCTTTTTTTTTCCCTGTTGAAAAAGGCTCCCGGAATATTTGGACATGTATTATTATTGGGGGGGGGGAAATGGGTTACTTTGTCAATGCCTTATTGAAAAATTGTGCCCGTTTACATATTTACAGTTGGTTTTAAATGAAGATGGAAAGGCAATGTGGTCAAAGAAATTATCAACACTTACCATTAGCTAAGCATAGTACTTACCATTACTATCGTGGTTTTCAACAAACACTTATGTATCTTTATATAAGGCGTGCAATAACTCAAGCTGGCTTGACAGGAAAGCAATTGCATCGAGGAATATCCAAACTGTTTGTTGCTCTATAGAGTCGAAAGCCTTTCCAAGCTAAGTAAAAGACAGCGTATCTCTCGATTCATTTATTTTTAAAAGCACATTGGATGGACATTGGTTTCATAGAAAATGTATAGTATCTGGTTTTCATCTAAGTGAGTCAGTGACAAGCTGTGGCTAAACTGTCTGTATATGTATGTATATTTGTAATGATAAGGATAATAATTTATTGCAAAAAAGAAATATACAGTAGAAAGCAATAGCCTTAAGAATAAGAAAAGTGAAATATGCAACGAAAACAAATTCTGCAAAGTATAAATTGTCGCTATACAAATAATTTACTACGGATTGTGAAGTCTAATTTTAAAAAGGATTGTGCAATAATAGTGATCCAGCTCGGCTCTGAGACGGGGGTGCTTCGAAAGGTTGAGGAAGATTTATTCAATGTTTTACATAGGAAGTGTCTAAGGATGTTCTTAGGTACTAGTTTAACTGACCGTATGTCAAACAATGATCTGTACGAAAAATTTTGTTCCATCCCAATCAAAGGAAATTCCCAATATAATGAAACGAAGGTTAAGATGACTAGGCCACATTTTACCGATGAAAGATGACATATTGCCAAAGATTTTGCTTTAATGAGCAATCCGACCTCAAATCTGTGAGGAAGAGGTTGTAAGGAGGAATTTAAAGAAAAGCGGAATTTCATGGGCGGGGATAGAGTGAAGCTTTGAATAAATTGGGGTCAGGGAGCAGCAGGTACAGCTGTGTTTGTCTGAAAAAATCAAATGAATTTACTGAAAAAATTTGCATTGTCAGTTTAATATACATATGCTGATATTTTTTCCTTAAAATCTTAATTAATTTTTGTTTTCTTAAATTTGTAAGTGAAAAAATTTAAAATAATTTCTTTTAGTAAAGTACAAATTATATTCTGGCTTTTAGAAAGCATACGATTTAGAACCCTACTCAGATTAATTTCTGCTCGTTTTGAGTTTGACTTATTTTAATTTCTGTTTGTTTTTTGGGTTTCATTTATTTATTGATACTGATTTGTGGTAATTGTATGCTTGGCTGATTATTTGATTCTAATTTTGTTCATTTTTGGTTTAATTGAGTTCTTTACTTTTTTTTGAAAAATTTATTTTGTGCAAAAAGTTTTTTTGATTAATTTCTGTTCGTTTTATATTGATATAGTCTTTTTCAGGGAGAAAGACTGAGCCTCTTCTGAAGTTAAACCATCCCTTCCATAAAAACCTATAATACCCCGAGGGTATAACTTAAAACCGTTTCCCCTAATCTTTGGGTTTTTTTTTAGCCCCAAAAGCCTTGTTATATGATATTTAGACTATTTTGAATAGAATGGCTATCTCAAAATTTTTATTAGACGCATTTCGGGACAATATGACGTGTGTGTAGGGAGGAAAGGGTAGCTGCCCTCTGATCACTTTGACCCTTAAAAAGAGCACTAGATCGTCTGATTGTGTTCCCAGGGCATAACTTACAACCCTTGCCCTGAGGACTGGGGGAATTTGTTATCCTCAAAGACATAAATTTCAGACCTTTCTGATGCAGTAGGCTTAACCAAATGGCTATATCAAAATTTTGATCGGAAGTGTTTGGGGAAATGATAAGCGTGGAGGAAGACATTGCCCTCTGATCACTTTCGACTAATAAAAAAGGTACTAATCCTCTCAATTTCCAATCTAGTGAGCCCTTTTGAAGCTTCTACGACAAAACTTTATATAAAACGTTATACACTCAAAGACATACTTTCGAAAGACTTGTTCATCCTCAAAGACATACTTTCTAGACCTTTCAACTACGTTGAACAAAATGGCCATATCAAAATGTTGATCGGAAATTTTTGGGGAAATGATGGGTGTTAGGCGAAGAGGGCGATTCTCCCTCTGATTACTTTTGACTATTAAAAAGGGCAATAGCCCTCTCAATTTCCAATCGAAACAGCCGTTTTTGAAGTTTTTACGACAATACTTTCTATGTGACATTATATGCCCACAGGGCATAACATACAACCTTAGCCCTGACGGCTGTTGGGGGTTGTCATACTCAAAAACATAATTTCCGGGCCCTTCAACTACGTTCAACAAAATTGCTATATCAAAATGTTGATCAGAAGTGTTTGGGGAAATGATGGGTATGGGGGGGATTTGCCCTCCGATCGCTTTTGACTATTAATAAGGGCACTATCCCTCTCAATTCCCAATTGAATGAGTCCTTTTTGAAGTTTCTACGACAGCGCTGGCAAAGACACAATTCCCAGAACTTTCAACTGCGTTGAACAAAATGTCTATATCAAAATTTTGATTCGATGTGTTTGGGTAAATGGTAGGAGTAGAGAGGGTCAGAAGGCGCGACGAGTACAAGATCATCGACCTACTAACGGTACGAACAAGATGACAGCCAATCAGAAGCCTACAATCTGTGAACGAACAAGACCACGAGTCTCTTTCTAGGTCAATCACCGGTTGGAATACTGGGATAACAAGGTGACATCAGGGCAGACTTCTGGGAAAATTCAATAGCATGGATTTACGTACTTTTTCTTACATCACAATTCCATCTTGAGACTTTGCTTATATTGTTTTCGTTTCGAGGCTAAAGTAACAGTACGTTTCATAACATTATGGAGGAGACAACAAATACAATGGATTTGGAAGTTTTTGCTGTGCAAATTTATAACGCGAGTTCTGTTTATAAATATTTAATTGAGATATTTACTTGATAAATTTTTTTCCCAAAACATATTATTGACTAATGTGGATATAGCACACGATACATTTTTTTTTGTCGGAAATGAATTTTAGTCCCACCCCCTCAATATATTCAAATTCAGGGTATATATTTACACATTAGAGGGGGCTGGAGTTGCATGAAGTCTATGTTAAGTGTGAAACCGGCTAGCATTTTTTTTATCTTATCGCATATATTTTCTACTAGGCTAGCTTTTGAAACTGTCTTGGTATAAATTTTAGGCCTACATGATGTGTGTATGTTAACGATCTTTTTCTATCTAATTTTAAGCCTATTTGCTGGAACTGTCTTATCATGCCTTTATTTCTAGAGCTTATAACATTTCGATGGCTTTAAAATGGGGAGAGGGTATAAGAATTAGCTCGTTTCAAAGATAAAATTCTGCCAAAAATTGTAAAAATGATTTTTTTTTTTTAAAGGAAACTATAATATAATTTCTTTTTAAGGATAGTTTAGATGTTACTGTCTTTTGATATAAATTATTAAATCATTGAAGAAATCGAGGCTGTTTTGCTAAAGATGGAAGAGGTTGTGGTTAGCTCTTTACTACGTTGAAGTTGTTGTTGAAAAAGACTAAGTTTTATTCAAACAATATATATATATTGTTTATATTTTATAAATTTTTGTCTTGCTGAGGACGGCCCTTGGACATAGGGCTGAAATATTCATTCAAATTATCTCCACTGTCTTGCAAAAAGATTTCCCTATTGTTCTTCGTGCTTTTGTTGTTTGTTATGGAAAGGCCGTGTGGTCTTCGTCGCTATTTAAGTTTTGTTCGTTTTTCCAATCACTCCGGAAATCCCCCCTTCCATGGAAATTATTTTCTGGAAATCCAGACATGCTACAAATTTCCCCCGGACAATTTCTCCGGAACATCTGCACATGCAAAATTGAGTAGGCAAAGAAAAAGTAAGACAAATAAAAATAATTTCGTATAGGAATTCTGTCAAATTCCCCCAGTGTAAACTTTCCCTGGAAAGATCACCCCCGAAAATTTTCCTCCTCGCGGAAAACTGTCCCGAAGAAAACCCACTCCAAAGCACAAAATCTCCCCCCTCATGAAAAATGGCTGTATACTTCATTAAAAAATAATATACGTAAACAATGGAACATAACTTAAAGACCTATACGCAGGGCTTGGGGGGTCATGTTATCTCCAAAGGTATAGTTTTGAGACTTTTCAACTATGCTGAACATAATGGCTATCTTAAAACTTTTATCGGACGATTTTGGAGAAACAAGGGCATGGGAGGGGGCTATTTGCCCTCCAATCTTTTCTGTCACCTAAAAAGGCACTAGAATTTTTAATTTCCATTCAAGTGTGCCTTCTCCTGATGTTCAAGGACCATTGGTCCAATACAATCACCCCTGGGAAAATACAAATTCTGCAGATAACAGCATGAAACATTTACGGTAGGGTTCTCTGATGCGCTGAATCTGATGGTGTGATTTTCGTTAAGATTCACTTAACTTTTAGGGGGCGTTTAATAACAGTAGTAGAAGTTTATAGTAGTAGTAGTAATAGTGGTAGTAGTAGAAGTGGTAATAGTAGTAGTAGTAGTAGCAGTAGTAGTTGTAGCAGCAGTAAGAGTAGCAGTAGTAGTAGTGGTATCAGTCACAGTTGCAGCAGCAGCAGTCGCAATGGCAGTGGCATTGTAAGTAGTCACAGTCGCATGCAGTCGCTGTCACAGTTTCAACTAGTCTCAGTCGAAGTCACAAGTAGTTGCAATCACAAGTAGTTGCAGTCCTGAATAGTCACAGACGCAAGCAATAGCAAGTAGTCGCAGTCACAAGCAGTTGCGGGTATAAGGATAGTAGTAGGAGTAACATAAGTAGCAGTTTTGCTAGTGGTATAAAAAGTAGTAGCAGCAGTTGTAGTGGCTCTGAAAGTTTCAGTTTAATACCTTCAGCCATTTCTGAGACATTGCTGATACGCCCTATTGACAATCTACATGATTTGCTGTATTTTGGTTGAGTTCAACATGCACCTCCTAAATTAATAAACATCCACCTCGACATGTCATGATAGTTTCAATTCAATATCTTTAGCCGTTCCTGAGATATCACAAATACCCCCTAACGACAAACTTGGAAGCATATAATGTCTTTTGATTTAGTCCAATATTCCCTATCACATGCTCAAAACTTTCCACGTACCCCCCCCCCCCCCCACACACCTGATCCCAGGATATTACACATACGCCTTCCTGATAATCTGGATATACATAGTACCTCTTGATTTAGTTTTACACCTTCCTCAACTTGGCCGAAAGTTAAAAGTTCAAACCTATTCGGTTCCTGAGACATTGTATATTTGCCATTTTGACAACCTGGGTGCACTTAAACCCTTTTGATATAGTGCAATAGTAACAGTAGTAGTAGTAATAATAGTAAAAGTAGTAGCCCTAAGAGTTTCAGCTTTATACCCCCAACCGTTCCTGAGATATTGTTGATACGCCTTTTTGAGAACCATGTGTTCACATAGCACCTTTTGATTTACTTTTATATCGATATAAGCTTTACCTGAAAGCTTCTACTTAGTATCCCGTTCTGTTCCTGAAAAATTGTATCTGTGCCGTTTTGACAATCTGGATGTGCTTAAACTCTTTTGATTTAGTTCCATAGTAGTAAAAGAAGTAGTAGTGCCAGTCATGAAAGTTTCAACTTATTGACCTTAGCTGTTCCTGTGATATTTATGATCCTGCCTGTCGACAACCAGAACAAACCAAGTGTTCATTTTAATGCTCCATTTCACTGCTTCACCTATGTCTTTACATTCTCTTCAATTTTTCTTGAAAGTTTCCTTAAATTACCTTAAATTGCACTTGCCAGCGATATGGATGAATCTAGTGCACGCCAGTGTTTCAACTGAATACCCTATTCAGCGAATGAGAAATTGAATCCATGCCGTTTTGACAACCTGGATACGCTTAAACCCTATTGATTTGGTTCAATAGTAGTGGTAGAAGTGGTGATGGTAGTAGTAGCAGTAGTACTAGTAGTAGTAGAAGTAGTAACAGTAGCAGTAGCAGTAGCAGTAGTAGTAGTGGCAGTGGTAGCAGTAGTAGTAGTAGCAGTAGCCCTGAGAGTTTTCAACTTCATACCCTAAGCCGTTCCTGGGATATTTTTTATACACTCTTTTGACGACCTTCATGAATATAATGTGTTTTGATTTATTTCTACATCCCCATTAACTTTCCTTGACAGTTTCAACTATCAGGAAAAGTTGGACCTATCCCCGCCTTGAGGACCTATTCCAGTCGTGAGGTATTCTTAAATTATTAAGATGGTTGCCATTTTGGCATTCCTGGCTGTACTTAAAATATTCTGATTTGGTTCAATAGTAGCAGTGGTAGAAGCTGAAGCAGTAGTAGAAATAGATGCAATAGCAGCATGAATATTAGTAGCCCCGAAAGTTTTAGCTTCATACCCTAGGGAATTGATGGGACATGGCTGATACACCTTTTTAGGACCCACATGTGCATTGTGTGTTAGGTTTAGTTCAACATCCTCCTCAAATACCCTGATAGTTCCACCTCAGTACTCTAAGCCGTTCTTGAGATGTTGCTGACACGCCCTTTTGACACCTTCATGTATGACTACATATTATATTTTGATTTAGTCCAAAATTCCCCTCACACTAACTAAGAGTTCCACCTTATAGCATAAGTCTTCACATAGCGCCTTTTGGTTAGTTCAACAACCCCCTCGACATGCCCTGAAAATTTCAACCTAATACCCTAAGCCGTTCCTCGAATATCGATAATGGTTCTGGGCGTCTACGCTTCGAAAAATAACCCCAAAGGAAAGTACACCCTCCCGCCGGAAAAAAAACCTGGAAAATATCCCCCCGTAAAAAAAGCCCGGAAAACACACCAGTGGAAAATATTCCCCCAGAAAATATATCCCCGTAGAAAATACATCCCTGCTGAAAGAAAGTTACTCCCAAAGAGTTTCTCCCCGCTGAGAATTCCCCTAGAAAATCCTCCCCCCCCCCTCCTGCAGAAAATTCCCCCGGGAAAAATTTCCGTATGTTTCCCAATAAAAATACTATCTCTAAGCAATGGACAAATTATAAAACTTGAAAAGGCACTTAAACTTCTACAATCGCATTCTCTGATTGTTTTTTAGTTAGACAGGGAGGGAGATACCTAAAAGGGTGCATTTTAATGCCACAACGCCCCAGCTCTCGTTGAGCCGTCATGTAAACACAGAATTAGTTCTAAGGGATAGACGAGGGCGGGGGGAGGGGTGAGTTAGAAATTGAAGTTTGGGGTTCTCAAACTCTACCCAAAACTTTAAGAGTTTGATGACCCCAAACTCTAACCAAACCGCTACTACCCCAATGTCAGCTAGTCCACTTAACCTGTCAAAGTCTTTCCAATCTACTCTACGCCTACTATGTGCAAACTGGATTTTGAGATAAAACTGTTTTGGAAAACGAATGACTTCTGGAAAATGATTACTTACGAAGAAATGTCCTACAGAATAAAGATTTATAATCTCATTTTTACAATTCTCTTTGAAAATTTCTACTTTTTAACTAGGTTGATAGATCCTGCATCAAAACTAGCGCCGCCTTTCCCTTTCCTCAGTATCTGCTTTATACCCTTATCCACCTTTTCCCCACTTCCCCCTTTTATCCAATGTTAAATCACAGAAACTCTGAACCTTGTTGGTTTCGATAATCGCTCTGTAAATTTAGCTTTGTGTTTGTGTTGTACTCGAATACTGCACTTAAGCCCACATCTGCTGTAATTGCACTCCACTCAACTATAATTTCCCCAAGGAACTCAAGTACAACAATTAAGCACAAAAAGTATGAACTTGTGTCAAAATTTGCATAGCGTAGGCAGTTTCCTTTAGGAGGCTCTCTGCTGCTTCAATTTTGCAAGGAAATTCCTTCATCTTCATTCTCCTCATCTCTTTGGCTGGATTTTTTTTAGCCTTTAGTTCGTTATGAGTTCTAATTTCAAGGCCCTTTTAAAGTATCATAATAAAAACACTTTTTTCCCTTGCATTCTTTTTTTTCGGGGGGGGGGGGGGTCTTTTGGTTGTTTCAAAATTATAAATTTTTTAGGGCCGTATCACATTTTCCTCAATGTTGCCACTAACATGTTAAAAAAAAATCCTTCCTACTCGGAAAATCGAGATTTTTTTCAGGTGGGATGTTTAAAAGAATATTTTTCGTTTACTTTTTAGTGCACTTAAAGACAAGAGTGTTTCTTCAAAATATTTTATTTGAAATTTTAATTATTTCAAGGTCTTCTTATATATGAGTGTATTGCTTATTTTGTGCTAAAGTAATCAAAATAAAACATTTTTGCCCCCCATAGACCCATCTTAGGTGCATCCAGATTGTCAATGCGGAGTGTCTGTAATACCCCAAGGTAATTATGTTAAAATTTTCAGAGAACGGTGAGGGGATGTTCAACTAATCAAAACGACGGCTGGCGTCCCTCCTCCGCAAAAAAAATCACCCTGAAATACGCCCCACGGAAAATACCTCATACTGAAAATCCCCACCGAAAATACCCCTCCCCCCCCCGCCGCTGGTTGGTTTCCAATCACTTTTGACTTATAAAAAAGGACTAGAAGTCTCAATTTCTGATCTAATGAGCACCCTTCGATGTTTCTGAGACCATGAGGTGGAGGTTTGGATGAGGAAGGGGCAGTCCTCCTCCTATAAGGAATAAATTCTGCTCATTTTGGGGTTAAATGTTACTCTTTACTTTCATAATAACTGCGTATACCGGAAACATTCCCAGAAATCATAAGGGGGTAGATATAAATTTCGCATTTTGATGCGCTTTTAAAGTTTCTTTTGTACCCCCTCCTCCTTCTTAAGAAAATATCCCGGTACTTGTTAAGAATCCGATAAACACGCGAGTATTGTATTGCGGATCAGATAGGCATTACCCGGTACTTATATCAGACGCTGTATAAACGAAGAGCAAATATATAGGCCTAGCCCAAACTTGTTAATAAACTGTTGTATCTTTATCCTATTTTGTTTTATTTCATTAGCATTAACGAAACTTCACTTCTCGCATGTTTATTGGATTCTTAACAAGTACCAATATCCCTCCCTAAACAAAAATCCTGGTTTTGGCCCTGAGGATTACACATCAATTTCTACCTCTTCCCTGCCCTCGTCTGTCCCTTATAATTAATTCTGTATTTATCTGATGGCCCAATGAGAGCTGGAATGTTTTGGCATTAAAATGCACCCTTTTAGGTATCTCCCTCCCTGTCTAACTAAAAAACAATCAGAGAATCCGATTGTAGAAGTTTAAGTGCCTTTTTAAGTTTTATAATTTGTCCATTGCTTAGAGATAGTATTTTTATTGGGAAACATACGGAAATTTTTCCCGGAGGAATTTTCTGCAGGAGGGGGGGGAGAGGATTTTCTAGGGGAATTCTCAGCGGGGAGAAAATCTTTGGGAGTAACTTTCTTTCAGCAGGGATGTATTTTCTACAGGGATATATTTTCTGGGGGGATATTTTCCACTGGTGTGTTTTCCGGGCTTTTTTTACGGTGGGATATTTTCCGGGGGGGGGGGGGGTTTCCGGCGGGTTGGTGTATTTTCCTTAGGGGTTATTTTTCGAAGCGTAGACACCCAGAACCATTATCGATATTCGAGGAACGGCTTAGGGTATTAGGTTGAAATTTTCAGGGCATGTCGAGGGGGTTGTTGAACTAACCAAAAGGCGCTATGTGAAGAATTATGCTATAAGGTGGAACTCTTAGTTAGTGCGAGGGGAATTTTGGACTAAATCAAAACATAATATGTAGTCATACATGAAGGTGTCAAAAGGGCATGTCAGCAACATCTCAAGAACGGCTTAGAGTACTGAGGTGGAACTATCAGGGTATTTGAGGGGGATGTTGAACTAAACCTAACACACAATGCACATGTGGGTCCTAAAAAGGTGTATCAGCCATGTCCCATCAATTTCCTAGGGTATGAAGCTAAGACTTTCGGGGCTACTAATATTAATACTGCTATTGCATCTATTTCTACTACTGCTTCAGCTTCTACCACTGCTACTATTGAACCAAATCAGAATATTTTACGTACAGCCAGGAATGTCAAAATGGCGACCATCTTAATAATTTAAGAATACCTCACGACTGGAATAAGTCCTCAGGGCGGGGATAGGTCCAACTTTTCCTGATAGTTGAAACTGTCAAGGAAAGTTAATGGGGATGTAGAAATAAATTAAAACACATTATATTCATGAAGGTCGTCAAAAGAGTGTATAAAAAATATCCCAGGAACGGCTTAGGGTGTGAAGTTGAAACTCTCAGGGCTACTGCTACTACTACTACTGCTACTACTACCACTACTACTACTGCTACTGCTACTGTTACTACTTCTACTACTACTAGTACTACTGCTACTACTACCATCACCACTTCTATCACTACTATTGAACCAAATCAATAGGGTTTAAGCGTATCCAGGTTGTCAAAACGACATGGATTCAATTTCTCATTCGCTGAATAGGGTATTCAGTTGAAACACTGGCGTGCACTAGATTCATCCATATCGCTGGCAAGTGCAATTTAAGGTAATTTAAGGAAACTTTCAAGGAAAATTGAAGAGAATGTAAAGGCATTAGGTGAAGCAGTGAAATGGAGCATTAAAATGAACACTTGGTTTGTTCTGGTTGTCGACAGGCAGGATCATCAATATCACAGGAACAGCTAAGGTCAATAAGTTGAAACTTTCATGACTGGCACTACTACTTCTATTACTACTATGGAACTAAATCAAAAGAGTTTTAGCACATCCAGATTGACAAAATGGCACAGATACAATGTTTCAGGAACAGAACTGGATACTAAGTAGAAGCTTTCAGGTAAAGCTTATATCGATATAAAAGTAAATCAAAAGGTGCTATGTGAACACATGGTTCTCAAAAAGGCGTATCAACAATATCTCAGGAACGGTTGGGGGTATAAAGCTGAAACTCTTAGGGCTACTACTTTTACTATTACTACTACTACTACTGTTACTATTGCACTATATCAAAAGGGTTTAAGTGCATCCAGGTTGTCAAAATGGTAAATATACAATGTCTCAGGAACCGAATAGGTTTGAACTTTTAACTTTCGGCCAAGTTGAGGAAGGTGTAAAATTAAATCAAGAGGTACTATGTGTATCCAGATTATCAGGAAGGCGTATTTGTAATATCCCGGGATCAGGTGTGTAGGGGGGGGGGGTACTTGGAAAGTTTTGAGCATGTCATAGGGAATATTGAACTAAATCAAAAGACATTATATGCTTCCAAGTTTGTCGTTAGGGGGTATTTGTGATATCTCAGGAACGGCTAAAGATATTGAATTGAAACTATCATAACATGTTGAGGTGGATGTTTATTAATTTAGGAGGTGCATGTTGAACTCAACCAAAACACAGCAAATCATGTAGGTTGTCAATAGGTCGTATTAGCAATGTCTCAGAAATGGCTGAAGGTATTAAATTGAAACTTTCAGAGCCACTACAACTGCTGCTACTAATTTTTATACCACTAGCAAAACTGCTACTTATGCTACTACTACTACTATCCTTATACCCGCAACTGCTTGTGACTGCGACTACTTGCTATAGCTTGCGTCTTTGACTATTCAGAACTGCGACTACTTGTGACTGCAACTACTTGTGTCTTCGACTGAGTCTAGTTGAAACTGTGACAGCGACTGCATGAGACTGTGACTACTTACAATGCCACTGCCATTGCGACTGCTGCTGCTGCAACTGTGACTGATGCCACTACTACTACCGCTACTATTACTGCTTCTACTGCTTCTACAACTACTACTGCTGCTACTACTACTACTATTACCACTTCTACTACTACCACTATTACTACTACTACTATAAACTTCTACTACTGTTATTAAACCCCCCATAAAAGCTAAGTGAATCTTATCGAAAATCACACCATCAGATTCAGCGCATCAGAGAGTCCTACCGTAAATGTTTCATACTGTTATCTGCAGAATTTGTATTTTCCCAGGGGTGATTGTATTGAACCAATGGTCCGTGAACATCAGGAGAAGGCACACTTGAATGGAAATTAAAAGTTCTAGTGACCTTTTAAGTGACAGAAAAGATAGGAGGGCAACTAGCCCCTCCCACGCCCTTGTTTCTCCAAAATCGTCCGATAAAAGTTTTAAGATAGCCATTATGTTCAGCATAGTTGAAAAGTCTCAAAACTATGCCTTTGGAGATAACATGACCCCCAAGCCCCTGCGTATGGGTCTTTAAGTTATAAAATGTTCCATTGTTTACGTATATTATTTTTTAATGAAGTATGCAGCCATTTTCATGAGGGGGGGGGAGGATTTTGTGGTTTGGGGTGGGTTTTCTTCTGGACAGTTTTCCGCGAGGAGGGAAATTTTCGGGGGTGATCTTTCCAGGGAAAGTTTACACTGGGGGAATTCGACAGAATTCCTACACGAAATTATTTTTATTTGTCTTACTTTTTCTTTGCCTACTCAATTTTGCATGTGCAGATGTTCTCGAGAAATTATCCGGGGGAAATTTTTATCGTGTTTGGATTTCCAGAAAATAATTTCCATGGAAGGGGGGATTTCCAGAGTGTTTGGAAAAACGAATAAAACTTAAATAGCGACGAAGACCACACGGCCTTTCCATAACAAACAACAAAAGCACGAAGAACAATAGGGAAATCTTTTTGCAAGACAGTGGAGATAATATGAATGAATATTTCGACCCTATGTCCAAGGGCCGTCCTCAGCAAGACAAAAATTTATAAAATATAAACAATGTATATATTGTTTGAATAAAACTTAGTCTTTTTCAACTAAAAGTAAGCTAAGGAGAACTTTTCAGGGTGAATTTTCTGAAAAAATTTACGAGGGGGGATTTTCAGCGAGGATGGAATTGTCCGAAAGGAATTTTATGGGGTGAGGGTGTAATTTACATGAGAGGAACTTTCCACGAAGGAGTTTTTTTTTAGTTTCAGTAAAAATATATTTGTTTTTCAGATTTTTTTTTGTAATTTAGTTTGTTTTTAGTCTCATTTATATATTGACAGTGATTTCAGGTCGTTTTCCTTTTAAATGCTATTCGGCTTTATTCCTGCTCACTTTTAGTTTAGTGTATTTCTATTCTCCTCTTTGGATAAATTCTTTTGTGGATTTTTTTTTTTTTTTTTTTTTAATCAAATGAAAAAGAAACTATAGCTTATAGGATGACCTCTTCTTTTGTTTTTCTTTTTTTTTGGAATAGTGTTTGTATTTTTTCTCATATTTTTATGTGCATGTTAATTTGTTTAAGCTTAACTTTTCTTTTGTTTTCATCTTCCCTCTTTTTTCCCTTAATGAAGGCAATCAGATGTGAAGCCGCAGTATTCGGACTTTTATTATTATTTGTAACCTTATTCTATTTTTTTGCAAAGTCCTTTGTCACGTTAAAATTGTTTGCCATTTTTTAGTGTCTTCATTTTATTGAAATTATACTACAATTTCAACTTTATTTATGTTGCCTATCCTCAAACTTAAGATGAATAAAACAAAAATAAAAATTAAAAAAATAATCACAGCTGCCTGAATTCTGATTAGTGATTACTGTATAATGAGAAGGAAATCAAAATTATTAAAAATGAACAATTGGTCATTTGGCAATGAGCACGTATCTCAATTAAGAACTAAAAATGGAGTGGGAGTAACAAGTAGTAAGGGTGTATAAGATTGAAAATATACATGCACTTTCACAAGCCTGAGGCATGGATATGTGTGTGTATTTTCAAGTAATTGGGTTACCAGGGCTAGTTAGCTATTACTATGAACCCTACATGGCTTGGCAGACGGGTTTTCTATTATGAGACTCATTTTTTGTGTGTCAATCGGTTAGAGAAAGCTGGTGGTTAGTCCATATGATGACTTGATTAGTCGGTTTTTTAAAAAACTTGGCTAGCTATAATGTACTCAATTAAAAAACCCTATATAATGGCTATACATTTTGCATTTAAACAAGAGGAGGAGGGTAAAATTTGACCTCTTAAGCATTTATCCAACAAAATGGAAAAAGGGGAGTTGTTTTTTTTTCATGCTAAATTTTGCCCTTTTTTTTAAAGGAAGAGGATACGTGCAATAGCCCCCCTTTTGAAAAGAAACCGAGATGGAGCGAAGCTGCATTAATGCAAGCCGCAAGGCCATCTATTATCAAATATGCTGGTAGAATTACACACGATCTGGACCAGCCAACGACCACCCAACTTATAGTGCCAGGGCCCTCCCACGACAGTGTTAGCTCTACGCAAGCTGGAAGGAAGTTGAAAAGAGAATGGACTGCTTCTCAAAATGCCTCGGACCAGCCTACTCAAGATCGTGAGGTTGACCCCCTTCATGTTTTTCCAAGGAGTTCAGATGTAGAAGCCCAGTCAGAATTTGTAAGTATATATATATAATTTTTTCTTTCCCTATTTTCAAAAATAATGTAAATTTTCTCAGGCGCATAACTTTTGATGAGTAAAACTTAAATTTGTTTCTAAGCTATTCTATAATAGTCCTATTTCATTTTCTTTCATTAACCAAATTAGCAGTATGTAAAGGAATGCTTATAACACTGAAATAGCTTATCATGCATTTCTAAAAAACCTTACCTTGTAACTTCTCTTCTAACCAAGACGTTTTCTAGTGCAATAATCCAATATTCCATTAAACAAACTAACTATATGAAAACAGACAATTCGCTATTTCACAGTTGACAACCATTCTTAAACTGCTATATATTTTTACACTAAGCTTTTGCGAAATCCGGCGCTTATCAAATTACCCATCACTACACTTGAATTTTAATCCGCTCGACAGGTATAATTTGAATTTTAAGTGGGGTTCTTGTAACAGGATGGTGATCTCCGATAAGATATATTAACATAGGAAGAAGGTTTTTTAATAATCTCCAATTGTGTCTTCACAGCGATGTCAAGAAACATTATTTGGGCGAACTCACTTCAAGCAATTATTTCGTTGAAACAGTTAGGGACATTTTAAAAGGTGTTTTCGAGAAAGAATTTGAGGCTGTTCTATTTGAACAGTGTTGTGAAGTCCGATATCCCAACTCGAAAGAGCTTCGATCCTCCTATACCAAAGGAAGCTCCCGATTCCCAAGGGTCATCCCAGGGGGGGGGGCTCTAAAAAGGACCATCCACCATTTTAATTGCACATTAATTGTTGATATGGATGGAAAAAAAGTTCTTCTCTCTTACAATGATTTATTTAGTCCAGGTCAACTACGTCCACAACTTCAAACAAATCCGTTGCCAAAAGACATAGGAAAATTCGGATTGTTGAGAGAGTTACACCACCAACCGCCGACGTATGGGCTTCGTGTCCATTAACCGAAGCTGAGGAGCAAGTGTTCATACAGCATACCACGTCACTTGAACGATGGTCGAATTTCATTGAGAGTTATATTGAAGAGGGTCAAGCAGTAGAATTGGATCCATATTTTGCATTTTTATTCTAAAAATTTTTGGAATAAAACCATTAGTTTTTTATATCATTCTCTTGTTCTAACTTACCCTCTAAGAATAAGACTACATTCTCCTGACTAAAACAATATATATTTTTAACATGTTCAGTTGTCATTATGAAAGACATATTGGCAATTTAACTTTTTTTTTCTTCTTTTAATTGTTCAGGTGATGGTGGGACAATGCCTATGAGAAATTGACATAGTTTATTAACTTTATAAAAATAATGCTTATTTTACATAAAAAATAAAACTTTTTTTCTATAGATTAATGATATAGCACCACCATCGACACCATTGAGTGATGAAGCAAGTGTATTTACAGGACCAATTCTTCCACCACCAACGGAGTTCAGTGATGAACCTACACTAGTTCTAGAGAATATGGAGTGGCATAGGGGGTTCCTTAATGATGTTTTTGGGGAAATGGCTAGCCTAGATGACTTAAGCTGTGATATTGACATGCTTGAGGACCCGGAGTGGGCAGATAGTTTTATGCGTGAACATTTAGGTGATTTTTCTATTGCATCTGAACCGGGTCCTCATAACAAAATTCCATCACAGGACAATACAGGCTGGCTTGACCAATTGTCCCCAAACACCTTGGAATATGTACTAGGGGACTGCCTCATGCCATATCCAACCAATGCTATTGAACAGACTGGGAGTGGTGGTGTTATTGACAATTCCCTCTCACCCTCCACCATTCCACTTAATGATATAGATAGTAGTAGTAATACAATAGCAACAGTATCCCCTCTTCCGGATTATTTTCTGTCCAACTCTGCCTTGCACCACACATTAGTCTACAGCGCCAAATTCGGTGATCCCTTCAACTCTTTAGTGTCGGGGGATAAAATAACAGATCCCCTGGCCATTACATATTCATATACTGATAAGATTCGAGCCATTCTTGAACAGCAAATGGGGGTGTGGGGAGTGGGGGTCAGTTTAAAAGCATCAATAGCACTAAAAATATTTTCTTTTAAATGAAAGTGCGGGTGAGATGTATTCGAAATACTTGCACACAGAGATGTTGGCAATACACCCGCATTTATCAAATTATGGGGAGGTTTTTCTAAATTGGGCTAATAGTATTCAAAGTAAGTGGGAAAATTATAACGAGGGGGTAGTGGATCTGTGGTTTTATTTATTGAAAGTTTAAATGTTAATATTTGTAGGTTTAAAAAGGATTTTATTGTAAGAGGTGGGCATGGGGAGAGGGCAATTGAATTAAAATATCATTCAGATTTAGAGGGGTGTAGGGGGATACAACGAATCTGTTTCGATACGAGGCTGCAGTGTTTCAAGTATGCATTTTTAATTGCAGCATACAGACCTCTGTGCAATGATGCCACTAAGAAGAAGTTGGATAAAATGACAGTTAAGGGTAGGGAGGGTTCAAAGTTCCCCAAAGTAAATTTTAATTGTTTAAATGGTCAATTTCCCGTGACACTAAAAGGAATAGATATTTTTGAGCGGGCTAATGCACATTTAAAGATTGGTGTCACGATGTTACAGTATGAAACAGAATTTGAAGAGGGTCAGCGTTCCGATAAGAAGGGTGTATTATTTCCAGTGCGGGCTCCTTCAATTGAATCAGTAGAACATTGGGTGTGGCTTCTATACACCCCACCCACAGACTCCGATTCAATTGGTCATTTCAATCCAATTACGGATATTAGTAGGGTTTTGGGGGAGGGTAAAAAGGGGAATGTATGTTATTACTGTCCAACATGCCTCTCCAGATTTCGCTCTGATTTAAAGTTAAAGCATCACATGAAACACTGTAAACGTCATGGATACCAGGCTGTGGAGACGGTAAGCGGAGATAGAGCGATCTTACGTTTTAAAAATTTTCAAAACACGCTCCTGCAGAGCAATAAGATTGCTTTGGAATGCGAGGCTAAGCTGACAGACGTGTGCGATCCGTCAAATTCAAATCGTGTTAAAATACATGAAACCATAGGGGTTTCTTACGCTCACACGCGAACGAAATTCCAATAATACCATGCAAGTGTTGGATGTAGTTGAGATGTTGAGTGACGGTGAAGACTGCATGCGCTCGGCATTGGTCAGTCTAATCAAAACAGCGAACGGTGCAATTTCGCGCCTTCGCTATACAAACTATCCTATGCTCCTATCACCAGATGACATAGTGGCCATTAAAAATCGTAAAATGTGTTGGGTTTGCAAGGGAGAATTTGATGATGGTGTTGGGAATGGGGGGAGGAGGAAGGTGATCGACCATGATCATTTATGGCAGGAAATTACATCGGGAGGGAGTAACTTTAGAGGGGTAGCACACCAGTCATGCAATTTAAACGTTAGACAACAATATTTCGTACCTGTTTTTATACACAATTCCAATTACGACTTAAAGTTTGTTCTTCCGGCGTTGGCCCGCATTGCCAAGGGAGGAGTTGTAGATGACGCATGGATAGATGGTTCTTTTTCATATAATATCATACCCAAATCATCGGAGAAGCTACTGCTGCTAGAATTCATGTGGAAAACAGTTGACAAGGGTAACACGTGCCTGAATAAAATCCGTTTTTTAGACTCTTTCAGCTTCTTCCCCAAATCTTTAAGTCAATTGATTCAGGTGCAGAAAAGTGACAATTTTGATAGCTTCCCCCTCCTCAAACAGCGCTTCCCCGATGATGAAATGTATGATTTATTAACGTGTAAGGGTATATATCCATATGATTATTACAACTCTGGCTCGAGGCTAGATGAGGTGTCACTACCGCCCATTGAAGCTTTTTACAATTCTCTTACTGAGAGTGAGTGCACCACTAGCGACTACGAATTTGCTAAGAGGGTTTGGGCAAAGGGCGGATGTAAAAATGGGTGGGATTATTGTAAACTTTACTTGGCCAGTGACGTACTCACTCTTCTGGATATTGTGTGCAAAAATACGGATAAAATCTATGGGGAATTTGGGTTGGATTTAGGTTATTATTTTTCCACTCCCCATTTGGTGATGGACTTGATACTTAAAATCAGCAAAGAAGAAATAGGTCTGATCCCCGATGTGGATCAACATCTGTTTGTAGAGAGATCAATGAGGGGTGGGTATGTTTTTCATGGGGATCGTATCATGAAAACTGATCCGAGTGGACAGCACACCGATGAAAAGTCGGACGCAGTTTTTTTGGATATGAATTCTCTTTGCCCATCGGCAATGTCTCACTACTGTTTGCCGTGTGGCAATTATAAATGGCTTAACAATCCCTGTGCTTCGAATTTCCCCGACATTGCCAGTGTTGAGGAGAATGGGGCACAGGGATGGTTTTTTGAAATTGACGGTGAAATACCCATGGAAATCCATGACTCGGTAAAAGACTTTGTTTTTCCGTGCATAAATAGACCGGTCGGTAGGAGCTCTCTGAGCCCCTACAATTTATCTTTAGTAGAGGACGGGAGTATGCACTGGGTACCTTCAAAACAAAAACTAATTGCCGACCTCAACCCGAAACAGAATATCGTTGTTCATCATGTGCTATTGAAATGGATGGTGTCCAATGGTTTCAAGGTCACAAAGATTCATAGAGCCCTCCAATTTGATCAAAAGCCTTACATGAAAACGTTTATTGACACCTTTGTCAGTAAGCGTTCACAAGCGAAAACGAAAGTTGAAAAAGAAGTCTATAAACTCATTTTGAACTCAGCTTTCGGTAAAATGTGCGAGAGCGTACGACACAGAAGTCGATGTGACATTGTAACCAACCCCAAAGATTGTGCTCGAATCATTGCGGATCCAAACTTCACATCGTTCACAATCATAGACTCTAATATGGTGCTCCTACATCGCAAGAAAAGAAACATTGTATTAAATAAAAATATTGCAGGCGGAAGTGCAATAACTGAAATATCCAAGAAAACTCATGTTGTCATTTTATTATAATGTATGCAAGGTACAGTGGCCGATTGAGGGACAAGTTCAAGTGTACTACGGGGACACTGGTTCACTCCTGTTAAAAGTCAAAACTGAAAATCTATTGAATGATTTGGAAAATGGCGAGTACATTAGCTCACGAATGGACTACACTAACTGGGACGAATTCCTCTACCTAGAGCTAGTGAAACGCCAGGCCCCAAATCAATTGTTAATGCTAAAATTGGAACGGGTAGCGATCTGATATCCAGTGGTGTGTTTCCTGGACCGAAGGTATACTGTGTGGAAACGCACGGCAAGGATATCAAACAAGTTTGCAAGGGGGTACCTACACACTTTGTAAAAAATAATTTCGACATGAGTGTGTATAGAAACTGTGTGGAACGTAGTTTAGTGCCAAGGGCGAAAGTCAGGGCGATTCGCTCTTTACAATTTAAAAACTACACAGTTAGAGTTGAGAAAAACGCCATGTCGGCCATATCGGACAAAGTCTATGTACTTGAGGATGGTGTGAAGGTACTACCACACGGTCATTATTTAATTTCAGACCGAGTTGAATGTATAGAGTACAGAAAACAACTCGGTCTAGAAAAATTAACTTAAATTCATTTAAAAATAAAAAGTATAAATTTTGTGGGAGGGTTTTTTGGGTAATTGGGATGTTTTTTAAATTCTTTTAATTCTTTATCACAAACAATTTTCAATGTGTGTGTGTGTGTGTGTGTGCAAGGCAGATCAATTTCCAGTATTTAATGCCAGCCCCGGCCCGGGCCCGCCACAGCGGGCCCCCCGGCGCCCGGCGCTTCCCGGCCCGCCCCCCGGCCGCCACAGCGGCCGCCTCCGGGGGGAGGGGGGACCCCAAAATTTAAAATGCTGTAAATAAAAGTGATATTTCAAGTGCTTTATTCCAATAAATGTTGTATTTTTTTTATAAATAAATAAATAAAAAAAAAGTGTATTTATTTAAGTGTTTTTTTTTCTAATGGTTATGTAAATGTTGTATTTTTTATTATAAATAAATTAAAAAAGTGTATTTTTTCATGTTTAATGTGCTTTTTTCAATGTAGTATTTTTTTTTAAGTATTGTTACTTTTTTATGTTTAATAAAAGAAATATTATTCTTTATTCGTCTTCTTCTTCTTCTTCTTCTCTTTATTATTCTTGAATGGAGTAGTAATTGGGAAATTATTTAGTCATTAGACAGCCATAGTCTACAGTTAGTTGTCTAGGTGAACTGTTGAAGGGAACATGTATCAATTTAAAACACCATTCAGATCGTTTCTGTGTGGACCGTCAATGTCAGGCAAAACAACACTCTTAACTAAAATAATTAAAAATTGCGATAAAATGTTTATGGAAAAGCCGAAAAAAATCTACTATTGTTACAGTATTTGGCAGGAGTCATATGATAAAATAAAAGCAATTGCCACGACGGGGTTGGTGCAGATACAATTCATACAGGGACTTGATGTTTTCAGCATTATTGAACCAAAATCTTGGTTGATCATTGACGATCTGGCGGAATCTATTGAACAATGGTCCCAGGAAATGCTACAACTGTTCACTGTTTGCTCTCATCATGAACAGATTTCCGTTACTCTGGTTCTACACAATCTCTTTCATCAGAGCAAGTGTATGCGAACACTTGCATTGAATTGCACCTACTATATCATCTATAGAGTTGTTCGTGATTCTAGCTCGCTAATAACTCTCAATAAACAAATCTATCCAGGTGCCCCTAAATTTCTGCTCTCAGCATACAATCAGGCAACTAATAAACCCCACGGTTATATCCTATTGGATCTTAATCAAAATACACCCGAGGATCTGCGTGTAGTCACAGATATTTTCGACAATGAAAATACAATATATCTCCCTGTGAACACTAAAAAGACCTATTACTCGCTATCATGACACTGAAGAAACTACATGAAAATAGACATTTGTTTTCAGTTCTAAGCACTTCAAAACCTCCGCTTAGGAAAGCAATGCTCAAACACGGTATTGACAATGATTTCATTAATCTAATATCCGAACTTTGTTTAAATTTGATCGAGGGTAATGTTCAACTGCCAGAAGTAGTTAAGCAACAGGCAAAGCAACATCGTTCCATTGTACGTACATTGGCCTCTAAAAAGAAAGGAAAGAATTTTAAAAAGAAACGACTTCTTCAGGCGGGCGGTAGCTTTTTCACACTTTTACTGCCAATAATTGCAGGACTTGTAAACAGTTTTCTCTAGAGAGAGAATGGCAAAACCCTATAAATTGACTCCAATAGAACTCGCTCTCTCACCCGTCGAACACTTTGAGAACAATCTGAGTAAATTCCTTGACAATGAGAATATTGAGGATGATAAAAAACTGCTTTTACTTCAAGATGCACTTCGCCGAGTGGACAAACACAGGTCCTATCGGTCGAAGCCCACTGCTGATCCCAAAAAAGAATCATCTTCTCAAGAGTCTGCTGCTGCGGGAACACAATTAAAGAAGGAGGAATTGGATTCAATTGTATTGAAAATTGGAAATCTAATGCCCCACTCATATCATGAACAAAGTAAACGACTCCTAGCCTATCTCTTGGAAAGTGGTCATATTCAAGTTGAGAGCAATGGGGAAGGGATTATAATTCAGGGCAAGAGCTATAATCTACTTGATTTAATCTATGATATGGTTACAAATCGTAAA
Source organism: Artemia sinica (assembly GCA_027921565.1). NCBI lineage: Eukaryota > Metazoa > Arthropoda > Branchiopoda > Anostraca > Artemiidae > Artemia > Artemia sinica. Next base: position 29,124,027 of record CM051259.1, on the reverse strand, counting down.
GGACTATTATCATTTGACGCTCATCTATACAACTTTCTAAATACATTAAACTTCCCCAAAAGTCTTATTGGCAATAGACAAATTCTAAAAAAATTAAATGAACATGCATCATCATCATCATCATCAAGAACAACATTGACACCATTAAAATATAAACTTGAAGAAGAAGATTTTAAATCAATTTTGGAAAATACTAGCACACCACTGATAGCTAGACAAAAGCGAAGACGTATCAAGTCAACGTCACCATTACCTCCACCAACAGCCAGTATACAAAAGGGTAGCGGACGTTACACAACGTGTTTACGTTCAAAATGGTTGAAGTTATGAAAGGTGTTTATGAAAATATTGGTGAGGCGGGGAGTTTAAGTTCCCCCACCACTCTTTCCAAAGTCACTGGTGTTCGCACTAAAAGTGTACAAGACTATCTACAAAATGAATCAAGTTACACTCTGCATAGAAATCATAGACTTCGTGCCAATCAATATCGAAAAACTAAAGCCTTTTACCCATTGCATATAATGCAAGCAGATCTCCTGACTCTAGATGAGCTTCAAAGACGTCACAATACACCGTACAAGTACATTCTACTTGCAATCAGTGTTTTTAGTCGCTATGCATATGCAATTCCATTGCAATCAAAGAGAGGTGTTGAAGTTGCTCAGGCCATTGAAAGTATTCTCGAACAGGATTCATATAAAAAAATTCAAACGGATCGCGGTAGTGAATTTGTTAATCCCCATGTTGCAAAAGTACTAGAGAAATATAGTACACTGCTCTATCATAGTCACAGTCCTATAAAGGCTGCATTGGCCGAACGATTGATAAGAACTATTCGACTTTTAATTTCAAGATATTGTACATTGAAAAATACACCGGCTTTTATTCATGATCTTGATAAAATCATGTTGATTTATAATCAACGACCTCATCGATCATTGTCCAACTCTACGCCAACGGAAGTTCATCATTCTGATCATGATACAATTGACACCTTTCTTAAACCATATTCCAATGAATCGGTTGTCAAGAAGAAGAAGAAAAATAAATTCAATGTTGGTGATACCGTTCGAATTAATAGAACAACTAATGTTTTTGAAAAGGAAAATTACTTGTGGTCCACCGAACTTTTTAAAGTGGCAAAAATCCTAGACACTAAACCTATAACTTATCGCCTGCGTGATACCAAAGATGATGAGATTCTCGGAGGCTTTTATGAGCATGAACTGCAAAAAGTTAAAAATGCTAGTGGAATCTACCAAATTGAAAAGATATTAAAGACACGTACTCGCAGGGGTAAGAAACAGTTACTTGTTCGGTGGCTAGGATACAACTCTGATTTTGATTCTTGGATCGGTATGGAAGATATTGACAATGCCCAATGATTTCTATGTAACTTTCATGTCCAACGTTTCCGATCCTCTCTACAATGACTTGAATAGAACAAGTGATTTTTGGACAAAACTCTCCCCCGCCATCAAATTTGACGGTGCGTATGAAGTGGATCTTGTCGACTGTATTCTCAAAAATACCTATGACATCCTGAGAAAGGATCGTAAATATGATATAAAAATTAGACCCTATAATTGGCCACCACCACCACCACCTTCAGGTGATCAAGAACAAATTCAAAAAATCAATTGGATGGATTATCCATATATTGAATTACCCTACGAGGAACTCACCTGTATGAATGATTTATGTCGTTCTATTAATAAAAGAATTTCCGCTCGTAAAAAAGGAGCCTTTCATTTCAACTATTCAAAGGAGGAGGGCAAGATCTACATTAGTTCACCTATTGACAGCGAAACGGTTATTCTCAATGATAACCTAAAGGATGTTCTTGGCTTTAAGCTCAATATAATCAATGGTAAAAGTGCCGGAAAGACTAATTTCATTTTTGCTGACTACCCACCTGCCTTCTCCACAGACACTTGTATATTTCTCTACGCTTCATTTGTGGAAACATCGAGAGTCGGTAATTCAAATGTTCCCCTCCTACGAGTTCTTGAACGAAAAACAAATCAAGAGCATGTTCATCACTACAATATAAAGCATCTTCAGTATGTTCCTGTAAACACTTCCTATTTGGAACTCTGTCAGTTAACACTAAGAACTGAATTAGGTGATCCTCTAGCAATTTCAAAAGGCTTAGCAGTGATTACATGTCATTTTCGACCCATTGTCAACGACAGCACAATCACCTAAAATGAACAATAGGAGAATTCCATTTGTCTGTCCCGATATCGATTGCTATGTTGGTGCTTTGAGTCCACGTCAAATAGGCAATGGATTGGACTACTACAAGGGTCGTACTACAATGTCTGGCTATGGTCTTGGTAGCTGGTTTGCTAGGCTATTTCGTTCTGCACTACCCCTTGCCAGAAAATATCTTGTACCTGCCGCATCAAATTTTGCTGCCTCCACACTACAGGACTGGGGCTCGGGCAAGAATTTCAAGGAGAGTGTTAAGGAAAATATTAGATCTTCAGCAAGAGCCGTTGGTGAGCAATTAAAATCTCGACAAAATGGGGAGGGATTGAAAAGGATGCGTTCACGTCATTCACTCATCAGTCTCCACCCAGGCAGGAAGTAAAGGACATCAACCAAGACTTTGAGGAATAAAACAACGAAGGCTAATAAGAAGAAAAAGAAAAAGATTGTTAGATCAAAGAAGGATTTCTTCTCTTAAGATGACTTATCTCCCCCACAAGGAATCATATCCATCAATTAGTTCCTCATTGAATCTATTCAATGCTGAAAATGTTGATGTCAGTGTCAAGTATGGCTACTATGAACAATTTCACCCTCAACAACCCCTCTCGGAAAATATACACTTTCAAAGGTTTTCCAATGAAGACTATTTCATTGATTTGTCATCAACATTTATTGATTTAAATGTTGTGGTGAAGAAAAAGTCATATAATACAACTCCAACTGCTGCCGATGGTCTCTCCTACGAGAACTGTATTCTACACAATCTGTTCAAACAAATTAATGTATTTATTAATGGAACATTGGTGAGCACTAGCAATAATTTATCCAACTATGCAAGCTACATACAATTTATGATGATGACACCAAAGGCATACAAGGAGTTGCGAGGACAATCATTGGGCTATGAATATCGATGAGGTGTTGATACTGACGGCGATTTGACTACTGCAGTGACCCAGGAGTATCATCTGGTTGGAAAATTAAATCATGAGATATTCAATATATCTCAATGGCTACCCCCAATGTCAAGATTGACATAAAGTTACAGCTGGCCCCATCGAATTTCATTTTGAGAAAAACACTTCCTGCAGCACCCGATGCAAATGTCATTATGACATTGGCAATTCTCCACGTCCGAAAACAACAGGTTATGAGCTCTGTTGCATTGGCAGTGGAAAAGCTAAGAGCCAATGGCAACAACATTAAACTTCTTGTCCCCCATACGATCACCAATCAACGTCACATTGCCACCGGCTCTCGTAGCTATAGCGATTCGTCATTTATCAATGGAGAAATCCCATCAAAATTGGCTTTGGCCTTTGTGAAGAGTGGCAGTGCCGTTGGATCCTGGACTGAATATCCCCATGATTTTAATTTTTTTGGTCTATCTAGCCTTGTGTGCAAAGTGAATGGTATTCCATTGTACACTCTATCTTTTGACAAAAAATCATATAGAACTCTGTACGAGTTGACCATGCAATCCCTAGATCATGACTCTCAATTATTTGAAAATGGAATAATCAATTCAATGTTTTCAAAAAATCATGGGGTAATTGTTTTGGACTTGTCGGGGACTCAGGATATGAGCATAGTACGAACAGGGAATGTACGTTTAGAGTGTACATTTGCCGATGCTTTGACTGAGAGTATCACGCTAATATCACTGAGTCAATTTGAAACCTATTGGGAAATCACACCCGACGGCAGTGTTCTACTAGACCTAGCACCATGAACACAAACCAAATAATCAACGTATTTAGTATGGATCCATACATGTCCCAGTACAAGTCCTATTGCATACCTTCGGACTTCATTGAAAAAATTCCAAGTGTTAGCAATATCTTAATCATTGTTAATAGCAGTCCATCGACTTTGAAGACCGGTCATTAGCTCTGCATCTTTCAAACAGCGAAGAATATTGAATTTTTTGATCCTCTTGGCCTATCGTATAAATTCTACACGCCATACATCAGCAACTTTATTCAAAGCAGTGGGAAAACAATTATTCAAAATCAACGAAGAGTACAGGATTTAACGACTAAGACATGTGGCTTTCATGCACTACTCTTTTTCATGTTCAGATGTCGTGGCTATACCTACAAGCAGTTTCTCGACATCTACGTTGACTTGCCTCGATTGAACGACTTTCTAGTGGAAAATATACTTACAAGCGTATTTAATATTGATTTTAGTGCCCTACGAATAAAATGTTCTAAAAATGTATGTGAAATTGTTTGTTAATAAATGATAAAAAATTTATATACATGATAAAACGACTTTTCTACTCTTTAGATTTCATCTTCTACTAGGTATAGGTGTTTGTCGACAACAACTAGTGCAGGTAGATTATCTGAATTCACAGTATACTGATCCTGATGTACTGCAATGTCAGGGTCACATTTTCTACAGTAGAGTGTAACTTCACTCTTGTCATATCTCTTTGTATAGTCAATGATACTATTCTCATTCATTCTATAGAATTCACATGTTTCAATTTGCTTATTTGAAGCAATTTCACAAACAGTGTCCTCAAGTGTCGAATCACATTCCGTCACAGCCAAATAAAAATCAGTGGGTTTATAATCATAACACCCATTGTCTTCACAACGATGACGTAGAAACCATATTCTTTTGTTGTTCCAACAGTTGAATCGCTGACCCGGTTCCTCCTCCCAGAACTAAAACCACGACGATACCAATCTCGTAGCAATAAACTAAAATCATGCTTAGGATTCTTTCCAATCATACCGGGATATGTATTCTCCCATTGATTACATTTATCATAGTGACAATTGGAGCATAGGTGGCCACTAGGATGAGAGTCACGCACCTCTTCAAGACAGGAATTACAACCTTTAATTTGTACAGCATATCCTCTATGCAATTTACACGGGTTGCATAATCTACACTTTTCATCATACTCATCAATCATTGTGCAATTCTCACATGATGACCAACTGCCCAGTGTGTACATACATAGCGGGCATGTATGGAACATTTTTTCATGTGTTGACACTCTCACTCAGGGTTGCCACTCCGACCTGGAAGAATCTACTAAATCGGAGAGAAAAAATTTACTAGATCGCATCTGTTTTTACTAAATGCTCAAAAAATTTTTTTGCCCGTGCGGCTACGCCGCACGCGCACCATCAAGCATCGATTTTTACTATAAGAGGATAATCAATTTCTTTTTTTCTTCTTTTTTTCTCCTTTTTTCTTCTTTTTTTCTCCTTTTCTCTTTTCTTTCGTTTTCATGATATGATTGAAAATTATATATATATAGTATGATTGAAATATATATATATATATATATATATATATATATATATATATATATATATATATATATATATATATAATATATATATATATATATATATATATATATATATATATATATATATATATATATATATATATATATATATATATATATATATATATATATATATATACATATATATATATATATATATATATATATATATATATATATATATATATATATATATATATATATATATATATATATATATATATATATATAATGTTACATTTCTACTTACTTTTAATTTCTCTCAACATGCTCCTTTTTTCTCAATAAAAATTTTCAAACTGAGGAGATTCACCTAATCACCTTGGGTGGTTGGCTTTTGTTTTGATTCCAATAGATTCCCAAGTGTCATTATAGCTTCATTTTTAGTTGGTAAGATTTGATACACAGAAAGCTGATTTTGTCGACCTTTAGACGCCGGAAGTGAAGTGTCTGTTTATGAAAATAGGTGACTGCTTGTCTGTCTCTAAGACAGACAAGCAAAATTGTAAAGCAGACAAGCAAAAATTGTAAATTGTCATATGTTTACGATAATTTTTTCCCTGAATTCATGGAAAATAAAAAAAGTTTTGTTTACTATAAACTTTTTAGTAGTTTTTACTTGATTTCGGGAAATTTACTAGATCCTCTAAATTTACTAGATTTTTTTTTTACTAGATCTAGTAAAATCCTACTGACAGTGGCAACCCTGCTCTCATTGCCACAATGAAACTGAGCTAGCAACAACAAAAAATTGTCTGAGATACAGAGAGAGAGGAGTAAATCATCCTTGAACACCATCTTTCTCATGTGAAAAAAGTCCCAAATTTCTGAACTAATGTTTAAAAGCATATCCACAATATCATTTTGCCGTGTCGTGATCAATATATCAATAAATTGTGTAAATGCATTTGGACCACAATGTAGAAGCTTCATATAATAGTCTAATGATGGAGAATCAGTTTTCATTATATCGACAAGCATTCCCCGAGAAAATATCTTCCTTTGAAAAGACAGCTCTAGAAAATCGTCATCTAGAATCAAACGTTTTTCCATAAGCACTAGATTCCTCATGGTTCGCTCTTTCTCAAATCTATCCATTTTTTTTTAGTCCTAACACTCTCACAACCAACTTCAGACTAACCAGAACTTTTCTACTCTAAAAAATATACGCTAGTCTACGATAGAAAGAAAAATACTATTGATTTAGAAACAATTTTATTGAGCATAATTACAATAATAATATTCACTGATGCATTTTGTTCTCATCAATATATTTCGATAGGACATCTAATGCTGACCGAAGTTTATTTATATGGACAATATTCACTTTTCCAGCAAAACATAGTTGTTCCTCCTGCTTAAATTTGCTTAATGATATCACGTATCTAGCATACATATCGTCCCATTCAAGGCATAGTCTACAGCCACCGGTTATTTCCACAGTCACATTTGGTACTCGTTTATCATTACTGCTACCGGCTCCATCATTAATCTCCAATAATGTAAATGCACCACTCATTTTTCTCTACTAATATCCTCTCAAATAAACTATTCTCTTTGACTTCAATTCTCTTACTAATATGAATTGTAGTGAAAACCATTCCTTTTATTCAAATCCAATCACCAATCAAGTTATCGTATATTGAGCAACCATCGCTGTCTCTGATTGGCTCCTAAAAAATGTCTACGTCAAACGATACATTCATTGTGCAATTCTCATCAATAACAAAAACCTTGACAGCTTTTTAGAATGTTCACGTGTAAGTATAGTGTCAAAGGCGTGGGTTTTCCTTGCGCAATTCAATGTATTTTTTCATGTATTTTTCGAATCTTATACAAGCTTACTACTAATGGCTATCTCAAAATTTTGATCGGTTGACTTTGGGAAAAAAATGATCGTAGGAGGGGGCCTAGTTGCCCTCCTTTATTTGTTCACTTCAAAAGGGCCCTAGAACATTTAATTTCCGTTCCAATGAACTCTCCCACGATATTCTAGGACCACTGGGTCGATACGATCACCCCTGGGAAAAAAACAACAAATAAGCATGCATCCGTGATCTTTCTTCTGGCAAAAAAAATGCAAAATTCCATATTTTTGTAGATATGAGCGTGAAACCTCTACAGTAAGGTTCTCTGATACGCTGAATATGATAGTGTGATTTTTATTAAGGTTCTATAACTTTTAGGGGTTCATTCCCCTTTTTTTCGAAAATCGGTCAAATTTTCTCAGGCGCGTAACTTTTGATGGGTAAGACTAAACTTGATGAAACTTATATATTTAAAATCAGCATTAAATTATGATTCTTTTGATGTATCCAATGGTATCCAAAACCTGTTTTCTAGAGTTTCGGTTACCATTGAGCCGGGTCGCTCCTTGCTTACAGTTCGTTACAACGAACTGTTTGAACAGTTCGTTACCACGAATTGTTTGAAAAGGACTCGAATTCAGAAGAAAAATGAAATAAAAAGTATTGCTTTTCCTCAAAATGCAGCCTAAAAAAGGGAAAAAAAGGGTGACAATTTTTTTTCCAACCTACTTTAAATGGAAGGCGAAAGTTTAGAAATTTGGGAGAGGGATAATTCGTTGAAAAATTGAAAGTTCTAGCGTGCTTTTAAAGGCCTAAAGAGGCTGGAGGGTAATCAGGCTTCCCTCTCAGTTCCTTTTCTGTTACCCGGCCCTCCTCAAACTCCAATGGTATCGAATCAAATTTATAGATATCTATTTTGTTCAGAAACCTCGAAATGTTTAAGAAGTTTGCCTTTGGGGTTGATATCACCCCCATAGCCTGCCTATATTTTTGAATAGTGGTATAGTATTCCAAAATTACTTCTTTTCTTCATTATCTTTATTTGTCCTACTCTCTCTGTGCCTGCGCAATTTTGTATGTGGAGGCAATTTTCAATGGGAGGGGGTAGCCGGGAGAAAAGGCGCCTAGCGCCAGGAAATTTACATACCAAATTATAGGAAATGTAATTAAAATCTTGATTTTTTGTTTGGAGGGGGGAATAAGGCCCAAAATCTCCCCCTCAATTCCGTCGTATGCATATATACGTGTCTGAGTTACAACAAGAAAAATATTAGGATTCAGAGTATGAGTAACCCCGAAATCCTGACGATTCCCCACCCTACAATTCAGGAATATTTGGGTGAACTTAGAACTCACAGTTTAGCTAATTTTGGGTTTTCCTCGTCACAAGCTAAGTAGCCTAATGGATCAACTCATGGTATCTACTCGACCCAGTGAAGCAGGTTTTCTTTCGGGTTTTGGGTATGTTTCTGATTTTATTTTGGCATATTACTCTGCGTGCCGCAGGTTGTGTCACGGACAAAAGCAATTACAAGTCACAATCTTAGTCATTGTTTCAATGTGTATTCTTTCACATAATTTTAATCATCAAAATTAATATTCGGATTTTACTTTTCTGTTTACGATATTTTTCCAGATTATGCAATGCTTTGCTAAGATTATTTGGTAAGATGAAAGACTTGATAATAATTTAGACTCCATATATACAAATTATTCTATTCCTCTTCTTATTTATCCTTTTGTTCTTTGAGTTATTTCATTTTACGCTTAATGATTTTATTTTACCTATTTGTTGTTACTATTTAATCATAAACGCTGAGATCAAAGGAAATAAGGAACGTAATAGAAGGAAGTAGTAGACTAAACGCTTTGAAATAGAAGGACAGAACTAGGAATTAAGAACTAGTAATGCTGATGACATTGTCATGCTAAATAGCAGAGCTGGAAAAATTCAAAACAACCTTAAATGAAGTGTAATTTTTATTCATTGAAATTTGAATCCCAATTAAAGCTCAAAGTTTCTTAAAACATGACAAATAAAAAAAGAACTTATTTCTAAAATTATTTCTAAAGTAGAAAAAAATTAGTGGTAAAGGTCTAGTATAGCGCCTCTACAGAAGGAGACGTGCTAGAATAAAAAGAGAGAAATTTTTAAGTTACTAATTTTATGTTCGTTTTTATGTTTTTTTTCACATTATTAGCAATTCATCCCCAGCCCTCTCTATCGGTGTCTTATAGCCCTAGGCTATATAAAGAATTGATCAAAATTTTGGAATTTCCTTGTTCCCCGCCCCCAATTTTATCTTTTTTGACTCAATTTTCATCAATTTCTTTTCAATGAACTAGTGCTATATCAGACCATTAGAGGGGGGCTGGGGATGGATTGCCAAAAATGCGAACAAAACCATAAAAATGAACATAAAACTAGCAATCTAAATATGTCTCTTATTTTGTTCTAGCATGTCTCCTTCTGAAGTATCGCTATTATAGGCCTTTACTAATTTATTTTTTTTTATAAATAAAAATATATATATATAATTTCTAAACATTTTACAAATTAGCTACGCAAGAATACAGCGTTTAATTAGTTTAGAATCAAAATTAGATTAAAATAAAAAAGTTGAGCTCATGAACTGAAATAATCTCGTCGACTTTTTAAACCATCATCGACTGTTCTTAAGCTCAATGACACGAAATGTGGAATAACGCTTTATTTTGAATAATTGCTATCTGCAAATTAAAACAGGGAATTTTATCTTAACATATTAGCAGAAAATATATTAACGGATCATTTCTTCGTGAAATGATGAAATCATACATATAGAAACTTGTATGGGCTGTAAATTAATTTCAGAAAGCTTGAATAGCCTAGATCAAGTGAAATGCGTCTTCTCGAGAAGCTTTCCCCTTAAAGTGTCAAGGACATCAAAACACAAAATAAACTTGGTTTCACCCATCTCAGCTCTATTCATTTCTAAAAACCGTTATACTTTTAGATTATTCTATCGATTGTTTCAGAATTATGAATTTTTTAGGGCAGTTTCACATTTGTGTCAGTGTTGCTACTTTGAACCGTGACAATGAATAAGCAAAAATAATTAATTAAATTTGACAACGTTTTTCCTCCATAATAACACTAACATTAACGATCAGTGTTGATTCTTGAAGAAATCTACATTTACCTAAGCTGCTTGGTATCATTTGTTTTTAACTTATATTTAAATGACCCATGTTTCTTTTTTTTAAACTTAGCCCCTGTTATTACCGAAAACGGCATAACTGCATATGTAGGCCTTTTCTCTCAAAAATTGAATTCCCGATTTTTTTTTTTCAAATCTTTTCAGATGTAGAATTCAGTAGTTTTCTACTTGATTAACTTAAACAATCAGATATCATTTTCACTGTTCTTGGTACTTCAACCATTTTTATATTTGAGTTATTCGATTCCTCACCACAAAACGTAACCTTTTGTAGTTAACGTTATTTGTGATCAGTGAAGTCCTTAACAGGTTCCATGAAGTCCATGATATTTTCCAAATGAAGAGAAGTCAGTTTCCTATTTTGTTGTACTAAAGGATTTTTTTTTTATTGATAAGACACAGTATGATATGGCAGTGTTTGCATGATGAAATTCCTACCGCAATTCACAGTGCAATTTCTAGTCTCCCTATTGGTGTCGGGAGACACCGATTCTCATAGACGCGGATTGGTGGCTCAAATGGCCTCAGCTCATACTGGACAATCAAATTTTTGCACTGTAAGATAATAAATATAAAATGTAAAAATAAATCTCAATTAGATAAATAAATACAGGTATAAAATAGATAAGTAATATATAAATATAAGGAAGGTAAATAAATACATAATAAATCAGATAAGTAAATAAATAAACATAAACAGAGAATAAAATAAACATAAAATAGAAATTGTACTGTAGGTATTTCGTTTTATAGCGAGGCTACAATTTTCCCATAAAATATTTTCATAGGCAGCGCGATAGCGCAGCCTAAGTAAAGAACGATGTGGGCACAATGTATTTTTTTTCTTTCTCCATACCCGGGCACTTCGTATCGAAGGAGTGATCGTATCGAAGGAGAAACTTCGAAAAGAGCTCATTCGATCGGAAATTGGAGTGGCTAGTGCCCTTTTTAATAGTCAAAAGTGATTGGAGGGTAACTAGCCCCCCCACGCCCATCATTCCCCCAAACACATCCAATCAAAATATTGAGATAGTCATTTTGTTCAGCATAGTTGATTGCCAGATAGAAAATATGTTTTTGAGGAGGACACTCCCCCACAACCCTCGGGTCAAGGGTTTTTAAGTTATACCCTGAGGGCATGTTGGCACAATGTATCATTTATTATTTTTTTTTTTCCTTTAGAGCAGGGCACTTCGTATCGAAGAAGTTGTCGTAGAAACTTCGAAAAGGTCTCATTCAATTGAAAATTGGAGTGGCTTGTGCCATTTTTAATCATCGAAAAAGATTGGAAGGCAATTAACACCCCTTCCACGCCCACCATTGCCCGAAGCACATCCAATCACAATTTTGAGATAGCTATTTTTTCAGCATAGTTGATTTCAAGATAGAAATTATGTTTTTTGAGGAGGACACTCTCTGGCAGCCTTCAGGGCAAGAGTTGTAAGTTATGCCCTGGGGGCATATTTGGTTTTTATAGAAGGCGTTGGCGTAGAAACTTCAAAAAAAGGCTCATTCGATTGGAAATTCAAAGGGCTAGTGTCCTTTTTAATAGTCGAAAGTGATTGGAGGGAAACTAGCCCCCCCCCCACGCCAATCATTCCCCCAAACACATCCAATCGAAATTTTGAGATAGTCATTTTGTTCAGCGTAGTTGATTTCCAGATAGCTGTGAGAGTGGTTGTCATCCTCTAAGATCTAATTTCCAGAACTTTCAACTACGTTAAATAAAATGGCTATCTCAAAATTATGATTGGATGTGTCTGGGAAAATGGTGGGCTTAAGAGGGGCGTTAGTCTTTCTCCAATGACTTTCAACTATTAAAAAAGGCACTAGCCCTTTCAATTTCCAATCAAATGAGCCCTTTGGAAGTTTCTAAGACAACGCTTTTAGTAAAAACCTTATATGTCCCCCGGGGATAACTTACAACCCTCGCCCTGAGGGCTGAGGGGGCTGTCATCCTCAACGACCTAATTTCCAGAACTTTCTACTACGTTGAACAAAATGATGATAATGGTAATAAGAGCTGGCAAGAGTCTTGAATTTGAACCTGATGATGACAGGCACAGGTCCTGTCGAAATTATCGTTCCAAGATAACACAATACCTGACATCCATAGCTTAGGTAATCTTATTACCATTATCATGTATAAGAGTCAGGTTGGCCTCAGAGAATATATTGTTGAACAAAATGGCTATCAAAAAATTTTGATTGGATGTGTTTGGGGGAATGGTGGGTGTGAGAGGGGGTTAGTTACCGTCCAATCACTTTCAACTATTAAATAGGGCACTATCCCTCTCAATTTCCAATTGAATGAGCCCCTTTTGAATTTTTTTAGGACAACTCTATCATTAAAAACCTTATATGCCCCTAGGGCATAACTTACAAACCTTTGCCCTGGGGACTCTGGGGGGCTTGTCATCCTTAAATACATAATTTCCAGAACTTTCAACTACGTTGAAAAAATGGCTATCTGTAAACTTTGATTGAATGTGTTTGGGGAAATGGTGGGCGTGACAGGGGGGTTAATTACTCTAGGGGGGTTAGTTGCCCTCCAATCACTTTTGACTATTAAACAGGGCACTAGTCCTCTGAATTTCCTTTCGAATGCGCCTTTTTTGAAGTTTCAACGACAACGCCTTCTATAAAAACCTTATATGCCCCCAGCGCATAACTTACAACTCTTGCCCTGAAGGCTGTGGGGGAGTATCCTCCTCAAAATAATAATTTCTATCTGGAAATCAACTACGCTGAACAAAATGGCTATCTCAAAATTTTGATTGAACATGTTTGGGGGAATAATGGGCGTGGAGGGTGGGCTAGTTGCCCTCCAATCATTTTCGACTATTAAAAAGGGCACTAGCCCTTTGAATTTCCAATCGAATGCGCCTTTTTTGAAGTTTCAACGACAACGCCTTCTATAAAAACCTTATATGCCCCCAGTGCATAACTTACAACCCTTGCCCTGAAGGCTGAGGGGGAGTGTCCTCCTCAAAAACATAATTTCTAACTGGAAATCAACTACGCTGAACAAAATGGCTATCTCAAAATTTTGATTGGATGTGTTTCGGGCAATGGTGGGCGTGGAAGGGGGTTTAGTTGCCTTCCAATCACTTTCGACTATTCAAAAGGGCACAAGCCGCTCCAATTTCCAATTGAATGAGTGCTTTTCGAAGTTTCTACGACAACTTCTTCGATACGAAGTGCCCTGCTCTAAAAGAAAAAAATAATAAATGATACATTGTGCCAACATCGTTCTTATATGCCCTCAGGGCATACCTTAAAACCCTTGCCCCGAGGGTTGTGGAGGAGTGTCCTCCTCAAAGGTAAGGGTTGTAATTTATGCCCTGGGGGCATATAAGGTGTTTATAGGAAGTGTTGTCGTAGAAATTCAAAAAGGGTCCATTCGATTGGAAATTGAAAGGTCTAGTGCCCTTTTTAATAGTCAAAAGTGATTGGAAGGCTTGACATTTTTATAGTAAAGATCGATGTGGGTATAATGTATTATTTTTTTGTTGTTGTTTAGACCAGAGCACTTTGTATCGAAGGAGTTGTCGTAGGAACTTCGAAAAGTGCTCCTTTGATTGAAAATAGCAAGGGCTGATGCCTTCCCAAGGCCAGAACATAATTTGCACTTTACTGAAAAAAAATACAAATGAATTTGTATTGTCATTTTAATATACATATACTGATATTTAGTAATCAAAATGTTAATATTATTTGATTTATTAAAGTTATAAAAGTAAAAACATTTATATTTTCTTCAGTAAAGTGCAAATTATGTTCTGGCCTTGGGAAGGCATAAGGATTTCGAGCCCAACTTATGTTAATTTCTGCTTGTTCTGAGTTTGACTCGGTCATTTATTGTAATTTCTGTTCGTTTTGGGTTTCATTTATTTATCGAAGCTGATTTGTGGTAGTTTCATGCTTGGTAGATTATTTGATTTTATTTTTGCTTTTTTTTTGCTCATTTTTTGTTTAATGGAGTTCTTAACTTTTCTTTGAAAAACTTATTTTGTAGAAAAGGTTTTTTTAATTAATTATATGTAAATGTGCGTGTGATGTCTTTAGCATGCGTGTCTCATTTGCGACTGCGTTGAAATTGAAAACCCCAGATTTTCATCAGATATGATCTTTCAGGCCTCTTGTTTTTGCTATGAATGAAAACACCACATAGTCAGGGTTGCCACCACTGGAGATTTATCACCAGATCTGGTGATTTTTCATCCTCCTGGTGATTTTCTTGAATCTGGTGATTTCTTGTGATTTTCTTTTTTAATCTGGTGATCTTCATTTAATTTGGTGATTTTTTATAAACTTGGTTGAGATTCCATGCATCATTGGTTTCGCTGTCTTACTGAGGTGAAATAATCAGTGACTTTCATATTTTAAGTCTAGCTTTTATTCGTTATTTCTAAAAAGTGGCGTTATTTTGGTGTTCTGTGTATTCTTTTAGCTTGGCAATCGGCTTCCCCATAGTTACAAATCTTAATTTATAAATGCATACATGTGTGTCCCATGTGTGATAAAAACGGATTGAGGCTCAGGAACGACAAAAAAAAATTCTCTGGTAAAGAAAGCATAGTCCCACATGAACATAGATTCAGCATCCAAGGCTAGATCTTTTTCAAGGGACTTAAAAGTCTCAAAAAACCAGGGGGCTCAGTCTCAAGGGGCTCTCGTCTAAGGAACCAGGGAAATAAGATTTATCACCGCTTGTCTGATATTTCAGCTTAGACTAGACCCACGACATTTTTCCAGAAGTAAAATAAATATATAAGAAATTGACACCATTTGAGTCGTCTTTTTCAGATCTAAAGTTTACCACTAAGGATACCAACTATGGCAGGGGGATTGAAAACGCTCATAAGCAAATGAAATTCGATTTGAGGACAAAAGAGGATTATTGGGGTTATTGTTTTTAATGGAAACCTAGAAAAAAGAAAAAGAAAAGATTTTGCAAAGTAAAGACAAAGAAAAGTATAATAGTAGTAAAATAGATAAAAAGGCTCTTCATGTCCAGTAACAGGATTTTAGGTAACAATTTCAGTTTTTGTTTGGAATTCCGGTTTTAGGTATAAATTCTCCTCCTTCTTGAGCAGTTGACGGCCTTTGAAAAACATAATGTCTTAGCTCAGGGTGCCCAAAGCGTCTTTTTGGTGTAGAGCTTAACACTATTGACCACCAATTTCTGGCGATTTTTTTGGGTGATTTTTGTGAAATACTGGTGATTTCTGGTGATTTTTTTGGTGATTTTTGTGAAATACTGGTGGTTTCTGGTGATTTTCTTGGTGAAAATCTGGTGATTTCTGGTGATTTTCTTGGTGAAAAACAGGTGAATTTTATTTGGCTGCGGTGGCAACCCTGCACGTAGTAGTATGAAACTGTCATTTGATCCAATACTTGGCCTCCACCAAGCCTCAGGTAATGGCAAAATGAATAAAATGATTGCTCTAAGTGTAGCAATAATATTTGGATGGCTTAAAACTAATGCTACTACTATTAATAATAACAATAATAAGTCAAAGCAACATCAAACCTCTAAGGACAACACAGCAGAGCACAATCCTCAATCTTTTCAAGGCTTCCTTCTTGTTTGGTTTTTTGTTTGCCCCCGCTGGATGCCAAAAAGCATAATTTTTGGCAATCTGTCATCTTTCATCCCTAAAATTTGGTCTAGTCCTATCATAGCCATAGAGGTACTTACATATTATCCAGAACACAGCAAAGAAGTTAATCATAAGTTAGGTTAAGGTTAAAGAAGTTAGGTTAATCATAAGGAAATATACCAAAATATGATGAAAATATAATACTTTAGTAACAAAACTATGGAAATTACAACAAAGAATTATGGAAAGCCTAAAATTCATTAGATTAAATATCAAACCTAACCTAACCACCTCTATATATTAAATATTTAATTAAAAAATACCTGCATCGTAGTTTATTTCACGAAAGAATAAGCTAATTATAACCGAATGCGAGAGAAAAACCGGTTTACTCAGATAAATCAAAGCAAATTTCTTGAGTGTGATCTGTATAATACGTAAGTACCGCCCTAGAAAATCTGGTCAAGCCACATTTTTGTACAGCTTATTGTTTGATATATGGTCAGTCAAACGAGAACTTAAGACTATCCTTAGTTCCTCTGCAAAATGATTAACAAATTTTCCTCAGCCCTTAGCATCGTCCACGTTTGTATTTTACTTGTTTAAATTCAGCAAAAAGATAATATAGTTAGATGCATTTTAGTTTATAGCCTACCCAATTAAAGCTGTAGATGCATCCTAAAATATTCCCTTTTCCTAGTTCAACAGCTTTGCCAGACCGACTGATTCACCGGGTTTTGATTAAACTCCTACCCATTTCACTAACTAATTAGTTTCATCATCTTAATACGACAAACCGAAGATTTACATTGTTGATTCCTTACACTTCTTCTCCTAAAAACTACATCCTCATTCCTCACGTCTGCGTTAGAAAACTGAAGACCACTTGGCTACTGGAGAAAATCCTAGTAATGCGATGACTTTCTCAGTGCAACTGTGATCAGTTGGGATGAACGGGGAGCGGAGACCCCTGTCAATTGAAAGTGCTGCTTTCCTAATTCTCCGTGTGAAACGTGCTTTCCGTAAAAAACTAAACAGCAGGAGGTTCAAGAGGTACATAAATTATGATATATAAAAGAAATTAGTGTATAAAATAAAGAAGGGGGATTTGGGTGATCCCCAAGAACAACGAAATTAAGTTAAAAATATAGCTTGAACCGTATGTCTTGAGATTCTAGAGGGCCAGGCCCAAAAATGGATGAGGGTGAATAGATAGGGGAGGTCACTACCAATAGAAATTGCTGGTTTCCTAACCCTCCCTCCTTGCAAACGCTCTTTTCTCACGTCTAGTAACAGGTCCAAGAGGTGCCTAAAGTATACAATAAAGTAATCCGTAAAATTAAGGGGGAGAGTTGAATAAAACGTAAAGATCATTAAAGTTGAATAGAAATTATCATTTAAATTCTAAAAACATTGAGATCCTGGAGGGCCTTGCCGAAACCTGAACAAGGGTAAGCAGGAAGGGGGATCATTGACAATTGAAAGTGCTACTTTCTTGTTTTACCATGTTGAACGTGCTTTTCGGAAAAAAAATGAACACCATGATTTCCAAGAAGTGCATAAATTATATTATATAAACATATTAATACATAGAATTTGGATGTAACTAAACGCAAAAAACAATAAATGTTACTTCTGTATGGAAAATCATGAGTCAAATCGACCAGTATTGAGATACTGGGAGACCTGGCCGAAATCTGGACTGGGATATACAGGGAGCTGGGAATACTGTAAATTGAAAGTGGTTTCCCCTTTCTCCGTGTCAAACTTACCTTTTAAGTGAAAAAAAGGAGACTCCAGAGGTGCATAAATTATAAAAGTATACTATTACATAAAGTAAAGGGAGAGGGGAGGAATAGCCCTATCTAACCTAAAATAAGTGAGGGGGTAATAGGTAAAGGATATTGTGATAATTTGGAAAATTACGAGTCAAGTCAGGTTCATTAGCAATTTAAAGTGCTCCTCCACTAATTCTCCATGTTGAGCGAACTTTTGATAAAGAGGAACAAAACAAAACAACAAAACAGGTTGAAGAGATGCCTAAACTATAATACATCAAGTGGAGTTATACATAAAAAGGTGGGGTTGTGCATAACACACGCAAAGAGCATCAAAATCATTCGGAAAATTATAGGTTAAATCGTACAAGTCTTGAGATTTCTGGAGGTTCAGGCCCAGGTACGGACAGGGTGAACAAGCAACAGGAATTCGTCGATGGCAATCGACTTTTAAATCTCACCTGCAGAAGCTCAATTCAATTAATAAACGATCTTCGAAATTAATTGAAAAAAATTACGAGTGCTTGTCAATGGAGTCGCTGCATCATAAGTCATGCTTCACCTTTGTGTTCAAGTTTCTAGCTGGTGAACTCTCGTCTGCATTTAAAGCATTATTTCGACCAATCTCGGACCAGCATAATGTAAATACCCGATCATCATCAAACCTGCAAACACCCTTCACCCCAACTGTACGATCGGATCTCGCACCGAATATAACTTGAGCAAGGTCATGGAACCTGCTCCCAGAAGAACTGAGAGGTAGGAGCTCCCTCGCGTCATCTAAAAGAAGAGTAAAAACTCATTTATTAGCATTGTAAAGGATTAGTTAAATATTGGTAAAAAAAAATAAAATATGTAATGTATTAAATATAAATATATAAAATTAAAGTTAAAACTTTATTTTATTTTGATATGGGTGGTGAGGCGGTTTCCCCTGGGGCTAATGGCAGGAGGATAATTGGTAGTTATGTTGCACAAAATGAGAGGTGGGGTTGTTTCTGAAAGTAGGAGGAGTGACCACGCTGCGTATTGTTTAAAAGGTAACGATTGAGGACCTCGGTGCCCAGGAATGGACTGAGTATTGTTATTAGGTGTAATTTATTTTTGGATTTGATAATAAACCCCATTGAACTTGAAACAAATATTTTGATTTCCATCCAACCATTTTGACAGACAAAGAATTTTGATGGTAGAAAAAAATTGAAAAAGGAAAGAACTTTTTATGTTGATACCCCAGCAAACTTGTACCTGAATGATGTCTGTCCTCAGATGATTGCCTAGCCCCTAGGAAGCTTGAAGTGGGCATAACACTAAAAATGTATTTCGTCTGATTACTTCCTTTTGGTAATAACCACTTGTACTTGAGGGTCTACTTATCCTCAGGTATGTGCCCTATAAGTCTCTACCCGGTCGGATTATTTTTTTTATTCAATCATCAAAAACATTTAAGTTCTTGAAAGCCTTTTGGGCTAAGCTGCGAAGAAGATTTTAGCATGTAGCATCCGGCTCTAAAGTACAATAGCAAAACTGTGTCTATAGAACTGCGAAGATCTATACAAAACATTAAAATTAAACAAAACATTAAAATTATTTCAAAAATAGTATAAAAATCTCTGCAAAGAAATGTTCCAATTAACCAAAATAAAAATAAACTGTAAATAAAATAATAAAACCAAATAAATTCAACAAGTCAGCAAATAGGACTAATTAGAAATACACCACCTGCTTAGATGGGTTTCATATGTAATCAATTCTTCTTCACTAGAAATAAAAAAAAAAAAAAAAATCAAAACGAAAAAAAATTCAAACCGAAAAACCCAAAAGAAAAATTTTTTTTTCGTTTTTTTACTGCTTCATAGACCATTTTACATTCTTAAGATAAATAACTTATTTTAGGGAAAGGCAATGTAAAATAATTATTAGGTGCCGCAAGTTGTCATCTCCATACATTTTTAAAGCTGCCGCCCCCACTGAACCTGTTCCTTGCCTTACAAAGAGTTTTTGGTCAGTAAATTTGCTGAGGTCTCACATCTCTTGATAGGAAACAATTTTTTAAGAATTTCTGAAGACATTGATCTTTTTTTTTTTTTTTTAGAAAATTCAATTTCAATCTGCTCTGATTAGTGGTTAGGCTCTACTTTGAATTTTGCGTTACGTAATTTTTTATTTCGGGATGGAAATGTTCAACATACCAGCAACAAAATGAAATTTCTGGATTGTAATTCATAAATTTAAAAAAAATTTATGAAATTTTTCTAAAAAGCCTTTCGCGCTTGATTAGAACTTGAATTTCCATCTACATTATACGGTTTCTACTTTTTGAATAGCTTTCTATGATGATTGTGATGGTTTGAGACGATGAAACTGATGATGTTTTGGATTTTTACGTCAGACTATTGTTATCAGATTTGTTTAAGTATGAAAGGTTGTGCTTAACGCTACGTAACTTAACCACTTAGCATAAAGATTACGTGCGCAGTGTGAAAGCCGCTTAATGCTGTCTATGGGAATGTATCATATGTTGTATAGGTAATCCACATAAACGAGTATTCATTGCCAAGACTAGAGACAGATCATCAAGTAGTTGACAGTACTACGAACCATAAAAAAGTAGACGGACATAAAACGGAAATAACCATAAACGGCCATAAAAAAGAAAAAAAGCATAATTGTTATGACTAATTCTGTAGTGGGCTTTGACCTTTTATACATCTAAGGATCTTAATCGAAAAAGGGTCCTTAAATATATGTTGCACGACATTTAAAAATCAGAAATGATATAAGTAAGAGATCATAGAAACAAGAGATTAGTAAATTAATAAGATAAAAGAGACCATTAGAGACTTTACAGATACTAGACAATAGAGATAGTTATCTGTTTCTACTACGGAGATAGTAGAGGCTTTAAAGACAAACCGAAATAGCTCCGACAAAATATAGAGATTACTAAGAAGTTTATGCAAATCACTACTATTTTGTCTACAATGTTCATTAGTTTTTCCCATCTAATTGTCCAATTTTGCCAAAATATAACGTTCATCAATAAATTATCCACCTCAATATTACCTAAATATTTTAAACGGTGACGTAGACTGTCCATATTATGTTTCAGTATTGTATTATTGGTCATATTATATTTTATTTACCAACAAATTAAAGTATGTCAATATTAATACTGTAAACGTCCATAAACGTTAATTTGAGCTGCTAATTTTGAAAACGTCGGTTTCAATGTTATAAATTTCATAATTGCATTAAACTGTTTATTTTTTACCAGTTTTTGATCAATATATAACGCTGACCGAAATTTATAAACATCAATATTCATCAATATTGAAAACATCGTTTCGGGTTTTCTATATTATAAACGTCAATTTTTTATCCTACGTTCGATTACTGGCCCTAGCAGCTTGTTCTTCAAGTAATTAAATAATAAAAAACACATTTTTTCAACTAAAAGTAAGTAGCCATATTAAAACTTAAAATGAACAGAAATTATTCCAAATGTGAAAGGGCCAGCCTAATTCCCTCGCTCGCTATGCTAAAGTTTTTCAGTGCTTCTACAAGTTCCTTGTTTCGATTCAACGGCTCTGGTGTTTCAGCAATTGTCCTTAAAGGATTGGGACCAAAGGTTAGACTTCAGCATAAAGAGAGAGAGAGATTGAGGAGGGTGTTGCCCTCCTCATGTATGGAATAATTTTCGTTCATTTTAAATTTTAATGTGGCTCCATACTTTCAGTTGACAAAAGACCTTTTTTTATTATTACATTTCTGACATTTTTTTCAAATCATGCCCAGGCCTAATCAAGATATGATATGAGCTACATATCCTCGAAGCCCTAATTCCTTTCTGTTAAATAGTATATATCAATAATTGTAAATTGATTGGTAGCATCCCCCTTTTTTAGCTTTGCTGCTTAAGAATTAAAATGTTGGATTGTAGATTAAAATTTTGGGCAAAATTTGCACATTTATTCAAAATATTGGGTGAAGAGTAGTTTTAATGAACAAATCCTTAACTAAATTTGATAGAGTTCGTCCTCAGGAGCACGGCAAAAGCCAAGGGAGAGCATGGAATCAAATGGGAGAGTAGAACTCTCCTACACACTGAATATGCTGATGATTCGAACATTCTAGATGAAAATTTTAACAAAATACATGATTTTTAGAGGTTTTAGAGCTCAGGGCGAATTCGTAGGCTTGAAGAGCAATGTTAAGAAGACTAAGTCGTTTAGACTGGGAATAGGTAAAGGTCAAGACCTGATGTTGGGTAACGAGAAAACCGACCCAGTGAATAGTTTTACTTACTAAGTGTTATTATTAGTAAAGATGGTGGATGTAGTGAAAATGTTAAAAATAGAATAGCCAAGGCCCAGTGTGTTTTTCAGAGTTGAAAAAAGTTTGAAAGAATAGGAAAGTAAGTGTCCTAATCAAGACTAGAATATTGGAAACTACAGTGATGACAGTGGTCAAATATGGTTGTGAAACGTGGCCGCTCCGATAGAAGGAGGAGGATCTCTTATGCGTTTTCCAGAAAATTGTATACGGACTGTTTTGGTACCCTTCAGACTAACCGTATTTCAAACAGTAAGCTGTACAAAAAATGTGCTTCTACCCCACTTTCTAGGGCTATGATGAGAGAAAGGTTACGATATTTCGGACGAGTTTTGCGGATGAAAGATGACAGATTACCAAAGATCGTTATTTTCAGCCAACCAGCTAGGACCAAACGAAAAGCCCATTGTACTTGAATTGGATGGAAGCAAGTAATAAGAAAGGATTAACTGGGAATTGGAACTTCTTGGGAGGGTGTAAAAAGTTGGGCTTTAAATAGATTGGGATGGGAGCTTTGTTAAACAGATTGGGATGGGAGCGTCCGTAGCTTTGTTGGCCTTAGGTGGTTTGGTGCTGCAGTGAGTTGGTAATAGTAGTAGTAGCATTTCTAGTACAGAATTTCAGGTGGACGAAAAGGGATATTATTGTTCAGATAGATGGAAATTCTTCAGATGGATGGAACGTAGCTGAAGCCATTGTGACCTCTATAATAAGGTCCTCCGATTTTTAAATATATTGTATGCATATGTTTGAATACATTGAAACATTTTATACGAGTATAAGTAGGAAAAGTGAAATATTGCTAATTTAAATCACCGAAAACAAAGCTCCTGGTAGCAATTCCCCTTTCCCCAAGAAATTTTCTGACGATGTTCATGACGCCCTACCTCACCGTTTTCCAGCTTTTAGCCGTTAGGTATGTGAAGGTGATATTTTGTACTGCAAAGAAAATTTCTTTTTAATTAATAATAAATAAATTATTGTGGTTGAAAACACCTATGCTTTCCCAAGGCCAGAACATAATTTGCACTTTACTGAAAAAATATAAATGTTTTTACTTTTATAACTTTAATAAACTTGGCCCCGGCCAATCCTCTAAATCAACATCCTAATCCATTCTACTTTTGCGTAATTTTGTCTTTCAATGGCCCAGACCCGGAAGACCAAAGCAGAATTTAACTTCAAAGCTTACTTATTGCGAAAGAATCTAGCTTAGCAACCAGAGTTCAACTTATGATTAAAATTATCTTGTAGGCAAATATAATTACAGAAAAGAAAATAGCTCCTTTATCTGAAAAGAAAAGAAACAAGGGGTGGAACCCCAACACCTCCCCTCGTAAGATAAATGACCACCCATGCGCCACGATGGTCCACCCTTACAATCATAACACTGAATTTCAACTTTACAAAATCCATTTGTTTTCCTTCTTCCACCAGTGCCTGTGCTTCCACCACTTGGCTCTGGATCTGTCGTCATCCAAACGTCTCTACTGTAGAACCACCATGGTCTCTATCGTATGGCATCCGCAGTAGGTTTTGAAAATTGAAGTCTCCAAGATTCGCTTAAAATGATCGTGCTCAGCACAATCAAAAATACAACTTTTCTCACTCTTACGAATTTTCACTTGAGAGGAGCGGAGAATCAGTTTCTGGCAGATTTGATAATGCCAGCCATCATGAAAAATTGGCTGTACTAGCCTCTTAATTCCACTTTTTGAAGATATGGAATATCCACAAACCAGCGAAACGTCTGAGCTCCTTACAATCCTGGTTTCTTCAATCCCAGGACATCATCATTCTTAGTCAATGCGGTATTTTCTGAGGGATTCTCACTCCTTATGCTTACCGATACAAGGGCACTTTACAAATAATTGATAAGGTTGATTTCCCTTGGGAAATATTATTTTCCTTCAGAGCATCACGTCGGGTTTGACCACTTTTTAAGAGGAGTCCTCTCCTACTCTTTTGTCTCCCCGTATTAAGCACTTCAGCTATCCTGGAATTACACTTAAGAACAACTGAGTGAGTATTTTATTGATTATAATGATTAAAGAATAGTGCCCATTCCAGTTCAATAATCAAGTCCTATATCCAGTCCTGGGTAGTAATTCAAAATTTAATAGGTGTATTCAAAATGCAGATATACCACAAGGAATGGTTTTTCACGCACCAGAGTTAACTTCATGCTAAGCACAAAAAATAACACAATACAACACATAAATACGACAATAAATGGTACTTTTTGATCCAGTGATTGCTCAAGACTCTATAAATCTTCTTTAAAAGACAATACACTTTTACGTCTCTTCTGTTGGTGAACTCTCCGACACAAAACATTTTTTGTATCTCCGACACAAAACATGAGAAGTTAAATAGTTTGTCCAAGATTCCCGTAAAAGTAGCTGTCGGCGTTAGGTTTTCTCTCGCTTATAGGTATCTCTGTATAGGACGCCAGACCCTCCAAACAATTCTAAATAGTTTGGCCGCAAAAACTGAAAAAGTTTATAATAGACGAGATAGGGTGATCCTTTAAGGTAATTCATCGTCTTAATAGGCGAAATTTTGGGTGTTATCTCTTTTCAATATTTTCATTTCATTTTAATTATAGAAGGAAAGACGGAAAAACTCGTGCTATGTACGAGAATCACTGCAGCGGTTAAGGTAAAAACTGAGGATAGCAGCTGGTTTTGTATTAAATCAGGAGTTAAGCAGGGTTGTGTTCTACCCCCTATATATGGATTATTTTGATGAACTTTGTCTGAAGGAGCACAGGAAAGGTATTGGGAGACCGCGGAATAAAATCGGGATGGAAAACTCTACTGAATAGTGTTGGGCGATACTTGATATCGATATTGATACATCGATATATCAGACCAAATATTGATTATCGAATATCGAATCGTATTATTGAAACCAATATTTTTAGGGTTCTCTAACCCCCTATATTCCCCGCGGAAAATCTACCACATAAAAATTCTGGAAATTTCAGCATACATCTTCGAGATTTTTTACAGGTTTGAATTCTTTCATCTCTTATTGATTTTATTTATCATTATCTTACATCTTACTCTGGCATCTTTTTCGCCCGAATTCATTTCTGGCTCTCGAGTCAGATACGTGTGAATTATTACCAACTGAGAATAAAAAGTTCACAACAAATGATGTTATAATGAAAAGTTGCTGTAGTAACTGATAATGGAGCAAATGTAGTTCGGGCCGTAAAGAATGCTGCATCCCAAGTAGATACAGAATGAACACATGGTTCGTGCTTCGCAGATACTGAAATCTGATGTGGGGGTGCTATTAATGATACTGCTGAATTGTTGCCTCTTGTCCAAAACTCTAGAAATATTTTCAGCTTTTTCAGACGTAGTGTTGTAGCTACCGACAAGTTGCGCCAGGTTTAAATCTCTATTGACAATGTTTACTACAAAAAAACTAAAACCTGTTGTGAGCACTAGATGGAATTCGCTTCTCACTATGTTGCGTAGTCTACAAGATTTGAAAGAGTCGGTAACAAACTAGCTTGCACTTCTCTGTAAAATGGACCTCATACTCACTGATAGTGAGGGGGGTGTAATTTTAAACGTGATTGTGGTGTTTAAACCGTTTGAAGAGGCAACTATTGAGCTCCTTCTGAAAGCTATCCCCCATCTCAAAAGTCCTGCCTTTGTCTAAGATTTTGAGACGCTACCATGTTCAGGCAGATTTTGGTGGATTTTCTGACGTGAGCTTCGTGACGTGAGCTTCGAAAGGCTTTACTGAATAAAATGCATTGTAGGTTTATAAGCCTTGGTCAAGTCACACCCGTCACAATTGCCACATATCTTGACCTGCGTTTCAAGAAGATGTATATTTCACCTGACGATCTTCTACAAGTTGAGAACAAAATTGCAAACGAGATAGATTTTGCCTTGCTGGCTGCTGAATCTCGATCAGAAGATAAAATTACCATCGCAGTCCCTGCGATGCATTAATATCAGAATCAAGCCAGTTTGTTGGGTTCACACGATGAAGTCCTTATAGTCAATGCAGGAAATGCTTCGACACCAGCCGAATATATCATGGCTCTGCAAAATTTCAGTTGGGAGCCAACAGTTTCAAGAGAAACTTGTCCACTCAAGTGGTGGAAGTCTCGTACTATGGGGTCCCAAAACACCTGTACGAAGTTGCAATGAAATTCATGTCTGTGCCCGCTACCAGTGCCCCTTCTGAAAGAGTGTTTTCCTAGGTTGGTCAGATAATCACTGAACGGCGGAACCGACTCTCAGGGAAAAACATTGACATGCAGCTGTTTTTGAATAGCCAGTAGTTTATTTTTCTCTTTTCCTGGGCCCGAATAATTCCAAACCTGGGTTTTATTATATTCATTCATGTAATCGAAGTTTATTTTATTGTTTGATTTTATATTATTTGAATTTTGAAAAAAAGTTATATAAAATACCCTTTATTTACCATTTGCGTTAATGAACTTCGGCAGATCCATGGGAGAACAAAAACTGATCCCAAATATCGATATCGATATATCGAATATCGAAAGTAAAAATATCGATATATCGATTAATCAAAATACCGCCCAACACTACTTCTGAACTTAGGTTATGCTGATGATTTAAGCATCCTAAATGAAAGTGTGAGCAAAATTGATGAACTTTTAGAGGTTTTGCGAGTTCAGGGGGCTAGAATAGGTTTGAAAATTAATGTTAAGAAGACTAAGTAACTAAGGCTAGAAATAAGTGAAGATGAAAAGGTGGCGTCGGGTAACGAAAAGATTGATCAGGTGGGCAGCTTAACTTACCTTGGTAGTATTATTAGTAAAGAAGATGGGATCAGTGAAGATGTTAAAAGTAGGATAACCAAGGCTCAGGGTGTTTTTTCACAGCTAAAAAAATTTGGAAGAATAGGAAGATAAGTCTGCAAACCAAGATTAGAATGTTGGAAGCTACAGTAATGACAGTGGTTAAATATGGCTCTGAAACATGGGCGCTCCGAAAAGCGGATGAAGATTTGCTAGGTGTTTTCCAGAGAAATTGCCTACGGATTGTTCTGGGTACACGGCTGACTGACCGTATTTTAAACAGAAGGCTATACGAAAAATGTAGTTCAATCCTGCTTTCTAAGGCTATAATGAAAGAAAGGATGAGATGGCTAGGACACGTTCTTCGGATGAAGGATGACAGATTGCCCGGCCAACCGTCTAGGGCTAAAAGGAAAGGAGGTCGTCATCGTCTGGGGTGGAAGGATGTCATAAAGAAAGATTTAAAGGAAATGGGAACTTCCTGAGAGGGTGTAAAGATGGAGACTTTGAATAGATTGGGATGGAGGAAGAGCTTACCTATCTGTGTTAGGCTCAGGCGGCTTGGTGCTGCGGTGAATTTTTAGAAGTAGTAGTAGTAGTTTATCCTCACTGTCGTTGACACTGGAGGGAAGCAAAATGATTTAGTTCTCCTGTTCTGAACTGATTGTTCTAGGGTCGAACTTATGTCTACTTGTTCTAGGCTCAGAAGTTTTGCTCGATTTTTTCCCCTTTTTTGAAAAAGGAGCATTTGAGCGCTAAGATTCAAACTGTATCAGTGTCACAGCACATGTACTATACAGTAACGAAAACTCCTACCATATCCATTAAAGATTTTTGGGACACAGCATATCTCACACATTTTTTCTTGACTCCACCTTCACGGGTGCACAATGACAAATCTTTAGCGATGGCTGGTCATAAATTGCGGTGGGAATATGGGAGACCTGTTTTTGGTGTTTTCTACGGTTATGGTCCCTATCCTGCATATATTTATAATTTTAATAATACGTCTATGCTATGCTATGATCTGATCTGAACGAATGCGAAGTAGCGACTGAAGCTACTACGAAATTAATCAATGGTTATGTACCATAACCACAGTCCCTTTGAGGCCCTGTGATGTGTCCCATTTCTAGAACAAATTTTCGTTACTGCAGAGCACCTATATTATGATCAGTATAACTACTGAGCACAGCAGAAGTATGTATAACGAACGTTATATATCGTTATATATATTTCTGTTGTGCCACTGAGACTGGGCTGCATAACTACACCAAAGAAAGCGATTGTCAGAGGCAACGCTATAGCGTTGCCTATAGTAAAGGCCATCCGGCTCCAATGTTTTATTATTATTATTATTTATTATTTTTTCCCCAGAGGCACTTCATATGGAAGGGGTCGTCTTCTAATCTTCAAAGGGGACTCATTCGATTGGAAATCAAGAGTTCTAGTGCCCTTTCTAATAGTCGAAAGTGATTGGAGGGCAACTAGCCCCCTCCATGTCCATCATTCCCCCAAACACATTCAATCAAAATTTTGAGATAACCTTTTTGTTCAGCGTTGTCGATTTCCAAATAGAAAATATGTTTTTGAGGAGGGCACTCCCCCACAAACCTCAGGGCAAGGGTTTTAAGTTATGCCCTGGGGGCATATAAGGTCTTTATTGAAAGCTTTGTCGTAGAAGCTTCCAAACAGGCTCATTCAATCGGAAATTCAAAGGGATAGTACCCTTTTTGATAGTCGAAAGTGATTGGAGGGCAACTAGCTCCCCCCCCCACACCCATCATTTTCCCAAACACATCCAATCAAGATTTTGAGATAGACATTTTGTTCAGCCAGATAGAAAATATGTTTTGAGGAGGACAATCCCCCACAACCCTCAGGGCAAAGGTTTTAAGTTATGCCCTAGGGGCATATAAGGTTTCTATAGAAGGCGTTGTCGTAAAAACTTCAAAAAAAGGCTCATTCGATTGGAAATTCAAAGGGCTAGTGCCCTTTTTAATAGTCGAAAGTGACTTGAGGGCAACTAACCCCCCTCTCACGCCCACCTTTTCCCAAAAAACATCCAGAAAAATTTTGAGATAGCCATTTTTCAGCGTAGTTGATTTACAGATAGAAAATTTGTTTTGGAGGAGGACAATCCCCCACAACCCTCAAGGCATGGGTTTTAAGTTATACCTTGGGGGCGTGTAAGATTTTTATAGAAGGTGTTGTAGTAGAAACTTCAAAAAAGACTCATTCGATTGAAAATTCAAAGGGCTAGTGCCCTTTTTAATATTCAAAAGTGACTTGAGGGCAACTAACCCCCCTCTCACGCCCACCTTTTCCCAAAAAACATCCAGAAAAATTTTGAGACAGCCATTTTATTAAACGTAGTTTTAAGTTCTGGAAATTAGGTCTTTGAGGATGACAAATCCCCCACGGCCCTCAGGGCAAGGGCTGTAAGTTATGCCCTGCTGACATATAAGGTTTTGTATTGACAACGCTGTCAAAGAAACTTCAGAAAGGGCCCATTCGATTGGAAATTTAAATGACTAGTTCCCTTTTTATAGTCGAAAGTGATTCTAGGGCAACTGACACCCCTTCCACGCCCACCATTTCCCCAAACAGATCCAATCAAAATTTTGATATATCCATTTTGTTCAATGTAGTTGAAATTTCTGGAAATTATATTTTTGAGCAGGACACTCCCCCACAGTCTTCAGGGGCAAGGGTTATAAGTCTTGCCCTGGGGGCATATATGGTTCTTAAAGAAGGAATGCTCATATAAACTTCAGAGAGGGCTCATTTGATTGGAAATTGAAAATTCTAGTTCACTTTTTAAAAGTCAAAAGATATTGGAGGGTAACCAGCTCCCCCCCCCCACACAAATACATCCAATAAAAATTTTAAGATAGCTATTTTGTTAAAAATATTTCAAAGATCATATTTAAAAAATTCCAGTATCAATATAACCCACCAGGGCCCGGGGGCAGGTGTTGTAAGTTATGCCCTGGGGGCATATATGGGTCTTATGGAAGGGATGTTCGTATTAACTTCAAAGAGGGATTATTTTATTGGAAATTGAAAGTTCTAGTTCACTTTTTAAGAGTCAAAAGAGATTGGAGGGCACCTATCCCCCCTCCTCCACGCCCTTTTTTCCTCAAACCCATCCGATAAGAACTTTGAGATAGCTTTTTTTTTAAATAGTTCAAAGACCATATAACGAAAACTCAGGAATCAAAACAACCCCCCAGGGACCGAGGGCAGGTGTTGTAAGTTATGCCCTGGGGAATATATTGTTCTTATGGAAGGGATGCTCGTAAAAAATTCAGGGATGGCTCATTTGATTGGATATTGAAAGTTCTAGTTAAGTTTTTTACAGTCAAAAGAGATTGGAGGGCAACTAGCCCACCCCACCCCCCCCCCCACGCCCCTTTTCCCCAAATACATCCAATAAAAACTTTGAGATAGCCATTAAGTTAAGAATTTCTCAAAAGTCAGATAACAAAAACTCAGGTGTCGTCAGAAACCCCCAGGGCCTGGGGGTAGGTATTGTAAGTTATGCCCTGGGGCATATATTGTTCGTATTAAAGGGATGCTGGTATAAACTTCAGAGAGGGCTCATTTGATTGGATATTGAAAGTTCGAGCTCACTTTTTAATAGTCAAAAGAGATCCGAGGGCAGCTATCCCCCCCACGCCTTCTTTTTCAAACCCATTTGCTGAAAATTTTGAGATAGACATCTTGTTAAAAAAAAATAGTTCAAAGGTCGGATAAGAAAAACTACGGTGTCAATACAACCCCCTAGGGCACAGGGGAAGGCGTTCTAAGTTATGCCCTAAGGGCATTATGGTTCTTATGAAAGGGATAATTGTGTAAACTTCATAGAGGGCTCATTTGATTGGAAATTGAAACTTCTAGTTCACTTTTTAAGAGTAAAGAGAGTTTAACAAGCCCCCCCCAAGCTCTTTTTTCCCCAAACCCGTCCGCTACAAATTTTGAGATAGACTTTGTTTTGGAATTTGTTCAAAAATTAGATAACAAAAACGCCCCCTGGAGCCCGGGGGATAGGCGTTGTAAGTGTTGCCCTGGGGGCGTATATGGTTCTTATGAAGGGATGCTCGTATAAACTTCAGGGGGCTCATTTGATTGGAAATTGAAATTTCTAGTTCAATTTTTAAGAGTCAAAAGATATCCGAGGGCAACTAGCCCCCCCCCCCCACACACAGCCTTTTTTCCCCAAGTTCATCCGATACAATGTTTATAATACCCATTTCATTAAAAATAGTTCAAAGGTCAGAAAAGAAAAATTCCTGTGTCAACGGAACCCGCCAGGGCCCGAGGCAGAAGTTAGGAGTAATGCTCTAGGGCCATATATAGTTCTTATGGAAGGGATGCTCGTATAAACTTCGGAGAGGGCTCATTTGATTGGAAATTGAAAGTTCTTGTTCACTTTTTAAGAGTCAAAAGAGATCGGAGGGCAACTAGCCCCCCCCCCTCCTTGACGCCCTAAATGCATCAGATAAAAATTTTGAGATAGACATTTTGTTAAAAATGGTTCAAAGTTCTGATAACAAAACACTCCGGTGACGACACAGCCCCCCAGGGCCTGGGGGTAGGCGTTGTAAGTTATGTCCTGGGCGCATATATAATTGTTATGGAAGTGATGCTCGTATAAAATTCCTAGAGGGCTCAGTTGATTGGAAATTGAAAGTTATGCCCTAAGGGCATTATGGTTCTTATGAAAGGGATGATTGTGTAAACTTCATAGAGGGCATATTTGATTGGAAATTGAAAGTTCTAGTTCACTTTTTAAGACTAAAGAGAGTTTAACTAGCCCCCCCAAGCTCTTTTTTCCCCAAACCCGTCCGCTACAAATTTTGAGATAGATTTTGTTTTGGAAATTGTTCAAAATTAGATAACAAAAACGCCCCCTGGAGCCCGGGGGATAGGCGTTGTAAGTGTTGCCCTGGGGGCGTATGTGGTTCTTATGAAAGAGATGCTCGTATAAACTTCAGGGGGGCTCATTTGATTGGAAATTGAAATTTCTAGTTCAATTTTTAAGAGTCAAAAGATATCCGAGGGCAACTAGCCCCCCCCCCCACACACACCCTTTTTTTCCCCAAGTTCATCCGATACAATGTTTATAATACCCATTTCATTAAATATAGTTCAAAGGTTAGAAAAGAAAAATTCCTGTGTCAACGGAACCCGCCAGGGCCCGAGGCAGAAGTTAGGAGTAATGCTCTAGGGCCATATATAGTTCTTATGGAAGGGATGCTCGTAGAAAACTTCGGAGAGGGCTCATTTGATTGGAAATTGAAATTTCTAGTTCAATTTTTAAGAGTCAAAAGAGATCGGAGGGCAACTAGCCCCCCCCCTCCTTGACACCCTAAATGCATCAGATAAAAATTTTGAGATAGACATTTTGTTAAAAATAGTTCAAAGTTCTGATAACAAAACACACCGGTGACGACACAGCCCCCCAGGGCCTGGGGGTAGGCGTTGTAAGTTATGTTCTGGGGGCATATATAATTGTTATGGAAGGGATGCTCGTATAAAATTCCTAGAGGGCTCAGTTGATTAGAAATTGAAAGTTGTAATTCACTTTTTAAGAGTCAAAAGTGATTGGAGGGCAGCTAGCCTCCCCCACACTCTATTCATTTTTTTTCCCAGAGGCACTTCATATAGAAGGGGTCGTCGTATATACTTCAAAGGGGGCTCATTCGATTGTAAATCGAGAGTTCCAGTGCCCTTTATAAGAGTCAAAAGTGATCAGAGGGCAACTGCTCCCAAAGCTCTTTTTTCCCAAATACAGCTGATAAAAAAATTTGAGGTAGCCATTTTGTTAAAAATTGTTCAAAGATCATAGAACAAAAACTCCTTTACGTATGGTCATTTCGTTAAAAATAGTTCAAAGATCGGATTTGAAAAACTCCTGTGTTGACAACCCCTCCCAGGGCTGGGGCAGGCGTTGTAAGTATTGTTCTGGGGGCATATATGGTTCTTATGGAAGGTATGCTCGTATAAACTTCAGAGAGGGTTCATTTGAATGGAAATTAAAAGTTGTAGTTCATTTTCTCAGAGTTAAAAAAAAAGATCAGAGAGCAACTAACCCCTCCCGCCCTCCACGCCTTTGTGTGTATTGGATGGATAAGCCCATCCGATAAAAATTTCAGGTGACCATTTTGTTAAAAATAGTTCAACCATCAGATATTAAAACTTCAGGGTTGACAAAAACCCCAGAGGTAGGCGTTGCAAGTTATACACTGGGAATATATATGGTTCTTATAGAAGGGATACTCGTATACACTTCAGAGAAGGATCATTTGATTGAAAATAGAAAGTTCTAGTCCACTTTTAAAGAGTCAAAAGAGACCAAAGCTTAATCTAGTCCCCCCACGCCCTTTTTCCCCAAACCCATCCGATAAAAATTTTGAGATAGCAACTTTGTTAAAAATAGTTCAAACATCAGATAATAAAAACCCCGAGGTTGACACAAACCCATTTTTTCACTTTGATATTGTTACTTTGATATCAGTCTTGTTACTTTGATAAATATTTGATTTTTTTTTTAGTTTGATTTTGAAATAAGGACTTTTTAAAAACTCGAAATTTGTTGTAATCAAAAACGAACAAAAACTAATTAAAAAAAACTTTCCGAAAAATAAGTTTTTCAATGAAAAGTAAAGGCCATTTTAAACGCAAGCTCAGCAGATACAAATACCTTTTAAAATTCAGACTCAAAACGACCAGAAATTACTATTAAAGAATAAATGAAACCCAAAACGAACAGAAATTAAATAAACAATCATAGCAAAAGCATACAACAAGTAATAATATAAATGAATGAATAGATCTTAAAGCGAGTAATGCTTAGATTGAATATGAATATCAAGCTTAAAACGAAAAAAAATTTTTGCTATTGAAGTATAAATGAAACTTAAAACGAAAAGAAATTAAATAAATAATCATTGCAAACAAAAATACAATAGAAATTAATGTAAAATAATAAATTAATCTTAAAACGAGTGAAACTTAAATTGAATATGCAAATCAAGCTTGAAACGACCAAAAATCACCACAAACAAGAGTTTGGGTATGACCTCATTCTCTCACTGTGAAAGTCTAAAACCTACTGCGTCATTGACGCTTTACTGAAAACTATATGCGTCTTGAACAGTCTTGGAAAGTATAAACAACATCAACTTGAATATTTGATGTATAATGATATTAATTGTTGAAAGATCCATCAGTTCAAGAATTTATTTCACTGTAATTGTATTTTATTTTCAACACTTTAAGAACTGGAAAAGAAAACATTTGTAATATAATCCGTTTTCAGTTAAGCGCTAATGACGCAGTAGGCTTTTGGTTTTTATTTACAGTTAGAAAAGGAGGCAGTATCCAAACACTTGTCTGTAGGGAAACTATATTTGTCTTTAAAAACTTTAAAAAGAGCTAATAAATTAACCTGAATATTTTATCTATAATAATATTAATTGCTGAAAGCTCATCAATTCAAAATTTTACTATAATTTTAATGTTTATTTTCATTATTAAGTACAAAAGAAAATATTTGTCGTAAAATTGGTTTTCAGTAAAGCGTCAATGACACAATAGGTTTTAGACTTTTACAGTGAGAGAAGGAGGTCATACCCAACTTCTTGTTTGGGGTGATTTTTGTTCATTTCAAGCTTGATTTGAATATTCAATTTAAGTTTCACTCGTTTTAAGATTTATTTATTAATTTACATTAACATCTATTGTATGTTTGTTTGCAATGATTGTTTATTTAATTTCTGTTCGTTTTCAGTTTCATTTATACTTTAATAGCAAAATATTTTTTTTTTTTTAAGCTTGATTTTCCTAATCATTCTAAGCATTACTCGCTTTAAGATCTATTTATTCGTTTATATTATTACTTGTTGTATGTTTTTGCTATGATTGTTTATTTAATTTCTGTTCGTTTTGGGTTTCATTTATTCGTTAATAGTAATTTCTGGTCGTTTTGATTTTGAATTTTGAAAGGTATTTGTATCTGCTGAGCTTAAGTTTAAAATGGCCTTTACTTTTCTTTGAAAAACTTATTTTTCGGAAAGTTTTGTTTTAATTAATGTCAGAAAAAGGGGTGGTGACGGTGGTCCCTTGTAAGAGCTATAGCTTCAACGCCGGCAGATTTTTCTCTGAGGGTGGCGAGGGGTGACAAAAATATCTTGAATATGAATACAGTTACATCGGGGATAGTCGAAATGATCAGAGGCAACGCTATTTAGCGTTACCTATAGTAAAGACCATAATGCTTCAATGTTTTATACAGAAAATAAGGGAAAGGATATTTGATAAAACGTAAAAAACATTGAAGTTAAATGAAAAATTATAGATCTAAGATTACTGGAGTGCCAAAGGGCCTCAGTTATTAATTAATTATTAATAACTGAAAAAAATTGTAGAAAATATATTCAAATAAAAATAAACTCTAGCTCGAAGTAGTTGAGGGAGAAAAGAGTACGTGACCAAATAAATCTCCTCGTCTTATTTATTGCGAGGAATCATTAATCATTGACCAAAAGCTTAAGAGTATGTGACTGAAGTTTTCCTTGAAGACAACTAAATTAACCTTTTTCTAAGTATCAGCTCCGCTCTTTCCCAGAGGAAAACCTTTTTGTCAATTTCCAGTCAATGCGGATAATTTGGAGCAAGAGGGATATCAAAGTTTTCCCCCTTTCCTTCTCTTTTTAGCCTTTGGTAAGCCCTTTTGCGTGTATTTTAGGACACTTGGAGGGAAAATAATTTTTTTAGGGAAATCGTCTTTGTTCATCCGGAGAACCTTCTTTCTACCGCCTTCTAGGGCTATAATGAGAGAAAGGTTGAAATAGCTAAGGCACGTTCTGCGGATGAGGGATGACAGAATACCAAGGATTGCCCTTTTCGGCCATCCCTCTGGGGCTAAACGGAAAGCAGGTCCATTTCGGTTGGGGCGCGAGGATGTTGCAAGGAAAGATTTAAGGGAAATAGCCTTTGAATAGTTTGGGATGGAGGAGGATCGTGCGTAGCTGTGTTGGCCTCAGAGGGCACGGGGCTGCTGTGAGTTTTGTTAGTAATAGCAGTAGTAGTCATCTGAGCATTGGCTTTGATTGTATTTAACATAATTGATGTATAAATTGCTCAATTTGAAATCTGGGTTTGGAACTGTTCTTGAACTAAGGTTTTGATACAACAGTAATTTACAGATAAAGTACTCGAAAGAATCTTCCTGGGATAATGTTCCAAATATTGCATCTGAATGAACATGGAATATGATAATGAACAGGGGCGTAACTACAGTATTTTTATTGGGGGGGGGGCAAGAGGGGATGCTATTGAAGTAGGTGCTATTTAAGTGGTAGTGAAGAAAAGTAGCTTTTAACGAACGCGCTACTTGGTGAATTTAAAAACATGAAGCAATATATCATATACAATAAACATACATTAAACAAACATAAATATAAGTGCTGATGCTTGGCTTTTACTAAAATTGTCAGCAATGAGCTGCTGCAGACGACAGTAGTATAATGTGAACAAGCTATCGGGTGGGCGAAGGTGAATGTCGTATACGCTCGGTTATTTTTAGCCAGATTCACCACTAATGCTGTAGTACATAGTCCCCCTCTATTTCCTCCAGCCCCAACGTCCAGCACAGGATGCTGAATCTCACAATTGAACCAAGCTCTATTCTAATAGCCCCGAGTATTACGCTATTCATTTGCTCGTAGTTTTGAATGGGTTTTGACTCTGTAAGACTTAATTTGTTGTACTGAACTTCTAATATACGTGATTTATTGAAACACTATTTGTGATTTTTTAATTGCTTGAGGGCTCGCCAATTTATATTAATAAATAGCATTGATATCAGCAGACAAAATAAAGCCGAAACAAAAATCATAGGCGGTACAATAGCGCTGTCTAAGGAAGGATACAGGATAAGTCAGAGTATTACCACAGATTGTGTAAGATTATATTGTGAAATATTCCCAACATTTAAATAGCGACCGTATTTCAAATTTGAAAGTATTTAAAAAATAAAGTTAGAATTATTAGCCTGTCCGTTGGGCATTGTTTGACAAAGAATATCCAGAAAGTCTGAACAAATCTTGGCATCATTGCGGCAGAAAACTTAGATTAACTAAAAGTTGACAGGGATGTCATTTGGAAGGGGAAATTGACTCCTAGAGTTTGAAAATTACCTTCCCCTTTGTATCTTTGTTTAAAAAAAGGAATTCTATAAAAATTACACAAAAGTTTTCCTTGCGTAAATCAGGGTATGGGGGGTATATATTTCCGGGGGGGGGGGGGGTACACTGAATATCTTTTCCACGTCTATAGTTCCCTTCAAAAGCAAATCTTGGTTTCCTAGTGCTACATGATAAAAACTGATAACAACAAAAAGAGAAAGGGTTGGTGCTGCTTATACGTGTACACAAAAATTTCTAAATAGTGAGAAAAATATAAATACGAGGCATGTTTTATAAGTAATTACTGTTTTGGAATTAAAAAAGACGTCCAAAGATATCGCAATAATCTTATTTTCACATGAAAGCCTGTACCTTAATGTACTTTTCTACATAATTTCCGTGAATATTGAGGCACTTGTCATAACGTGGCACCAGTTTTTGAATTAAATTTTTGTTTAAGTTTTAATTTGTATTTTGTTTAAATTTTCTTCAATCTATTCTCAGCAGACAATTCGTATAGCATGCTAAGGCAGATATAAATGTCTCTCAAGTAGCCCTGGGGTTGTGTGAAATACAACTAATTTCAGTCATAATTCTTAGCACATTTGTGTCAATTCTTTTTTTGGAACTGGTTAAAAGAAATATTTAGAAAAACCATAATAGCAAGAAGTCAGCATGGTATCATACATAGAGGCAATTCTACGTTTATGGGTTAATATGTGAATCTGAAATATATGGAATGGGACGTTATCAGTGCTGATTAGGCAGTTCAATGACAAATAAGAGATTCGGAGTTTCAATTAAATATTGGAAATAAAAATTAAAACAATTAAATGATTCCTGGAGCGGATCCCTTTCTACCAAATTCCATGACCAAACTAAAACTGATTTGACTCTATCTGGTTATAGTAAGAATATCATTATAAAAAGCACTAAGTCTTATATCTTATTCAATCATTTCTTTTTAATTCAGAAAATTATATTCACTGAATATCTACCTTCTTATTCTTAAATGATTGCATTTCTGTACTATTTGCAAATGGTGAGGATGTAATTATTTCCATTTTTGAAAGGTTTAAAACAAGATAATCTAATCTTGCATTGATAGATTTTAGGAAGTAAAGGCCCCTTAAGCATCAGGGGAAAAAATTGACCTGAGCAAATGTGGCGCAACAGAAAGCATAGAATATTTTTTAATTTTGCTACTAACTAGGCTCACATTTTTACTTGATGGTAAGGTTTCAAAAGCAGTATATTTGGCAAATATCAATGCGGAACATATTATGAATGCAATGGACCCCAATTTTTTTCGTTTTCCTTATGTTAAAAACGAGAACAGATTAATTTAAAAAACAAAAATTATCAGCTCAAAGTAAAGAGCAAATTTGAAACTTAAAACGAGCAACAGTTTTAAAGTTACATAATAGAAATAGTTTTTCCCAAACTGTTAGGAGGGGGCAACTGCCCCCCTTACCCCCTCAACGACGCCACTGATAATAAATACACATTAGTGGCATCACACAGTTCTCTTTCTTTCTAAATCTTGATCCTGTTTTACTTTTTATTTTGACTTGAGTGTTTGCTGGGTGTGGTGTGGAAATGATATCATTCTAATAACCTGGATACACAGAATGTCTTTTGGTTTAGTTCATCATCCCTCTCAAAATTCACTGGAAATTCAAACTTACAGCTTATCTGTCTTTGAGATATTAGTAGCGTCCTATATGCTGGTCCGACAAGTGATTTCATAATATGCCTTACCACGGGCAAGTATCTATTACTACAGACGGTAGGTGCCTTACCAGAAAGGGTTTCTGTGTCAATACCCATTTTCTGGGCCACTCATAGAGAACAAATACGGACGGTACTTTATATACAGTGCAGTTTCAACGGTGCATGCCTTACCAAGGACAGGTATTTATTACTAGAGACGGTACAAGGTTCGTCGAACATGTTTTTTCTAGGTTCAATAGCCATAACTAAAGAGCTTGGTATAGCGCATTCAAAGGTTTATTGGTCTTTTTGTAAAAATACTGGTTTCAGCCGGAGGTCATATAATCGTGTTTTTTTCTGTATAAATTAAGATGCAATTAGTTTTTCTAAATCAGTTTGAAAAACAACTTGAATATATAGTCATTCTTGTCAAATTTTTCGTATTGAAATGGAGAATTCCAAAAGGATCCTGGTAAGTGGATATTTTATTCTTGTATTGTAAAAAAACAGACCTTTTTCATATAGTTACATTTAACTATCTTATCATATTGAGTTTCTGATTGACAACAGACTACATGACCAATGCATGATTCAAGCGCTTTGTAACAGCTGTTCAGGTATAGGGTATTTTGGCTAAAACGATTCTTAACTAGCTTACAAAATATTTCATATTTACGACTAAAAATTGATTAACGAGCAATTCATCTCCTTTTAAATATGTAAAATATCTTTAATGTGTTAGGGTGGGCTTTGGTATTGTGGAGGGGGGGTGAGGAATATTAAAATTCTGAAAGAATATCAAACGGACCTAATAGTCAAAATTGTATTATTTTTTTATGCATCGTATTTAAAATATATCTAGCGCAGGCTCCACCTTGGACTGGCGTTCTTTTCTATGAGTTTAAGCAGATTGAAATTTAAGCCTATAAGTTTTAAAATCGTAACGTTCATAATTGAAAAAGACATACAATTTTTTTCTTTTATCCTGCGTGAACTTTTGTTTTGGGGAGGGGGGAACGGCGCCCCCATTAAAATTCTGAATAAATAACAAACGGACCTAATAGTCAAAATTGTATTATTTTTTATGCATCGTATTTAAAATATATCTAGCTTAGGCTCCATCTTGGACTGGTGTTCTTTTTTATGAGTTTAAGCAGATTGAAATTTAAGCCTATAAGTTTTAAAATCGTAACGTTCATAATTGAAAAAGACATACAATTTTTTTCTTTTATCCTGCGTGAGCTTTGGTTTTGGGGAGGGGGGAACGGCGCCCCCATTAATGAAAATAGTATCATTGACTATACAAAGAGATATGATAAGAGTGAAGTTACATTATACTGTAGAAAATGTGATCCTGACATTGCAGCACATCAAGATCCGCATACTGAGAATTCAGATAATCTACCCGCATTAGTTTTTCTCGACAAATTTCTATACTTAGTAGAAGAAGAAATCTAAAGAGTAGAAAAGTCGTTTTTATTATGTATATACATTTTTTTTTATTAATAAACAATTTCACATACATTTTTAGAACATTTTATTCGTAGGGCACTAAAATCAATATTAAACGCGTTTGAAAGTATATTTTCCGCTAGATAGTCGTTCAAACGAGGATATCAACGTAAATGTTGAGAAACTGCTTGTAGGTATAGCCACGACATCTGAACAGAGTAGTGCATGAAAGCCACATGTCTTAGTCGTTAAATTCTGTACTCTCCTCTGATTTTGAATAGTTTTCCCACTGCTCTCAATATGATGTGTGGAGTGTAGAATTTATATGATAGGCCAAGAGGATCAAAAAATTCAATATTCTTCGCTGTTTGAAAGATGCATAGCCAATGACCTATCTTCAAACTCGATGGACTGCTATTAACAATGATTAGGGTGTTGTTAACACTTGGAATTTTTTCAATGAAGTCCGATAGTATACAATAGGACTTGTATTGGGACATGTATAAATATAAAGTAAATACGTTGATTATTTGGTTTGTGTTCATGGTGCAAAGTCTAGTAGAACACTGCCGTCGGGTGTGATTTCCCAATAGGTTTCTTATTGACTCAGTGATATTATTGTGATACTTTCAGTCAAAGCATCGGCAAATGTGCACTCTAAACGTGCATTCCCCGTGCGTACTATGCTCATATCTTGAGTGGCAGGCAAGTCCAAAACAATTACACCATGGTTTTTTGAAAACATTGAATCGGTTATTCCATTTTCAAATAGTTGTGAATCTTGATCTAGGGATTGCATGGTCAACTCATACAGAGTTCTGTAGGATTTTTTATCAAATGATATTGTGCACAGTGGAATTCCATTCACTTTGCGCAAAAGGCTAGATAGAGCAAAAAATTAAAATCATGGGGGGGTGCAGTCCAGGATCCAACGGCACTGGCACTCTTTACAAAGGCCAAAGCGAGTTTTGATGGAATTTTTCCATTGATAAATGATGAATCAGTATAACTGCGAGAGCCAGTGGCAATGTGACTTTGATTGGTGATCGTATGGGGGACAAGAAGTTTAATATTGTTACAATTGGCTCTTAGCTTTTCCACTGCCAATGCAACAGAGCTCATAACCTGTTGTTTTCTAACATGAAGAATTGCTGAAGTGATAATGACATTTGCATCGGGTGCTGCAGCAAGTGTTTTTCTCAAAATGAAATTCGATGGAGCTAGTTGTAACTTTATGTCAATCTTGACATTGGGGGTAACCATTGGGATATATTGAATATCTCATGATTTAATTTTCCAACTAGATGATGCTCTGGGTCACTGCAGCAGTTAACTCACAATCAATATCAACACCTTATCGATATTCATAGCCCAGTGCCTGTCCTCTCAACTCCTTATATGCCTTTGGAGTCATCATAATAAATTGTATATAGCTTGCATAGTTGGATTAAGTATTGCTAGTGCTCACCAATGTTCCATTAATGAATAAATTAATTTGTTTGAACAAGTTTTGTAGTATACTGCTTTCATAGGACAGACCATTGGTAGCACTGGGTCTTCACCACAACCACTGATTACATTTATCATAGTAACAATTAGAGCATAGGTGCCCACTAGGGTGAGAGTCACAAATCTCTTCGGGACAGGAATTACAACCTTTAATTTGTGCGGCATATCCTCTATGTAATTTACACAGGTTGCATAATCTGTGCTTTTCATCGTACTTATCAATCATTTTACAATTCTCACATGATGACCAGCTGCCCAGTGTATACATGCATAGTGAACATGTATGGAACAATTTTTTCATGTGATGACACTCTCACCGCCAAAATGAAACCGAACTACGAGTCTTACATTTCTAAGCTAGTGTGTTTAAAAGCAAATCCACAATATCATTTTGTCTTGTCGTGATTAATATGTCAATAAACTATGTAAAAACCTTTGGACAATGACGTAAGAACTTCACGCAATAGTCTAATGACGGAGAATCAGTTTTCATTATATCGTCAACCTTTCCTTGAGAAAATAAGTTCCTTTGAACAGATAACTCCATAAAATCATCATCTACAATCAAACGGTTTTCCATAAACACAAGATTCACTATGATTTTTTCTTTCTCAAATCTATCCATTTTTTAGACTCCTAACACTCTCACAACCAACTTCAGACTAACCAGGATTCTTTTTCTACTTTAAGAATATACGCTAACCTACTATAGAAAAAATATCTTCGATTTAGAAAAATTTTCATAAAATATAATTACAAGAATAATCACTGATACAATTTATTTTCCTCGATATATTTCACCAGTATATCTAAAACAGCTTGAAGTCTATATATATGCACAATATTCAGTTCCGCTGCAAAGCATAATTGCTCCTCAAATTTAAATTTGATCAATGATATCACATATCTTGCATACATATAGTCCCATTCAAGGCTTAGTTTACATCCTCGTGTAATTTCTTATTGCCAAATTTGGTACTCTCGCCATTGTATCATTGCTGCTACCTGCTCCACTATCAAGCTCCAATAGTGTTAACATACCATTCATTTTCTATGCTAACATCGTGTCAAATAATAGAGTATAAAAATAAACTGTTCTTTCTCTGAATTCCATTCTCTTACTAATATGAACCACAATGAAAATCAATCCTTATATTTGAATCCGATTACTTTGCTAATCAGGTTACCGTACATGGAGTACCGTCAGTATTCGTTCTCTATGATTGGCTCAGAAAATGGGTGTCGCCTCAGAAAACCTGTCTGGTAAGGGATGTAGCGTCTGTAGTAATTGATACCTGCCCGTTGTAAGGCATATTATGCAATCACTTGTCAGACCAGCATATAGGATACTACTGATATTTCACATACACCCTTTGACACCTTGGAAACAAAAACATTTTATTATTTATTTCAACATTCCCTCGAAACTGCTTGAAATTTTCAACTATATACAATTAGCCATACCTGAGATATTGCAGATAAACCCTTTTGATGCTTGTGTCATTTGATTAAGTTAAACCAACCCCTTCGCATTCTCTAACAGTTTCAACTTGAAGCCCTTAACAATTCCTGAGACTTTGGAACACTTCCTTTTACAAAATGGATACACATAAGCAGTAAGCCTATATGGACTACTGAACTAACACAAAACATGGGAGACTAAAATTAGCCTGAGACAATAAATCTAGTCAATGTTACTGACGGCACACCATATATGGCTCACAAAAAATAGCCTGTATGCACTCCCCTAGTGTTTCGCCATATATTTTGGATCAGATTCCTGTACACATGGATTATGTCAGTCCATCAATGTTATTGCTTAAACGTGCCTAAAGTATTACTAGAGTCATTGAAATTTGTTATTATTATTTGAGCAATTTGATATTATCTGATAGCGACTTCAATATAATTAGAAGACCAGAGCAAATTTACTCTACAATAGAGAAGTGAGACAGGAATTTAACTTTTATTTTAGTAAGAGAATTAATAAAGTCATACTCATATTTGGGATAGAAATCCCACCTTCGCTGGAATTTTTCCATAGGTCTATCTAAGGACGGTTGTTTGAAGGACAGGTGGTCGCTTCCGAAATCTTCATATATTTGACAAATGATCTTTGATTTAATGAAAACGTTTGTTCGCATGTACAATGATAACGGTGAACCTGCAAATATAAAAATTTTATTTCTTGACAAGCTAATGCTTCAGATATTTGACTGAAATGATCTTTGATTTGATGAAAAGGCTTGTTCGTATATACAATGATAACGGTGAAGTTGCAAATATAAGGATTTATTTCTTGCTTTTACTTATCTACAATTCATACTCAATTAGATTTCAAATTGGACTAATAGAATTTTAATTAGCGATATAATGTTGAACTTTACATGCTCATAGTAAAGTTGGCTTCAATAAATCTGATTTTGCATACACTGCTCAGAGGCCAGCTTCACCAAGTCCAATAAAACAATCAACCGAAAAATTAAAATGAAATTTGGAGAATCTACTGGGTTTTGGAAAATGTTGTATGATCATAGTACAGTTGACTTCATGAAATCTGATTTTTCATAGACTGTTCAGAGGCCCATTGGACCAAGTCCAATGAAACAATCAACCGAGAAGATCAAAAATTAGTTTGGAGAATCTAATGGGTTTTTGGAAACCGTTAGTATGATCATAGTAAAGCTGACTACAATAAATCTGATTTTGCATACACGGTTCAGAGGCGCATTTGACCAAGTCCAGTGAAGCAATTAACCGTAA
Source organism: Artemia sinica (assembly GCA_027921565.1). Taxonomy (NCBI): domain Eukaryota; kingdom Metazoa; phylum Arthropoda; class Branchiopoda; order Anostraca; family Artemiidae; genus Artemia; species Artemia sinica. The sequence continues at coordinate 29,079,336 of CM051259.1, read as the reverse complement.
AGATTAAAAAAAAATTGGAGAAACTACTAGGTATTTATAAAATGTTAGTATGATCATTTTAAAGTTGACTTCAATAAATCTTATTTGGCATACACTGTTCAGAGGCCCATTTGACTAGGTCCATTGAAACAATCAACCGAAAAGATTAAAAAAATTCTAATGAAAGAATCAAGTCCAATGAAAGAATCAACCGAAAAGATTAAAAAGAAATTTGGAGAATCTACAGGCTTTTTGGAAAATATTGGTATGATCATAGTAAAGTTGACTTTAATAAATCTGATTTTGCATGCACTGTTCAGAAACCCATTTGAACAAGTCCAATGAAACAATCAACCGAAAAGGTCAAAAAGAAATTTGCAAAATCTACCTGGTTTTTGGGAAAATATTAGTATGATCATAGTAAAGTTGACTTCAATAAATCTGATTTTGCATAGACTGTTCAGAGTTCCATTTGAAAAGGTCCAATGAAACAATCAACCGAAAAGACTAAAAAATAAATTTGGAGAATGTACTGGGTTTTTGGAAAATGTTAGTATGGTCATGTGAAGTTGACTTCAATAAATCTGATTTGGCATACACTGTCCAGAGGCCCATTTGACCAAGTCCAATGAAACAATAGACTGAAAAGATAAAAAATTGAGAATCTACTGTGTTTTTTTCGAAAATGTTATCATAGTAAGGTTGACTTCAATAAATCTGATTGCGCCTACACTGTGCAGAGGCCCATTTGACCAGGCCAAATGAAACAATCAACCGAAAAGATTAAAATAAAATTTGGAGAGTGAGAGAGACAAAAGCCCATATAAAAGCATAGATTCAGAAATACGAACAGACGAAGACAGACACTGGGACAAGCAAATACCCACTCAAACACACAGGCATAGAGAGTAAGAGAGACAGAAACACATACAAACACATAGATTCAGACATACAAGTAGACAAAGACAGGCAGGGGGACAACCATAAACCCACTGAGACACACAGGCAGAGCAAGTGAGATAGACGAAAATATATAAAACACACGGATTCAGACATATAAATAGACAAAGACAAACACTAAGACAAGCAAACACCTGTCTACACACACAAGCACAAAGAGTGAGTAAGAATAAAACACATACAAGAAATAAGCTTTAGACATACAAACAGAAAAAGACAGACAGTTGTATAAGCAAACACCCACCATGTCACACAGGCACAGAAAGAGAGAGAGAGAGAGAAAAAAAAATACAAACACGCATATTCAGACATGCAAACAGACAAAAACCGACACTGGGACAAGCAAACAACCACCCAGACACACAGGCATAAAGAGTGAGAGAGACAAAAACATATACAAACACATAGATTCAGACATACAAACAGAAAAAGACAGACATTGTGACAAGCAAACACCCATCCAGACACACAGGCACAGAGAGTGAGAGATACAAAAAAACGCATACAAATACACAGAGACTCAGACGTTCAAACAGACAAAGACAGAAACTAGGACAAGCAAAAATGTCTCAGACATACAAACAGACAAAGACAGACACTGGGACAGCAGACAACCACCCTGACACAGAGACATAAAGAGTGAGAGAGACAAAAACACATACAAACACATATATTCAGACATACAAACAGACAAAGACAGACATCGGAACAAGCAAACACCCACCCAGTCACACAGGCACAGAAAGAGAGAGATAGAGAGAGAGAAAAAAAAATACAAACACGCATATTCAGACATGCAAACAGACAAAACCGACACTGGGACAAGCAAACAACCACCCAGACACACAGGCATAAAGAGTGAGAGAGACAAAAACATATACAAACACATAGATTCAGACATACAAACAGAAAAAGACAGACATTGTGACAAGTAAACACCCACCCAGACACACAGGCACAGAGAGTGAGAGATACAAAAAAACGCATACAAATACACAGAGACTCAGACGTGCAAACAGACAAAGACAGAAACTAGGACAAGCAAAAATGTCTCAGACATACAAACAGACAAAGACAGACACTGGGACAGCAGACAACCACCCTGACACACAGGCATAAAGAGTGAGAGAGACAAAAACACATACAAACACATAGATTCAGACATACAAACAGAAAAAGACAGACATTGTGACAAGTAAACACCCACCCAGACACACTGGCAGAGAGATTGAGAGAGACAAAAAAAAAAAACAAACACACAGATTCAGACATATAAACAGACAATGACAGACACTGGAACAATCAAACGCCCGGTCAGACACACAGGCACAGAGCTTCAGAGAGACGAAAACACATACAAACACACAGATTCAGACATACAAATGCACAAAGAGCAGCCAGTCAATTTCTACCTACACTCGGGTACCTGCAACCAGCCTGAAATCCCTACTGTTTTAAAAATAAATTTATTTAAGTTAGATTCATTACACCCGCCCAGACACACAGGCACAGAGAGTTAGAGGGACAAAAAAAAAACAAATACAAACACAAAGATTCTGACGTACAAACAGACAAAGACAGACACTGGGACAAGCAAACACCTGCTCAAACACACAACCACAGAGAGTAACAGAGACAGAAACACATACAGACACATAGATTCAGACATACAAACAGACAAAGACAGGCAGGGGGACAACCATAAACCCACTCAGACACACAGGCACAGGAAGGGAGAGATACAAAAAAACGCATGCAAATACACAGAGATTCAGACGTGTAAACAGACAAAGACAGACATTGTGACAACAAACACCCCCCCAGACAGAGAGGCACAGAGAGTGAGAGATGAAAAAAACACCTGCAAATACACAGAGATTCAGACGTGTAAACAGACAAAGACAGACACTGGGACAAGCAAACATGTCTCAGACATACAAATAGACAAAGACAGACACTGGAACAGCAGACAACCGCCCAACACAAACAGGCATAAAGAGTGAGAGAGACAAAAACAGATACAGACAAACAGATTCAGACATACAAA
>CM051259.1:29011350-29071350 GCA_027921565.1 Artemia sinica | reverse complement strand
GCCTGGATACACATGATATCTTTTGATCTACTTCAATATCCCCCTCAACATTTTCTGATTGTTTGAACTTGATATCCTTCCCCAATCGTTCTTAAAAAATTGGTGACATGTCGTTTTGACTACCTGGATGCATTTAACGCCTTTTGATTTGGTTTAATATCAACTTTAGTATTCCCTGAAGCCGTTATTGACCCGTTATTGAGATTAATATATGTATGCCCAGATTGCCTACGACCTTTTGACACCCGGAATGCATCTAGTGTATTTTGATTTATTGCAGCATCTTCCTCAATATTCCCTAAAAGTTTAAGCTTAAAACCCTTAACCATTCCTGAGATATTGCAGGTACGTCCTTTTCATAATATGGATACACATAGACCCTTTTATTTAGTTGCATGTTCTCTGAAATTTCAATTTAATAATCTCATCTGTTCGTGAGACATTACAGACTAGCCCTTTTGACAACCTGAATACACTTTACCATTCTGACAAGCAGGATGTACTTAAACTCTTTTGATTTATTTCAATAATTAAAGTTGTAGTGGTGAAAGTAGCAGTAGTTATTCGAGTCGCAGTAGTAGTAGTAGCAGTAGTAATAGTAGTAGTCACATTTACATTTAGTAGTAGTCGTAGTTGCAGTCGCAAGTAGTCACACTCACAAGTAGTTCCATTTGCTAGTCGGAAGTTATTACAGTTGCAAGCAGTCGCCGTCATGGATTGTCGCAGCCACAAGTAGTGACAGTCACCGTCACAGTCACAATAGCCGTCGCAAGTAGTTGCAATCACAAGCAGTTGCAGTCATAATCGCAAGTAGTCGTAGTCGAAGTCGCAAGTAGTCACAGACGCAAGTAGTCATAGTCACAGTCACAAATAGTCGCAGTCTTAAGTAGTCACAGTTGCAACTAGTTGCATTTGCATTTACAATAGTAGTAGTGATCCTAAAAGTTTCAAGTTGTTATCCTTAGCCGTTCCTAATATATTGCAGATATGCTGTTTTGATAACCTGGATGCATATAGTGTCCGTTGATTTAGTCCAACATCCCCCTCAACGTTCATGAAGTTTCAGTTTAATACACTTAGACTTCTCAGACGCTACCAGGATCAAACATCCGCTCCCTCCCTTTCCAATAATAAATCCTAAAAGCAGAAATTGGGTAAATTGCTTAATTTAGAACCCTTTCCTTGGGGCCTTGGGGGGTATGGCATACCTGGAAGCATAGTTATTAGACCTTTTTGTCTATTTTTAACAAAAGGGACTTCAAAATTTTGATCAATGTTGATGGGTGGGGATTCTAATAAGAGTTTTAAGGGGTGCCTCCTGGTCGCTTTCAAACATCCTCCTTACGTTTTCCTGGAAGTTTTAACTTGGTATCCTCAGCCGTTCCTCAGATATTGACGATACGCCCTTTTGACAACCAGCATGCACATAATGCGTATTGATGTTGTCCAGTATTGCCCTCAGCATATCCTGACAGTAGTCACAGTAAAAGTAGCTGTAGTCCGCAAGTAGTCATAAGTGAGTTTGTTCAAAGTTCATAAGTTTATTAATCCACATTCAAAACTAATAAATGAATTAAACAACTCTTTAACGCTGGAGAAAACCTATGAAGGTTTGCGGTCACGCAAATATTCACGTAACTAATTACCTATTAACTCAAATCAAAACTACTATAAATAAACGGGCTATATACATGTATATATATATATATATATATATATATATATATATATATATATATATATATATATATATATATATATATATATATATATATATATATATATAATATATATATATATATATATATATATATATATATATATATATATATATATATATATATATATATATATATATATATATATATATATATATATATATATATATATATATGAAAACATTTATAAACAAATAAATAATTTAATTAAAACTAATAATAGATAAATGAAATATAAAAGAAAAATAGTAACAACAAATCCAGTCTTCACTACTCTTCAACACTCAACTCCCCCTCCCTTAATGCTCAATGGCAGCGTATTCCATGCAGATGGACCCAGGTGTTTCATTGAAAATGATGACCTGGTATCACGACGCAAATCAACAACTATATTATCACTTTGCCTAGTTCCATAATTATGCAGGTCACTATTAATTTAGTAAAAACTACTTACCTATTAACTCGAATGTTTACTTAAACCTCCACTATTTAATTAAAAGTATTAAAAATAAACGGAAAATAAATAAAGTATAACCTATATATAGGCTATATACGAAAAAATAGATAAATTAATAAATAACTAAATTAAAAATAATAGTAGATAAATAAAATGTAAAGGAAAAATAATAATAACAAATCCAGTCTTCATTACTCTTCAATATTCACATACCCATCTCCAACTAAAAAAATGAATAATATATAGTTAGAAGTATTCTTTGAGGGAGAAAGTGCTGCAGGCGTTGAAGTATGCCTACCACACGGGCAATTTTTGATGAAATTGCGTCACTTTGACATTTCCATCCCAGATACCCATCAAGGTAAAATCCAAGGTAGCGGAGATGATCAATTTTCTGAAATGGAGTAACACATAAAGCTACCTGGCCAGACACATCTAGTGCTGTATCAACTCTACAGAACGTCATTAAAAATGTCTTGCGAACATTAACACACAATAGACTTAATGAAGTGAAAATCTCAAGCCTTTCCAATGCAAGATTTGCTTTTCTCACCAGGTCCTGCACAGGTGAGGCAAACACAGTTAAAACGGTATCATCAGAAAACGAGATAAGACACAGATCTTTCAAATAAGGACATATGAGATCAACATAGATGAGGTAAAGCAGCGAGCCTTACACTGATCCTTGTGGTAGTCCACATGTCACTGGAAAAGCTACCGAGTGTAAGATTGCCCTACTTTTAGGACTAGAAATCAGTCTGATTGTTGCTCTAAGCTGGCTTTGGATAACCTGTCCCTCTTAAACCTTCCTTCTGAACTTGGTATATTCTTTTTATAAATTTTTCTTCCTAGAGATCTTAAAGTAACAATCAGTCAATTGGTAGCGTGGTAAACTGAGGTGTTCGGTAAGAATCGGTATTCAAAAATCCAGTTACAACTAAAATTTATTATTGATTAAATAAAAAGAAGAAAACGTTGTGATTTTATAAACCCTTCCAACAGCTCACTTCAGGTTTGGCTAATCTTGTTATGTGGGTGTTTATTCTTCTGGTCCACTGGTGATTCACCAAAAAAAGGGATTATTTTAGTTTAGGGCTATCGAACATTTCTAATTGAAAGAGTTACACTTGAATAGCTGGTTAAGGCTTGAGTCCTGGGGTATTAAAATCTTTTATTTCAAATTATTATTTCTAAGGTGAGCCAAAACTAGGAATAACCGTATTTGATTTAGATGCCAATTTATTAGTTTAACTCAAACCAAGATATCTTATAATTACATCTTGTAAAAAGAATTAGTGCTCCTTGGACCTTTGATAAGCTTTAACTTCAACAGGGAAAACCCCTGATTGGATTTATCTAGACATAAAGGACTTGAAATTCTTAGTTTGACAATATTATTCCCCCTTTTCCCTAGCCTATCTGTATAAACATTTATACAAAACCACCTTTGTATAGACAGCCGGTACGGTATTAACGAAATGAAAGAATGGTTAAAAGAGGAATAAGGTTCTCTTCCGTATACACGTCAGAGAATTCACAAGGAGGTAAGCAAAATTATTGTCTAGTTAGTTCCGATTTTCTGGGTGTAGGGTATTTATAAATACTAGGTTGAGGTCCAAGAGACACTTGGCTCGAAAAGGGGGAGCGCAAAGGCTCTCCAAATGTTGACTACTTGGTTAGGGTTTTTCCCCCTTTTACACCTTTGGTCATTCGAAGCTTCTTCCACAAGTTTAAGTTTCTCGGAAGAAATTAATTTTAGCTTATTTTAACCTTTAAAATTCTGTCTTTTGTCTAGGTGGCTCTAGCCTTGACTAAGCGAAATATACTACAGGAACTATGAACCCAATCACCAAAAAATGGAATAAAATCTAATAAGAGTCCCAAGTTATTTACGCAGGTATTTCCGCCTCTAATCAATTTTAATTAGATCACATCCTTTAATTAATCACAAAGGACTTCAGGGTTACCTCAAGTTATCAGTAAGACTCAACCCTTTATAAATCAATTGGCAACCCTAAAAGGAGAATTTTCGCCCTAACTAAAGTTTAATTCCAGGTGGCTCAAAAGATGTAAGTATTAATTTAATTCAAACAAGATCTTTGATTTGGACCAAGCAACAGAACTGTTTCAGAAGTTTTACTACTTTATTTAAGTATTATATTCAAAGGAAATTTATACAGGCTAGTGGTAGCTTTTTATCCTAGTTAAAAAGAACTTCACTTACTCAGTTCCTAGCTTCCGAGGCAAAACTACCCTGATTTGTCTCTCATCCGTAAATTTAATCAATTTGGTACTCGATCCGCTTAGTGACCTTTCCCCGATCTTTTAGCCAATCCCTAACCTTTTTGTTAAAAAGTAATTTTTTCCAGCATTTTGAGGCCTTGATTCTAAAGCTTGAAATATCGTAACACTTAGGATATTCCTCTCTGTTTTATACAAAACTGGTCTAGATTGGGTCTTCAAATATTTATTATGGGTTCAAGTTTCGTTCGATGCTTTAACAAAGAAATGTCTTTCAAAATTTATGACTGTATATACAAAGAGAAGGTATTTTTACAATTAAGCTAATTTGAAATAGTCGGTTTACTTCTGATCTGTTGGAGCAAACGGGATTCCAACATTTACTGAAATTGAGTTACCAAAGCTACACAAAAATTAGGCCTCCTTACACGAGTGCACATCATTCAACACTACTTTGAGAGATCTCCCTGTGAGATAGCTTTCAAACCACTTTAAGCACTTTCCCCGAACACCTAACAAATCCATCCAATTTAGTAATGTTTGAAAATCAAAACTATTTTTGCTTTAAACGCGTATATGAAAGCCTCGGCAAATCTCAAGGCTATTCTTGAGTCTCTTGTATCTAGTGGTTAAGATTTCATAGTGGTTGATAACTTCAGCACAGATATTTCTTCAGTCAGTCAGTCAGTTAAGTCAGTCAGTCATTCAGGTCGATTCGATATAGTCCTTGATGCTTTTTCTGCTTATAAAATAGTCGAGAAAAGTGTTGATTATTCATATATTCACTAATCTGGAAGTTTGTCTAACATAGGCCATTTAGTTTCCTCGCCAAATATTAATGTATCGACTGTTCTTGTTCATGAAGAGGATCGTGATATTGACCACCTCCCGATTTCATTCTCTGCCTCACTAGTCGCTCTCCGTTCTACTAGATCATATAGACAGTATTCTAAGTGGTTTTACAGGAATAACTGGAGAAGAGCTAATTTATCACTTTATATTATTACGTTGTCCGCGTTATTGGGTTCTATAAAAGTTCCTTGCCATTTGCTTCGATTTACTAACTGTTTTTCAAATGATAAACAGTATCTTAATGAATATTCTGATAAAATAATTTGGTGCTTAAAACAAGCAGAGGCGACTGCTGTTTCTCTAGAAAAGATTAAAGTTAAAACTCGAAAACCAGAATGGGTTTCGGACCCCGATTTAAAAGTTGTAAAGTATAAAACTAAGATTTGGCCACAAATATGGGTGTCTTGCGGTCGGCCGAATCGAGGAGTTGTCTTCGATCTGAAGCAAAGTACCAAGCGTGTATATAAAAAACGTTTATGGCAGTCTAGGGTTTCTGGTTTTGATTTTCCTGCGTCGAAAAAGGAGTGGTCTCATGTTCTGAATTCGAATAAGCTTAGTAGTGAGTTTTCTGAAATTCCTATAGCAGTTCATGCTTGGGTGTCGGATTATAATAATATTTTTGGCAAGGTGTACTGGGAAGTTGAAAAGCTTTTTAGTAATCTTCTTGAGTCGTGTTTACCTAGTCGTATTTCTCAGAGTAACATATTACCGGTTTCTACTGTTGATACTGGTCAAGCTATTAAGAACTTGCAATGTAGCTCTATTGATCAAGACGGAATTTCTTCTTATCATCTGAAAGTAGTTTACCCGACTTTGATTACTCACCTTCAGCTACTGTTTCAGATATATTTATCTACTTCTATGGTCCCCAACAGTTTTCTCTATGGCACAGACACCTTGATTTTAAAGCGTGGATGAACTTCGTCAGAGTGTAGTTCATATCGTCAATTACTGTTCCTTGTAATCTTAGCAAAATTTTTTAAAATATTCTTCTCCCTTTCATTTCAGAAAATGCTAATTTTGGTGAAAACCAATTTGGCTTTCAAAGAAAGTTGGGATGTCAGCACGCCCATCGTGTTCTAGCTTCCCTCCTGTTGCAATCTTGTAATAATAAATCTCGTCTTCATATCTCTGCTCTTGATCTTTTGAAATCTTTCGATAGTCTAGTCCACTCACACGCACCCTATTTACTTTTTTCTAATAATATTAACCTTTCTATGGTTGTTTTGTTACGGTACTGGTATTCTAACTCTTTTATTTGGGTAAAATTTAATTGAGTAGTTTCTGATTCAAAGGTATTTCTTCGGCGTGGGGTCCGTCAAGGTTGTGTGCTTTATCCAACTATCTTTAAGTTATGTATTTCTCCTATCCTTTCATCTTTGCCTTCGACTTTCATTTCTGATGGAATTGATGTCACGTATCTCGCTTATGCGGACGATAGGCTCCTTGTCAGTTGTTCTAGGGCTGGGCTCTCACATTCTGTCAGCTGGATCTCTGAGCAGTTCAGACGGATTGGGCTTTTGCTGAACATTGATAAGTGCGAATATATTTCGTTTAATTCGAGTGCGAGTCTCCCTCTTAACTGTGGTTTTTCCTCTATTCCCTGTGTCTCTTCTTTTCGGTGGCTTGGTCTTCACAATACTAATAATCTCAAAACACTTCGTGCTCTGGCAGTTTCTAATGCTAAGAAAAAATATAAGATTGGATATTCAAAAATTGCTGTAAACAGAGGGAGGTAGAATAGAAAAGCACTCTGGAAATTAAAATCCTCATTTTGTGATAATTCTATTTTTTTTTATCCGGGTTTCTTCCAATTTTGAAGCCTAATGATCTCAAATCTCTCAGGACTTATTATTTTAAATTTTCTCGGTAGCTTCTGAGCCTCCCTCCGTGGTTCAGGTACCAGCATCTTATATTGCGATTTTGCCTCCTTGATTTACGGGAAATAGTGACTGTGATTGCGGGAAAGCTGTCGGAATCTGGAGGTCTTACTGCGAACTATAATTGAGTTCGTTTTATGTAAATAATTGCTAAGTGTGCAAGTTTCCTTTTTGTTTTTTGTTTTTGATGTACTCCACTACTTTTTGTTCATAGTGGGTAATAAATAAATTTATATTAATATTATTACTGTAACTTCGAATAGGGCTCATTCAATTGGAAATTGGAGTGGCTTGTACCCTTTTTAATAGTCGAAAGTGATTGGAAGGCAACTAACACCCCTTCCACGCCCACCATTTCCCGAAACACATCAAATCAAAATTTTGATACAGCTATTTTGTTCAGCGTAGTTGATTTCCAGATAAAATTATGTTTTTGAGGAGGACACTCCCCCACAGCCCTCAGGGCAAGGGTTCTAAGTCATGCACTTGGGCATATAAGGTTTTTACAGAAGGCGTTGTCGTAGAAACTTCAATAAAAGATCATTAGGTCTGAAATTCAAAGGGCTTGTGCCCTTTTTAATAGTCGAAAGTGATGGGAGGGCAATTAAATTCCCTCTAACGCCCAACTTTTCCCCAAACACATCCAATCAAAATGTTGAGATAGCCATTTTATTTAGCGTAGTTTTAAGTTCTGTAAATGAGGTCTTTAAGGATGACAACCCCCCCCCACATCCCTAAGGGCAAGGGTTTTAAGTTATGCCCTGGGGGCATATAAGGTTTTATAGAACACGTTGTCGTAGAAACTTCAAAAAGGGCTCATTCGATTGAAAATTGAAATGGCTATTAACCTTTTTAATAGTCGAAAGTGATTTGAGGGCAACTAACCCCCCTCTCACGCCCACCTTTTCCCCAAACACATCCAATCAAAATTTTTAGATATCCGTTTTATTCAACGTAGCTGAAAGTTTTGGAAATTAGTTCTTTAAGGATGACAACCCCTCCCCTTCACAGCCTTCAGGGCAAGGGTTGTAAATTATGCCCTGGGGGTATATAAGGATTTATTGAAAGCGTTGTCGTAGAAACTTCAAAAGTATTTATTCAATTGGAAATTCAAAGGGCTAGTACATTTTTTAATAGTTGAAAGTGACTGGAGGTTGACTAACGCCCCTCGCACGCCCACCATTTTCCCAAACATATCCAATCAAAATTTTGAGATATCCATTTTGTTCAACGTTGTTGAAAGTTCTGGAAATTAGTTCTTTTAGGATGATAATCCCCTCAGAGCCCTCAGTGCAAGGGTTGGAAGTTATGCCCTGGGGGCATATAAGGTTTATATAGAAAGTTATTGTAGAAATCATAAGCAACGCAATTGCGCTGCCTAAGTAAAGAACGATGTTGGCACAATGTATTATTATTTTTCTGTTTTCTTTTTGCATACAAGGGTACTTCGTATCGAAGGAGTTGTCGTAGAAACTTTGAAAAGAGCTTATTCGATTGGAAATTGGAGTGGCTAGTGCCTTTTTCAATAGTTGAAAGTGATTGGAGGGCAACTAGCCCCCCCACGCTCATCATTCCCCCAAACACATTCAATCAACATTTTGAGAGAGCCATTTTGTTCAGCATAGTTGATTTTCAGATAGAAAATATATTTTTGAGGAGAACAATCCCCCACAACCCTCCGGGCACGGGTTTTAGGTTATGCTCTCGGGGGCATATAAGAACGATATTGGCACAATGTATAAATTAGTTGTTTTTTTTCCTTTAGAGCAGGGCACTTTGTATCGCAGAAGTTGTCGTAGAAACTTCGAAAAGGGTTCATTCAATTGGAAATTGGAGTGGCTTGTGCCGTTTTTAATGGTCGAAATTGATTGGAAGGCAACTAACACCCCTTCCACGCCCATAAAAATTTTGAGATTGCCATTTTGTTCAGCGTAGTTGATTTCCTGATAGAAATTATGTTTTTGAGGAGGACACTCCCCCAAAGCCCTCAGGGCAAGGGTTGTAAGTTATGCCCTGGGGGCATATAAGGTTTTTATAGACGGCGTTGTCGTAGAAACTTGAAAAAAGGCTCATTCGATTGGAACTTCAAAGGGCTAGCGCCCTTTTTAATGGTCAAAAATGATTGGAGGGCCACTAGCCCCCCTCTAACACCCACCTTTTCCCCAAACACATCCAGTCAAAATTTTGAGATAGCCATTTTATTCAAAGTAGTTTTATGTTCTGGAGATTAGGTCTTTGAGTATGGCAACCCCGGAGCCCTCAGGGCAAGGGTTGTAAGTTATGCCCTGGGGCATATAAGGTTTTTATAGACGGCGTTGTCGTAGAAACTTGAAAAAAGGCTCATTCGATTGGAACTTCAAAGGACTAGTACCCTTTTTAACAGTCGAAAATGATTGGAGGGCAAGCTCCCTCAGTTCAAGGGCTGTAAGTTATGCCTTGGGGGCATATAAGATTTATATAGAAAGTTGATGTAGAAATTTCAAAAAGGGCTCATTAATTTACTGAAAAAATACAAATTAATGTGCATTGTCAGTTTAATATACATATACTGATATTTAGTTATCCAATGTTAATATTATCTGATTTATTAAAGTTATAAAAGTAAAAACATTTATATTTTTTTCAGTAAAGTGCAAATTTTGTTCTGGCCTTGGGGAGGCATAAGGGTTTTGAGCCCAACTTATGTTAATTTCTGCTCGGTTTGAGTTTGACTCGTTTATTTAATGTAATTTTTGTTCGTTTTGGGTTTCATTTATTTATCGATGCTGATTTGTGGTAGTTTCATGCTTGGTAGATTATTTGATTTTATTTTTGTTCATTTTTTATTTAGTGGAGCTCTTTACATTTTTTTGAAAAACTTATTTTGTGAAAAAAGTTTTTTTTTAATTAATACAGACAAAGGTGTTTCACTTCTGTCCATACCACTGTTAATTGATTCTGTAAGTTGCTGCAAAGCATTCATCGTCGATTGCCCTTTGTAAAATCCGAATTGGGTCTCACTCAGCAAACCATTAGCAGGAAACTATATAGACGTTTATGATAAACTTTTTCAAATATTTTCGAAAACAATGGAAGGATCGAAATCGGTCTCCGATTCTTAATTTCCTTTTTAGGGCTACCTTGATGAAGTGGTATCACTTTCGCAACTTTTAGTTGATCAGGGAAAATGCTTTTATTAAGTGACAGGTTTATAGTAAAAAGCAGACATGGCAGAATATAATGTATTATTGCCTTAAACGCTAGAAGAGATTTAAGAATCTAATTTAATTAAGAATTTAATTTCAGAATTTAATTTCAGAGATTTTATTATTTTAAGCAGTTCGTCACTTGTACACGGATCAAAGGCCAAATCCAAGCTCTCACCTCTATTAAAACATATAATGTATTCTCGAACCTGTTGACATCTATTTTTGCAATTCCAGACTTATCATCTGGGGCAAACCCTTCAAGTTGTACTACATTCCCTCCAATTTCAGCATTCCCAACGGTCACTTCATTTATCAGTTTCCATGTTTCTTTCATATTTCCTTTACTATTTGAAAACTTTCTATCATAATATACTTTTGCGACGTAATTTGTTCACTAAATTGGGCTGTTTTTTTTAACAGTTCATACGAACCATCACTTTTAACATCTAGATATCTTTGATAAAGCTCAATCCTTAGTTTTCTTTCTTCCAGTATTTCTCTCGTTATCCACGGCTTACGGGGTTCCTGTTTCTCCGCTTTTATTACCTTAATAGAACAAGCACTATCCTAAATGGGTAGAATAACAGACATTATGTTATCAAGTGCTCTTGTGGCGAATTCTTCTTCAGATTATTTGAAAAAAACTACGTTTTCTAAAGAGTTAAAGAGGCTGAGTCACAAGTTCGAACCTTAAAACGTACAGGGATTAGAAGGTACAGTTGGGGGGCTGCCTCCCCCCAAACTCCCCGCTTTCGCAGCCTTTAAATAAAAAAAAAAATTTTAACTGAAAGTAAGGAGCGACATTAAAACTTAAAACGAACAGAAATTATTTCGTATATGAAATGGGCTGTGCCCTCCTCAACGCCTCGCTCTTTACGCTAAAGTTTTTATTGTTTAAAAAACAGAGTTGTGAGAAAGTCAAACTTTAGCGTAAAGAGCGAGGCGTTGAGGAGGGCACAGCCCCTTTCATATACGGAATAATTTCTGTTCGTTTTAAGTTTTAATGTCGCTCCTTACTTTCAGTTAAAAAAAAAATTTTTATTTAAAGGCTGCGAAAGCTGGGGTTTGGGGGGCGGCAGCCCCCCAACTGTACCTTCTAATCCCTGTACGTTTTAAGGTTCGAACTTGTGACTCAGCCTCTTTAATTCTTTAGAAAACGTAGTTTTTTTCAAAGAATTTCTGCACGTTTTTGTACAGTTTATTACTTATTATTGCTTGACTAACTGTTAGATGACTGTGTATTATTCTTTTCTTTCTCGACAGGGTGTTTTAAGGGGTCGACCTTGTAACTCAGCCTCTTTAACTCTTTAGAAAACGTAATTTTTTTAAATAATTTAAAAAAGAAACTGAGTTTCTTTTTAAACTTTAAATTCAGTATATAAAAAATTTCCTCTGACGGTGAATCGAACCCGGGTCTTCCGCCTGACAGTCAGGAGTATCGACCGCTGTACTAAAGAGACACAACTGTAATTGTTTTTTAGTAAGTTGAAATTTGACGCAAGCAAATCCCCACAAAACTTGATATTTTGTTTTTGGAAAAAAGGGAAGGAGTGATCAGATTGAGCTGAAATTTCGAGGATAAGCTCCCAGTCCCCAGGAAAGCTTATCCCCTAAATTTCAGCCCGATCAGACAACGTTAAGGGGGGCTGGGGTGGGAAAAATTAACATGGGCTCTTATAGGAAAACGAGGTTTTTCGTAAATGTAAATTCGGGGGATAATTTTTTCGGTCTGAAAATATCAAAAGGCCCTAAAAGGTCGAATTCTGCTTTGAATGAGTCCTCATTCACCCGGATCAATTGCCAACTGTGGCCTGTAGGCGTGGCTAAGAAGAAAAAAAAAATTTTTGAACTTTAAGTGGCTATATTTGGTTTTTGGAAAACAAGGAAGGAGTCATCGGATTGAGCTGAAATTTCGAGGATAAGCTTCCGGGCCCTAGGAAAGCTTAACCTCTAAATTTCAACCCAATCGGACAACGTTAAAGAGGGGCTGTGGTCGGAGGGTCGAAACTTCCGGCCCACTTTTACCCATGAAGATAAAGTCGGAGGGGAGTGAAATTTTGCACGTTTCTTAGTTTGAGCTTGGGCTACAAAATGCGATTACCGCTGTCTCTCTGCGACCGCTAGGACCGGAAATCGCTTAACATTGTGGTGGGTCGCCTTTTTATAGAGGCACAAGTGTGCCTCCTTGACAAGTGTGCCTCCTTGAAAACACAGGGGTCCAATCGATAACACCAACCTCCTCAACAAACATTTGAAGATTTTCTTTTTTTATTAACCTTGTCTTTATTTTATTTTTCTTTGGTCTCTGCAACTGACACTTCAAAACGCTTATCAACGGAAGATGGTCAGTACCAGGAAAGGCCACAACATCAGCATAACAAAGCTTCAAATTGGAGGAACGAACGAAAATATTATCAATTAGGGTTGTACTCTGTCCAATAATCCTCGTCGGTGCACTCACGAGCGGGTAGAGGTCATTCAACATCATAAAATTTAAAAAATCAACATTATGATTAGACAAATCAAGCAGGCTAAAATTAGAATCACCCATAACAATATGATTAGCTCCAGAAGGTATCTTTGAAATCGGCTGACTCATACCTCCCACACATGCTAAGATCATCCCTTTCATTATAGTTCAACCCATTCTTTCCAAGGAATTAACTAAAAAAAACTTTTTCCACAAAATAAGTTTTTCAAAGAAAAATATAGAGCTTCATTAAACCAAAAATCGGCAAAAATAAAATCAAATAATCTACCAGGCGTGAAACTATCACAAATCAGTATCGATAAATAAATGAAACCAAAAACGAACAGAAATTGCAATAAATAACCAAGTCAAACTCAAAACGGGCAGAAATTAACATGAGTAGTGCTGAAAAACCCTATGCCTTCCCAACGGCAGAACATAATTTGCACTTTACTGAAAAAATATAAATGTTTTTACTTTTATAACTTTAATAAATCAAAAAATATTTTGATTACTAAATATCAGTATATGAATATTAAACTGACAATGCACATTCATTTGTATTTTTTTATAACGCTTTCTATAAACATCTTATATGCCCCCAGGGCATAAATTACAACCCTTGCCCTGAGAGCTGTGAGGGGGTTATCCTCAAAGACCTAATTTCCAGAACTTTCAACTAAGTTAAACAAAATGGCTATCTCAAAATTTTGATCGGATGTGTTTTGGGGGAAATTGTGAGCGTGAGAGGGGCGTTAGTTACTCTCCAACTCACTTTCAACTATTAAAAAAGGTACTAGCCCTTTCAATTTCCATTCGAATGAGCCCTTTTGAAGTTTCTTCGACAACGCTTTCAATAAAAACCTTATATGCCCCCAGGGCCTAGCTTACAACCCTTGCCCTGAGGGCTGTGGGGGGGTTGTCATCCTCAAAGACCTAATTTCCAGAACTTTCAACAACGTTGAACAAAATTGCTATCTCAAAACTTTGATTGGATGTATTTGGGGAAATGGTGGGCGTGAGAGGGGGATTAGTTGCCCTCCAATCACTTCCAACTATTAAATAGGGTAGTGGCCCTTTCAATTTTCGATCGAAGGAGCCCTTTTTGAAATTTCTACGACAACGCTTTCTATAAAAACCTTATATGCCCCAGGTCATAGCTTAGAACCCTTGCCTTGAGAGCTGTGAGGGGGTTGTCATCCTCAAAAACATAATTTCCGAACCTTTCCAGAGCTATCTCAAAATTTTGATTAGATATGATTGGGGAAATGGTGGGCATGAGAGGGGGGTTACTTGTCTTCCAATCACTTTTGACTATTAAAAAGGGCACTAGCCGTTTCAATTTCCAATCGAATGATTCCTTTTTGAAGTTTCTACGACAACACTTTCTACAAAAAAAAACCTTATATGCCCCCAGGGCATAAACTAAAACCCTTGCTCTGAGGGCTGTGGGGGGAGTCTCATACTCAAAACATAATTTTGGACTTTTTAACTACGTCGAACAAAATGGCTATCTCAAAATTTTGATTGGATGTGTTTGGGGAAATGGTGGATATGAGAGGGGTGTCAATTATCCTTCGGTCACTTTCGACTATTAAAAAGGGCACAAGCCCTTCTAATTTCCAATTGAATGAGCCCTTTTTGTAGTTTCTACAACATCGCTATCTATAAAAACCTTATATGCCCACAGGGCATAACTTACAACCATTGGCCCGAGTGCTCTGAAGAGGTTATCATCCTCAAAGACCGAATTTCTAAAACTTTTAACTACGTTGAACAAAATGGCTATCTAAAAATTTTGATTGGTTGTGTTTGGGGAAAAGCTCGGCGTAGAAGGGGTGTTAGTTGCCTTCCAATAACTTTCGACTATTAAAAAGGGCACTAGCCATTCCAATTTCCAATCGAATGAACCCTTTTCCAAGTTTCTACGACAACTCCTTCGATACGAAGTGCCCTGGTCTAAAGGAAAAAAAAATAATATATTGTGCCTACACTGTTCTTTACTTAGGCAGGGCAATTGCGCTGACTATGATCCAACACCACCACGACCCATCACCACTCGGTTCTTAACACGAAGATCATAACCTGGAAATGAATACAGTGAGAGAGACTGGTTTGAACTAAAAACGTTTCACATAATCCTATAATATCAAAAGAAGAAGAAACTTGTTTAATTAATTCCAAAATATCCAGGCAGCTTGTAGTCACTCGGACATTCCAAGAATATAGTCGCAGACTCTTTTCATTTATATCGTGAATGTACGGCAACCGAATATAATCACTCTTCGCTTTAAACACATGGCGAGCTATTTCTTTTGATCGAAACTGGACAACTTTATCTGGTCTTTAAGCATTATTTGATCCAACTCTAAATCGCTGAATATGCGATTCATGGTGTCCCCCACACTCTGCGAAGGAATCTCCTTCAGATAATTAAACAACAGGGAATCACTTCTCCCTTCCTGCTCAATGTCGTCTAGCTTGAGCTCAAGCTGATTCACGAGATTTTGAAACAAATTAGTCATATGCATGCATGTTTTTAGATGTTTTTCAATCAGTTCAAATTTAGGATAAAATTTAACACGTACTGCATCATAGATTTCAGAAACCATTGTTTCAGCTGGAAACTTAGCATGAAAATTAGCTGCAGTCTGCAAACTTGATTTTTTCAGCTTTTTGTTTATTTTTATGTCGATTTCTTTGGCAAGAGTATGTTTTGTAACCACAAGTTCATTCTCTTTAGCCACCACTAGTCTACGGAGATCAGCAGTGGGATCTGAGAGTAGGCTATCTGTTACCAAAACTTGTCCTTTTTTAGAAACTGTCGGTAAACTATATGGATGATTTTTTAGCTCTGCAAACGCATGATTAACACCCTTAGTTTTCTTTGTTGATGAAAACTTGTCAAAGTCGCAAACAGTCACAGTCGCAAGTAGTCGCAAGATGTCAGAGCTGCATGTGATTACTGTCGTAACTAGTCACAGTCGCAAGTAGTTACAGTCACGAGTAGTTGTAGTCACAATTAGTTGCAGTTGCTGTCGCATTAGTAGTAGTAGTGGCCCTAAGAGTTTCAAGTTAGTACCGTCAGTCGTTCTCAAGATATTGTAGATGTGCCCTTTCGATAACCTGGATACATATTGGGTATTATGATTTAGTTCAATATTCCCTGAAGTTTCACCTTATTGCCCTTAGCCTTTTTGTAGGCACCCAGAATAAAAAATTCCCCCTTTTCTCGACGATAAATCCTATATGTAAGCAATGGGCAAATTACATAAGTTACTACCCTATCAGCAGAAGCTGTGGGGGTTTTTTTCATCCACAGAAGCATAGTTATTAGGCCTTTTCACATTTTTGAACCAAATAGCCTTTTCGAAAATTTTAATCAGTGCTGAGGGCAATTAAAAATGAAAATGGGATTTGGTTGCCCTCCGATCACTTTTCAACATCCCCCTTAAGACGTCCTGACAGTTTAAACTTAAAATCCTCAGCCGTTCCTCAGAATAATAAATCTAAGTCATATGAAAAACATTGAGACGCTTCACGTTACAATTTCCCAAAAATTTATCTAAGTTATGCCGAAAGCTTGAATTTCGACAAGCTTAAGGAAGTAAGCATAACTGCAGGACTATTGGATCTCGACGTTATTTCCATCACGGAGGTGCATAACCAAAATCCATCTTTACTAAATTTAAATACCTACCATAAATTTATCAAATTAAGGCCCCATGACCATCCTCTCGGGAAAATAGGAGGCGATATTCTGCTTTTCGTTAGGGAATATTTATGCCCAAGACCAATTCCTACACCAGATTTAAAAGAGTTTGAAGAAATTCTTTGGATATGTATTAGACCGAAGGTTTTGCCCCGTCCATTAAATATTATTATTGTTGGACTTTTCTATTTCGCTCCCAATCGAAACCTCAAAACAGATCATAACAGAATTTCATAGAAAAACTAAATGGCAGCATTGATTGAATTCAACTAAAATATTCTTACGCCGGAATCTTCTTATTAGGGGATAAAAATGATTTATCTTTAGACTCAACTGGCCGTAATTTTAATCTCAAACAAATGGTAGATTTCCCAACGACGAAGGGAGGCACCCAGCTAGATGTTATTTACACTAATATAAAACAATACTATAAAAAAAAACAACTCTGCATCCTGCACTCGGTGGTAGCTACCATTATTCAGTTAAAATTATCCCAGATTTGAGGCCAAACACAATTATAAGGTTACCGAAATTTGCTCCAGATCAGTAACAGATAAAGCCTTATTGGAATTCGGAAATTGGATAACAAGCGAAACTTGGAGCGAAATTATAAATACAGAAGATGTTAATGACTTACGATGTTAAATGTTACGATGTTAGATGTTAAAGTCTTACGGCTCCATGGACTCCTAACTAAACACTACATTGGATCATTCCTGGTAAAAAAAAAAGACCAAAAAGTGTTCCACCGACGAACCGTTCTTCAATCATAACCTTAAAAAAATAATTCTGGAAAAAAAATAAATGCCTTAAAGGAGGAAAAATTCTAGAGGCCAACAAATTAAGAAGCAACTTCGTAGGGCTGCATCAAATTTCTAAAAAAACAAAATAAATCACTTATGCAGTACCAATCCAAAAAAATGGTATGAGAAAATAAAACTTATTTGTCGCAAAGAACCTAAACAACTAAACTTTAACCTAAATGAGCCTCCTATAAAAACCGCGAACGACTTTAACCGCCACCTTAGTTTGATATCCCAGTGTTACCTACCCCTGAATCTGGAAAGAATTTCCTCCCAAACCTCTGAAGATAATCTACCAATAATCACAAAATCTGAGATTACAAATAAAATCCAAAAATTAAGAAGAATCAGTATCTGCCCCGTAGATAATCCGATCGCACTCGTAAAAGCTTTCTCCGATAAAATCTCAGAGCCACTGGTAGATATTTTCAACAAGATGACAAAAACAGGCGAATTCCCGGTTCTTTGGAAACAAGATTATGTAATTCCAGTTCCTAAAAAAGGTGCCGTGGCTCATTTTGACAAAGTTAGACCAATAACATTAACACCACTTTTTGCAAAGCTGCATGAATCATTTTTATCTGACTGGATCAGGGTTTCAATTGCAGGACGTATTGAAATCCGACAATTTGGAAACGTCCCAAAAGTGTCAACGAACCACTATCTAGTACATATGTATGACACAATACTGAAAAACCTAGAGACACCAAATACCTGGGCTAATCTCATCTCAGTTGACCTGGAAAAGGCTTTTGATTGTGTTGACCATAATGTTTTAGTTGATAAACTTTCCCATTAATTCCAAATCGACCCCTCTCTGGTAAAAATTATCTCATCATTTTTAAGCCAACGATCTACATGAATACTTTATCTGAACCTCTACCAGTCTATAACGGAATACCTCAAGGTAGTATAACTGGACCCATCTTATTCAGCGTTATGGTAAACAATTTGACAGAAGATATCCCCTTATGATGGAAATTTGTGGATGATATGACTCTACTAGAGGTCGCCAGGAAAAATATAAAAAGTAGTCCACTAGAAATCCTTGAAGATGTTGCAACAGATGCCCTCAAAAATAAAATGCATGTAAATCCATTGAAATCTACAATTCTAACAATCAATTTTCTAAGCACAACCCCCTCATTTACGTCTATTATTCCAAGTGAACTTATGGCACAAAAAATAAAACTTCTAGGGGTAACTATAACTTCCGATCTTAAATGGGAAGCCCATATTTCAAACATAACCAAGCAAGCCAATATATCCCTAGCTTTCCTTGAGCAATTGGCAAAATATCGATGCCCGGCTTCTCATATTTTGAAATTTTACATATCTTTTATTCGCCCAACTCTCGAATATGCTTGCCCTCTATGGCACTTTTCATTGAATAAAAATCAAACCAAAAGGTTGGAATCCGTTCAGAAAAGGGCTTTAAAAATAATCGCACGGGAAGGGAAGTTACCTTACTCCTACTTTTTACAAAAGTTTAAAATCAAAACCCTGGAAAAAAGACGATATGATCTGTGCCTCCGTTTTGGTGGTAATGCGAGTAACAACATCCGAACTGAAGACCTTTTTCCGCCTTCCTATAATCCTGAAGGGAAGCCTCTCCCAAGAGAGGCAAAAAATCCCATCCCCATTCTAGAACCTGTAAAAACTAAAATAAAAAGATATTTAGATAGCTTTATACCAACCTTCACTAAAATCCTCAACACCTCCAATACCTCTTAATGTATCCTTGTTTTTTACTCTTTTGACACTCTTGTTTTTTTTTTTTTTTTTTTTTTTTTTTTTTTTTTTTTTTTTTTTTTTTTTTTTTTTTTTTTTTTTTTTTTGTTTTATGTAACTTATTTTATTGTATGCCGTTTTATGACTAAATTTTTACCTTTAATGTAGGAGCTGTTTGATATGACATGATTTTGGTTGCTTTAATATTTTTCTTAATTTTTTAATTTCTATTTATTTTGTCGGTTTATATTTCTTAATGTTTTGTTGTCCCTTATCCTAATTTCATTTAAGTGCTTGTTTTTGTTTTTGTTTATTTTATTTTTTTGACACGAACTTATATTCGACGATGTATCGCTTGTGAAAAGTTTTAAAAATGAAGCCTTATTCTATTCTAAATTGCTGATACTACGTTTTTACAACCAGCATGTGCACAGTGTGTTATAATTTTTCTCAAAATCCCCTTCAACATTTTCTGAAAGTTTCACCTTAATACCCTATGCCTTTTTGGAAATCTGGGGTCAAACTTGCCTTCCTTTTTCCATAACGAACCCCTATATGTAAGCAATGGGCAGCTTCTATAACTTACAGCTTGTCTCTGGAGGTCATGTCATCCCCAGAGGCTCAGTTATTTGACCTTTTGCTAAATGAACAAAATGGCTATCTCAAATTTTTCATTGGGTGTCTTTGGGGGGACACCTAAAAAGGGCATGAGATAGGGCTGGTTGCCGCCGTTCATTGATGACTCTTAAAAATGACTCTTATTGCGCCAAGGAGTTTAAATGATTAGACTGGCCATATGACACCATGTTATTATTACATTATAGCAAGTTATTTATCGTGTCAATGAGTTTAAATGATTAGTCTAGCCGTATTAATTAAAAATGCAAATCTTTTTAAATCATAAGTCATGATTTGCTTAAACATGAATAAAGCAATGAAAAAAGAAACTGGTGTAATTGATAGAATTCCATAAACTCCTACACCCATACATGTAAACTGATTGATGGTAATTATTGGAAAACTAGCAAGGCAGGACTGGCAATCATTTTAAGAGATACGCCCAGCTATTGTAGGCTTTGAAAGGCTGTAAATTTGATTTTGTTGTATCGGATTACGATTTGTTTATCTTGAGGTGAAATTTTTATTTCTTTAAAACACTCTTATTTGGATTCATCTATTTTGACTCCTTACCCTCTGTTTAGACGGTTTCATCCTCTATACTTTAGAGTATATAATCATCATAAACCCGTCTACAGATATGACATTCATTATGTAAAAGTGACTACGTCTATTGGTTATTCCAAAGGAAGGTAGGCATGGGTTCGACATGAAGTTTTACTAGCTGGGCTTGTAGAATACCTTTGATTCCCAAAGTGGTCCAGTTGGGCCCTGGGGGGCTTACGGAAGACTCGATGGGATTGTACGTTGGCTTGACAAAAAAATGGGCTCACAGTTGGTAAACAGGGGTTCACGAAAATTTAGCTAGTTTAGATTCCAAGATGAGAGTCTCCAGGTTTAGCTACTGAAGATTGAAGAACTAAAATGCTGTCTCGACTTTACCTATCAATGTAGGCAGATTAAATATTAATAATCTCAACGACTGTTACTCGTAAAAAACGGTAAGCGTAATAGTAGTAACCGCTCAGAGCTTTCAAGTACATGCCCTCCCTTTTCCCATAGGATTTCAAGCGCATGCCCTCCCTTTTCCATAAGATTTCAAGCGCATGACCTTCCTTTTCCCGTGGGATTCAAGCGCATGCCCTCTGACGTCACTGCGTCCCTGTTTCTATGCAAATTCCCACCCCTGGCAAAATTCCCAGAATTTTTAGTTTTATTGTATATGATTAAGCGGAGTGTGGTCGGGATAATAGGGAATTTAACAAGGGGAAGCTCCTAGCCCCTCGTATGTGTTTCTAGCTGGCCAAATTCCTGCCCTGTTTCTAGAAAAAATTCCCTGTGTCTAGACGTGTTCCCAGGGGTTAGAAGCCATATTGTTTTTCTATACGCTGGTACATGTCCAAACATACCTCCCCAGGTGTTAGAAGTCCCCCACGATGTTTTTCTAGGCACTTGTACATGTCCAAACATACCTCCCCAGGTGTTTTTCCTCCTATACATGTCCAAACATATCTCCCCAGGTGCTAGAAGTCCCGCCACAATGCTTTTCTATTAAAAGCCATAGAGGACTTTCCCTTCAAAGATCCCTGTGTGTTCTGAGTACGCTATAAATAGGCAAGATGTGGACATTTTCTCCTCAGTCTTATAAAACCCGTTGAAGAGGATACAAGCATCGAAATAATAGATAACTCCCACAATAAAGTAAGTCACTTTCCCTATTAGAACCTATTCCTGGCTCCGGATTTTCCCCTATAACCCCCCCCCCCCAAAAAAGATCCTTCCACTACGCTTTGTTTATAGTCGTTTAAAAGCATAAAATATCGTCTTTTCACTCCGTAACCCCCCCCCCCTATTCGTTACCAATTAATTCTTTCAATAGAAGTTATTCCCTTTTACTCATAAAGTCTCTTTTTTCCATTATGCGTTTAAAACCTTGGCATTCATCAAACTAGAATCGTATCTCTTTGCGATCTAAACAAAAACATATGTGAATGTGTCTCAAGCAGGGTTGCCACCACAAACAAATAAAAATCACCAGTTTTTCACCAAGAAAATCACCAGTATTTCACAAAAATCGCCAGAAATCGGTGGTCAATAATGATAAGCTTTACACCAAAAAGACGCATTGGGCACCCTGAGCTAAGACATTATGTTTTTGAAAGGCCGTCAACTGCTCAAGAAGGAAAAGAATTTTTACCTAAACCGAAATTCCAGGCAAAGACTGAAATTGTTACCTAAAATCCTGTTGCTGGACATGAAGAACCTTTTTGTTTATTAATTAAAAAAACTTTTTCCACAAAATAAGTTTTTCAAAGAAAAGTAAAGAACTCCATTAAACAAAAAATGAGCAAAACCAAAATCAAATAATCTACCAAGCGTGAAATTACCACACATTAGCATCGATAAATAAATGAAACCCAAAACGAACAGAAATTACAATAAATAACCGAGTCAAACTCAAAACGAGCAGAAATTAACATAATTTGGGCTCAAAACCCCTATGCCTTCCCAAGGCCAGAACAAAATTTGCACTTTACTGAAAAAAAATATAAATGTTTTTACTTTTATAACTTTAATAAATCAAATAATATTAACATTTTGATTACTAAGTATCGGTATATGTATATTAAACTGATAATACACATTCATTTGTACTTTTTCAGTAAAGTGCAAATTATATTCTGGCCTTGGGAAGGCATAGGTGTTTTGAGCCCAAATTATGTTAATTTCTGCTCGTTTTGAGTCTAACTCGGTTATTTATTGTAATTTCTGTTCGTTTTGGACTTCATTTATTTATCAATGATGATCTGTGGTAGCTTCATGCTTTGTTTTTGCTCATTTTTTTGTTTAATGTAGTTCTTTACGTTTCTTTGAAAAACTTATTTTGTGGAATTTTTTTTTTATTAATTTCTGTTCGTTTTATATTGACAAAGTCTTTTCAGAGAAAAAGAAAATAATACTTTAAATCTTTTCGTTTTTCTTAAGAATTTATAGTTTGGCCTGCTATTTGTATGCTGGAGAAAATTTTTCAGCAATTTTTAGCAACATACACCCTCTTAAAAATCTGGACACAAATAGTAGTGTTTAATTTAGTTTCATACCTCTAGTTGACCTGAAATGGCAAACTTGATACCATTCGCAAAAAAATCTGTTTACTTTCTTTGATAGCTTGGATATACTTACGCTATTTTGATTTGTTTAAATTTTAAGAGCAGAAGCAGCCCCGAAAGTTTGAACAAAATACTCTCAGTCGTTCTTTGGATACTGCTGAGATGCCTTATTGGGAATTAGCATTAACCCAGTGCATTTTGATTTAATCTTATGGCAACATTTAGTTTTTAAACATAAAGTCAAATGGGAGGGTGGGCGTGGGAGGGGGGTTAGTTTCCCTCTAATCACTTTCGACTATTAAAAAGGGCATCAGCCCTTTCTATTTTCAATCGAATGAGCCCTTTTCGAAGTTCGTACGACAACTCCTTCGATACAAAGTGCCCTGGTCTAAACAACAACAACAACAAAATAACACATTATACCCACACCGATCTTTTCTATAAAAATGTCAAGCCTTCCAATCACATTCGACTATTAAAAAAGACACTAGGCCCCTTGAATTTCCAATCGAATGAGCCCTTTTTGAGTTTCTATGACAACACTTCCCGTAAACACCTTATATGCCCTTAGGGCATAAATTACAACCCTTACCCCAATGGCCGTGAGGGTGGTTGTCATCCTCTAAGACCTAATTTCCAGTACTTTCAGCTACGTTAAACACAATGGCTATCTCAAAATTTTGTTTGGATGTGTCTGGGAAAATGATGGGCGTGAGAGGGGCGTTAGTGTTTCTCCAATCATTTGCAACTATTAAAAATGGGACTAGCCCTTTCAATTTCCAATCAAATGAGCCTTTTTGAAGTTTCTACGACAACGCTTTCAATAAAAACCTTATATGCCCCCAGGGGATAACTTACAACCCTCGCCCAGAGGGCTGGGGGGGGTTGTCAACCTCAAAGACCTAATTACCAGAGATTTCTACTACGTTGAACAAAATGGCTATCTGAAAATTTTGATTGGATGTGTTTGGGGAAATGGCGGGAGTGAGAGAAGGTTAGTTGCCCTTCAATCACTTTCGACTATTAAAAAGGGCACTAGCCCTTTGAATTTCCAATCGAATGAGCATTTTTTGAAGTTTTTACGATAACACCTTCTATAAAAACCTTATATGCCTTGTCCTGAAGGTTGTGGGGGAGTGTCCTCCTCGAAAACATAATTTCTATCTGGAAATCAACTACGCTGAACAAAATGGCTATCTCAAAATTTTGATTGGATGTGTTTCGGGAAATGGTGGGCGCGGAAGGTGTGTTAGCTGCCTTCCAATCACTTTAGCCTATTAAAGAGGGCACAAGCCGCTCCAATTTCCAATTGAATGAGCCCTTTTCGAAGCTTCTACGACAACGTCTTCGATACGAAGTGCCCTGCTCTAAAGGAAAAAAAATATAAATGATACATTTATAATGTGCCAAAATCTTTCTTATATGCCCTCAGTGCATAACTTAAAACCCTTGCCCCGAGGGTTTTGGGGGAGTGTCCTCCTCAAAAACATATTTTCTATCTGGAAGTCAACTACGCTGAACAAAATGGCTATATCAAAATTTTGATTGGATGTGTTTGGGGGAATGATGGGCGTGGGGTGGGATAGTTAACCTCTAATCCATTTCGACTATTAAAAAGGGCACTAGCCCTTTGAATTTCCAATCAAATGAGCCTTTTTGAAGTTTCTACGACAAAGACTTCTATAAAAACCTTATACGCCCCCAGGGTATAACTTAAAACCCTTTCCCCGAGGGTTTTGGGGGAGTGTCCTCCTCAAAAACATATTTTCTATCTGGAAGTCAACTACGCTGAACAAAATGGCTATATCAAAAATTTGATTGGATGGTTTTGGGGGAGTGATGGGCGTGGGAGGGGGCTAGTTGCCCTCCAATCACTTTCGACTATTAAAAAGGGCACTAGCCACTTCAATTTCCAACTGAATGAGCCCTTCTCGAAGTTTTTACGACCACTCCTTCGATACGAAGTGCCCGGGTATGGAGAAAGAATAAAAAAAATAAGTAAATAATACATTGTGCTCACATCGTGCTTTACTTAGGCAGCGCTGTCGCGCTGCCTGTGATTTAGCTACTATTATCTTAGTCTTTACTTTGCAAAATCTTTTCTTCTTTTTTTCTAGGTTTCCATTGAAAAAGAATAACCCCAATAATCCTCTTTTGTCCTCAAATTGAATTTTATTTGCTTATGAGCGTTTTTAATCCCCCTGCCACAGTTGGTATCCTTAGTGATAAACTCTAACTCTGAAAAGATGATTCAAATGGTGTCATTTCTTATATATTTATTTTACTTCCGGAAAATAGTCGTGGGTAGAGTATAAGCTGAAATATCAGACAAGCGGTAATAAATCTTATTTCCCTTTTTCCTTAGACGAGAGCAACTTGAGACTGAGCCCCCTGGTTTCTTGAGACTGTTAAGTCCTTTGAAAAAGACCTAGCCTAGGCTGATGAATCTATGTTAATGTGGGACTATGCTTTCTTTACCTTAGTTTTTTTTTCGTTTCTGAGCCTCAATCCGTTTTTATCAAACATTGGACACATGTATGTATTTATAAATTAAATTTTTTAACTATGGGGAGGCCGATTGCCAAGCTAAAAGGATACACAGAAGCCCAAAATAACGCCACTCTTTAGAAATAACGAATCAAAACAAGACATAAAATATGAAAGTCACTGATTATTTCACCTCAGTGAGACAGCGAACCCAATCATGCATGGAATGTCAACCAATTTTGTAAAATATCATCAAATTAAATGAGAATCACAAGAAAACGCCAAATTAAAAATTTAAATAACCAGATATCCCCATATTCAAGAGAATCACCAGAAAAATCATTAGGAGGATGAAAAATAACCAGATCTGGTGATAAATCACCAGCGATGGCAACCCTGGTCTCAAGAGGGATGCTTTGTAGATAAACTTCGCAAGGAAAAGCATTGCCGTCAATTGTAGCAAATGAAGCATTACATAATTTTAGACTGACTGAAAGAGGTCATATTTCTGCAAAATTAATGCGTAATAGAGATATTTTAGGACATAGAAATTACGTGTAAGGAGGAGGGGGCATGCTGGGACGTAACAAAAAAAACATTTGTTCGTGACTAATTCTACTTTGTGCTATAATGGAAAGGGGGAGGCTTAAAAAAAAGAGACAAACTTGGCCCTGAGAAGGTATTTTGAGGTTGGGATCCATTTAAATGCTCTTAATTTTGAATTCTAGGTTGTTCTTTTCTTTTTTTTTTCAAATTCTTGCGTATAAAGGGACGATTACTATTGCATATTATTTTATAACTTTATTTCTAAGATCTGCCAGCCCAAGATCCCCGCCATTGAGCTGCAGTGCAGCCAACACAAACTTCCGCCCATCGAGCTGCCCCGCTGCAGACTCAAGCTCCTAGCCATCGAGCTGCCACGCTGCCGGCCCAAGCCACCAGCTATCAAGCTGTCACTCTGTCTGCCCAAGATCCACGCCATCGAGTTGCCACGGTGTCCGGCCAACATGCGGCCTCGGCTGCACAAAGCCGCTACGTTGCTGAACATTGTGCAAATTCAGGACCGTCCAGCGCCCAAGATCCAGTGTTGGCAGAATCTGAATAGGTGAGTATTTTTCAATCTAACTTTTACCTCTCAGAGATTCTTTTACTCTTTTTTCACAGGACCAAGTTAAAGAAATATCTAAACAAAATTATTTTTCAACCTAATAAAAGCTAATTTTTGCCTGTCGAAGACATTAAAAAAGTTTTTCTAGCTTTTCCCTAGAATATTAAAGTTTCAGGCTATATGCCAGCCCCACCCTTTGTTTTAAAAGACTGCCCCTCAGAAATAAGTAAACTAAGGTTTTTCTTAGCCATTTCACTCTAATAATGTCATTTTTTTACTTGTCAAATAAACCACTCTTTTCTAATCTTTCAGTGTTTACTCATTTAAGCCCCCCCCCCCAGAAACAAAGTCATTTTTCACTCCTTTCTAATATTTAAGTGTCTACTTATTTCCCCCCCCCCTCAGGTTTCAAGAGACTCTGTCCCCCTCAGAATAACTAAATAAGGCTGTTTTTCAACTTTTTTAGGCCTTTTTTTTTACTATCGTCCTATAAGCTTATATTCTCTGCCTACTAAAGGCATTTTCCTCGCCTCTTTCCGTCCTTGAAGGAAATTTTCACTAGTATTGTTCAGGCTTTGTTCATTTTTCAGGCTTTGAAGGGAACTTTTACACTAACAAGTGCATACTCGTTTTATATGTATGGCTTTTCCCTAGAATATTAATGGTCTAATTTATATCCCCCACCCCTTGTTTTAAAAGACTCTGCCCCTCAGAAATAAGGTTGTTTTTAGCCATTTCACTCTAATAATGTCATTTTTTACCTATCAAAGAAACCACTCTTTTCTAATCTTTTAGTGTCTACTTATTTACGCCCTCCCCCCAGAAATAACGTCATTTTCACTCTTTTCTAATCTTTAAGTGTCTACTCATTTACCCCCTCCTCAAGTTTCAAGAGAGACTCGACCCTCTCAGACATAAGTAAATAAGACTATTTTTCATCATTTTTGGTAAATAAGGCTATTTGTTATCTCTCAGAGACATTAAAAGGGTTATTCGCTAAGAAGGTTATTTCAGGGTTTCTAATAAGGGGGAGGGGCATTCATTTTATAGCTAAGAATATGACTCCAAGATTTTAGGGAGGTATGACCCCCCCCCCCTCCTGTTAGTTTTATTAATACCTATTTTTTTTTCCTTTTTAAGAACACTTTTGACCAGTTAATGAGTAATATATTGAGTGAGCTCCTAGAACCTACACCATCTGAGGAAACTGGAAGGACTGAAAATATACATGATGCAAACCCTCCTTTTGTAAGTTTCCCATGAATATTACGAAAAATCAGTAGTGTGGTCATAGGAGGACACCTTTCAATGCTTCATAACATAATGATACAGTTCAATGAGTAGTAGAGGGTGTACAGTTCCAAGGGTGCATGGTACCCTTTCATGCTACAATGAGTAATTGGGGTTCAATAAGTTCAAGGGGACATGGTACCTATAACACAATGATGCAATATATACTCATTCTCTCTTTTTCATAGGGCAAAGTGTTCCCGTGAGCTAATAAATTTTCTTGTTATTCTTCTAGGTTCACACAGCAACATCTCAAGGGACCTACAACCTCTACGAGGATATTGAGAATGTTATGAACATGAAGCAGGTCCCGGAGACTAGTGAATACTAGGGGAGTTTAAGTGCAGGGGCGATTCCGGCTATTGTAGAGTTCCCCAGCATTGACTTTGATGCTATAGAGCGGGATTTCAGCCTCACCAATGAATTTTTGGACAGTGTGCTAGAACAACTGCCGCCTAGTGGGGTCGAGAGGGTACTACAATATGCAGTACCCGCCCCTCACAGTGGCAGTGATATGGGGGAACCGGGACAAAGTGGAGTTGGCTCGCCTCCTGTATTGCCGATTTTGGCTATCCATTTAATTCCCTTACAAGTTGTAGTATTCAAACGGATCCTATAGAAACCGCACACTCCTATGTAAGCATGATTCGGGCACTTCTCGAAAACCATATGCTGGATGCGGGCAGGCGATACTTTTTAAAAACATCCATCACGTTTAAAATTATTTTTTTAATGCAAGTTTGGGTGTTTTTCGTGACCATCCGGGTTGCAGCGGTAGCTAGGAACCTAGTAAGAGACGATCACGTCCAATGTTAAGAAATATAAAAGCCCATAACTCCTAAAAAAGGAGTCAGATCAAAACAAAAAGTACACCATTAGAACTGCCTTGTTCGAAACCCCTTTATAGGAAACTTTCTGTCCCTTGGCTTGAACAGCAAGGGAAATATATTGGCTTGAAAATCAAGAAAAGTAGCAGCTACTACAACATTCTGCCTAAACGGGATATTTTTTCTTTTTTTTCTTTTTTTTCTTTTCCACAGATAGCTTGGCACTGGAACATCTTAGAGAGTTGTTCAATGGCTCATTTTAAAGGAAATTATTTGGCTTAAAAATCTTTTCTAACTAAAATAAATTATTTCTAAAAGAGAATAAATTTTTCCACTAAAAACTGCATTTTTTATGTCTTTTCGTACTGCAGTCTTTTCAAAGATATTTGATTTTTGTACATAAATCATAATCGTATACCAGCGGTAAGATTTGAACCCACGCCTCCGAAGAGACTGGTGGCCAACACCGGCGCCTTGGACCACTCGGCCACGCTTCCTCTCATAACTGTATATGTGAATCCGGGTTGCAGAAGTAGCTAGTAACCTAGTAAGAGACGATCAGTCCAATGCTAAGAAATATAAAAACCCAGAACTCCTAAAAATAGAGTCGGATCAAACAAAAGTACATCATTAGAACCACCTTGCCTGAAACCCTACTAGATAAATAATGAATGTCGCCATAGTTTTATTAGAGCTATGACGTGAATAGAAAACTACATTAAAGAACGAACTTTCGTCCATAGTAATTGAGGTCGTCTCTTACTATTCCAATTAAGAAAAAGCCATAGGCTTTCTCCTGTTTGCAATACAGTAAGGTACAATAAATAACGAACTCTAGCCTATATTTTATATTAAAGGACAATCATTAGCAGAATTATATGCTCTACTAACTGAGCCACCGATGCTTGTATATTATCTGGGTTGTATTTATATGAAAAAACGAACTCTAGCCCATGGTAACTTAAATATTAAAAAGAATCATTATATAGATTACATAAAGGAACGATAATTAAGATGTAGAGATAGCGAACCACATACAAACAAGGATGCAGACGCTGTACCCTGACTTACATAATTTTTAGGGTGTGATTTTGGATTGGGTGGGTGAAATTTTTAATAGGATGGAGGGTTACAATGAGAATGTGAGTGGGTTATCGGTTTTATTTATTGAAAAATTAGAACTTAATATAACTAAATTTAAAAAGGAATTTGCGTTAAGAGGTGGGAGGGGGGACAAGGGGGTGCAAAATATAAGAGTAATTTAAAAGGTACTAAAGGTGGACAACGATTCTCTTTCGACACGGGCTTGGAGTATTTCAAATATTCTGTCCTTGTGGTAGGACATAAGCCCCATCAAAGGCACGTTACTAAGACAATGTTGGACGTTGGGAAGTTAATGGCGGTAAGGATGGTTCTGAATTTCTGAAAGTAGATTTTTAGTTGTTTTAAAGGGGGCAAAATCCAGTTACGCTTAAGGGGATTGATATTTTTGAAAGGGCAAATGAGCATTTAAAAGTTGTGGTTACAGTTTTACAGTTTGATGAAGAGTATGAAGATGGGGAACTTAGTGATAAAAAAGGGTAATTTATTCCGTAAGGGTACCGTCCATTGAATCAGTGAAGCACTGGGTATGGCTTCTCTACGAACCCACCAGAGAATCTGAATCAATTGGACATTTATTTCCAACTCCATATATTAGCAGGGTTTGAAGTGAGGGTAAAAATTTTAATCAAGGGAAGATTTGTCATTATTGTCCAATGTGTCTTTCTAGGTTTTATACAGAATTAAAAATTTAGTAATCATTTGAGACACTGCAAGCGTCATGGGTACAAGTCTGTGGAAACAGTCTCAGGGGATAATGCCACCTTGCAGTTCAAAAGCTTTCAGACAACTCTATTGCAGAGCATCAATGTGACATTGGAATTGAAGCTGCGCTCACAGATGTGTCGGATCCTTCAAATTTGAATCATGTGAAAAAATATGAAGCCATTGCGATCTCTTTTGCGCATGCGCGAAGAGATTCAAGTAATACCACGCAATTGGTTGAATTTATTGTGACGTTGGGTGGAGAAGAATGTGTTGGTATAGCTATGGTTGCTCTTATTAAAACAGCAAATGAGGCAAATTCACGGCTGCGCCATACACACTATCCATTGAATTTATCACCAGAAGACGAGTTGTCTATTAGAAATCGATACATCTTTTGGGTTTGCAAGAAAAAATGAGGGGGGTGCAAAAGCCCGGGACCATGACCATTTATGCCAGGAAACTCCATCAAGAGGAAGTAACTTTCGGGGGGTTGCGTATTAATTGTGAAATTTAAATGTTAGACAACAATACATTTTACCGGTTTACATGCACAATTCCATTTATGATTTGAAAGTTATAATACCAGCGTTGGCACGATTGCAGAAAGGTTAAGTTGTAGATGGCGCATGGGTAGATGGTTCTTTTTCATATAACATCATACCAAAATCATCTGAAAAGTTGCTAGTTTTAGAATTTCAATCGCAAACAATTTATAATGGTAAAGCGTACTTGAATAAAATTCTTTTCCTTGATTCCTTTGGTTTTTTTCCCTAAATCACTAAGTCAACTCATTCAAGTATCGAAAAGCAATAATTTTAATAGTTTCCCTCTCGTCAAACAGCACTTTCCAGATGAGGAAATATATGATTTATTAACGTGTAAGGGCATATACCCGTACGAGTACTACAGCTCTGTTTCGAGGCTAAGTGAGAAAAATTACCGTCTATCGCAGTTTTATGATTCACTTAGCGATCGTCAATGCACGACTGCAGACTACCAAGAGGGTTTCGGCAAAGGGAGGGTGTAAAAATTGGTGGGATTATTGTAAAATGGACCTGGCAAGTGATGTCTTGACGTTGTTGGATATTTTCTGTAAAAACACGGATAAAATTCATGAAGAATTGGGGTTGGATTAAGGGTATTATTTTTCTACTCCTCATCTGGTGGTGGATTTAATTCTCAAAATCAGTGGAGTTGATAAGTTCTGATCACCGACGTGGATCAGCACTTGTTTGTAGAGAGATCCATGTGGAGAGGGTATGTTTTCCACGGGGATCGTATCCTTGAAACCTACCCGACTGGAAAACGCACCGGCGAAAAGTCGGAAGCCGTTTTCTTGGATATGAATTCCCTTTATCCGTCGGCAATGTCTCATTTTTATTTGCCGTTTAGGAATTACCAATTGCTTGACGATCCTTCTGCTCCAGATTTCCCCAACATTCACACTGTTGATGAAAACGGACCACAAGGATGGTTTTTCGAAATTGACGGTGAAATACCTCTGGAACTTCATGACTCAGAAAAATACTTTGTTTTCCTCTACATCAAAAGACCGGTACCTAGGAACTCTTCGAGTCCCTACAATTTGTCTTTGGTAGAGACTAAAGGTATGCATTGGACACCTTCAAAACAAAAGCTTATTGCCGATGTGGAGCCAAAACGAAATATTGTTGTACACCACGTTCTTTTGCGATGGATGCTTGCCAACGGTTTCAATGTTACAAGGATTCATAGAGCCCTCCAATTTAATCAAAAACCTTACATGAAGACGTATGTTGAATCTTTTGTCAATAAGCGGTCTCTAGCAAAAACAAGCAAAAAAACAAAAAAGAATGTACCCGAATCATTGCAGATCCAAACTTCACATCATTCACGATCATAGACTCCAAGATGGTCCTATTACATGAAAAAAAGAAACGTTGTTTTAAAAAAACGCTGCCGCTGGCAGTGCCATTTTAGAAACTTCAAAGAAACTCATGTTGGAGTTTTATTACAATGTGTCTAAGCGCCAATGGCCGGGGATGGGTCAAGTTCATGTGTATTATGGAGACACCGATTCACTCCTGTTGAAAATTAAAACAAATAATCTGTTGCGCAATTTGGAAAATGGAGAGTACATTAGCTCTTGGATGGATTATGAAAACTGGGATGAGTAGCTCTATCCGGAGCTGGTGAAACGCCAGGCCGAAAATTAATTGTTGAAGTTAAAATCAGAGACTGGAAGTGAATTGTTATCGCATGGTTGATTTCCCGGTCCGAAGGTGTTCTGCGTAGAAGCGCACAATGAGACTACCAAGAAAGTCTGCAAGGGGTTGTCACCATACTATGTAAAGCAAAATTTCGACATGAGTGTTTATAGGAACTGTATAGAAAATAATTTAGTTCAAAGAGCGAGTGTCATGGCCATTCGCTCTTTAAAATATAAAAACTATAAAGTTCGGGTGAAAAAAATGCCATGGCCACCATATCGGACAAAGTGTATGTACTCGAAGGTGGTATGAAAGTACTACCACAAGGGCACTACCTAACTTCAGATCGATTTCAATATGTAAATTATAGAAAACAAATCGGTCTGGAGAAAGCTCTATAGTTGTGGTAGGGGGAGGGGGCCGTCTGGGGTGGGAGGAGGGCCGTTTTTTTCCGTCATCAGCTCGGCACTGATTTTTTCCAAGTCATCTTTCCCAGTGTTCTTATATTGATAAATTTTTCTCGTTGCGTAAAGCGGCAATTTTAAAGTATTTATTTATTTTTCTTGTTGTTGCTAGCCCACTCAAGCTTGCTGGCCACTGCGGGTTTCACGTCACTATCGCTTGCCACTGCGGGTGCCGACCCGATCGCCGCGCGCCCAAGTCCAAATGTAAATATATTCAAGTGTATTTAAAATGTTGTTGTATGTATATATATGTATATTATGTGATTTTCTGAATTAAAGAAATCATGAATATCTATTTCTTCTTGACCATTTATTTAACAGATTGAGGTTAGGTTTGATTAGTTGCATTTTGATATTGGAGGAGTATGTATCAATTTAAAACAGCATTCAGATCCTTTCTTTTTGGACCGTCCATGTCCGGTTAAACAAAACTTTTAATGAAAATAATTCAGAATCGTGATTAAATTTTTTTAGAGAATCCAAAAAATATCTATTATTACTATAGTATATGGCAAGTATCTAATGACAAAATAAAGGAGATTGATCCGAGCATAAAATTCATACAGGGACTTGATTTGTTTACTAGTATTGCGCCAAACTCGCGGTTGATTATTGACAATTTAGCTGAATCTATTGAAAAATGGTAGCAGGAAATCTTATAATTATTCACGGTCCGGTCCCATCGCGAAAAAATTTCTGTAACTATTGTGCTTCATAATCTTTTTCATCAAAGTAAATTTATGAAAACACTTGCTTTGAATTGTACCAACTATATCACCTACAGAGTTGTTCGCGATTCAAGTTCTCTTATAACTCTAAACAAACAAATCTACCCCGGCGAACCCAAAATTTTTACTTTCCGCGTATAATAAAGCTACTAATAAACCTTATGGTTACATATTATTGGATCTGAACCAAAAACACGCCCGAAGATCTGTGTGTAGTCACTGATATTTTCGATAATGAAATTACTGTATATCTACCCATGAATAGTAAAAACGGTCATTAATTGCCATCATGGCATTGAAGAAGCTACATGAACACCGGCGTTTATTTTCCGTGATAGCCAATTCAAAACTGCGACCTAGGAAAGCCATACTCAAGCATGGTGTTGACATGGAATTTATTAATCTCTCGTCTGAACTTTGTTTAAATTTAACGTAAGGTAATGTTCAACTGTCAGATCGTGTTAAGCAGCAAGCAAAGCAACAACAGTCACGTGTACGTGCTCTAGCTTGCAAAAAGAAAGCAAATTGTAAAAGAAAACGTCTTGTTCAAGCGGATGAAAATTTCTTTTCATTGTTTTACCGATAATTGCCGGACTTGTAAACGCTATTCTCTAAAAATGTCTAAACCCTATAAATTGACATCAATTGAACTTTCTCTCTCACCAAAAGAGCACTTTGAAGATAATCTTGATAAATTTATTAAAAATGAAACAATTGCCGATGATGAAAAATTAATTTTTCCTCAAAATGCCCTTCGTCGTGTCAACAAACATAAACCATATCGTGAAAACCGCTCAAAGTCAATGTAATTGACCAAGCTTCCGAAAATATTAAAACACCGATAAAAGAAGATTTATTAACTAGTTTTTTAGACTTGTTGCCTCAATCTTATCGTGAACACGATAAAAGACTCTTGAAGTATCTCGCTGAAAATGAACAAATTGACGAGAAAAAGAATGAAGTTATAATTCAGGACTTGAGTTACAATTTAATTGATTTGTTATTGGACCTGATTTCAAATCGTAAAAGAGTCGAATCCTTTGATAGTCATTTTTATAAGTTTTTAAAGTCGTCAAATTTTCCTAAACGTCTTATAGGCAATAAGCAAATTCAATAGAAATTAAATAAGCATAGTCCATCAGCCACATTAAAGGTAGAAGATAATTATTTTAAATGTTTCATGGAAAGTACACCTGGTGGCAATTTGACACCGCTAGTTCGACAAAAGAGAAGACGTATTGATTCATCCGGTAGTATGCAAAAGGGCAGCGGACGATTCATACCACGTTTATGGTCAAAATGGATTGGGTTTTGAAAGGTATTTATGAAAATACTGGAGAACCAGAAAGTTAAAGTTCTCCCAAAACACTTGCTCCGGTTACTGGAATTAAAAAGAAGCTAGCAAAAGAGTATTTACAAAAGGAATCCAGTTATACTCTTCATCGAAATCATAGTACTAGGGCTAATCACTATCAAAAAACTTAAGCCTTTTACCATCTGTATATATTACAAGCAGATCTTTTGACTCTAGACGCGATTCAAAGACGTCATATTAAACCCTACAAGTATATTTTACTTGCAATAAGTGTTTTAAGTCGCTATGCACATGCAGTTCCATTGCAGTCAAAGAGAGGTAATGAAGTTGCTGAAGACCTTGAATCCATCTATGAACAAGATTCAAATAAAAAAATTCAAACAGACCGTGGAAATGAGTTTGTAAATCAAGTTTGTAAATCAACATGTAAAAAGAATTTTATTAAAATACAATACAACGCTCTATCATAGTCATAGTCCTATAAAAGTGGCAATAGCTGAACGTTTAATACGAACAATTCGACTTTTAATTTCAAGATATTGTAAATTGAAAAATACGGCTTCATTTATTCATGATTTAGATCAAATCTTGTTGTTTTATAATCAACGTCCTCGTCGATCCTTGTTCAAAGCTAGCCCTCAGGAAGTTCATCAGAGTGACAATACATATTTCCTTAAACAATATTCTAATGAAAAGGCGGGGAAGAAAAAATTTAATTTTGGTGATATAGTTCGAATCAATCGTACAAGAAATATTTTTGAAAAGGTCCACTTTTCAAAAATGTCCACTTTTTTGTGGTCCACTGAAATTTTCAAAGTATCAAAAGTCTTGGAGACTAAACCTATAACGTATTGGCTTCGTGATATTGAGGATGAAGATATTCTTGGCGGTTTTTTATGATTATCAGTTGCAAAAAAATGGAAATAGTGAAATTTATAAAATTGAAAAGGTATTAAAGACTCGCAAGGGTAAGCGACAGTTACTTGTTCGCTGGCTAGGATACAACTCTGATTTCGATTCATGAATACCTGCTGAAGACGTTCATAATGTCTGAAGGTTTTTATTTGACATTCAGGTCCAATATTTCCGATCCTCTTTATTACGATTTGAATAAAACGAGTGATTTTTGGACAAAACTCTCCCCTGACTTTAAATTTGAGGGAAGGTATGAAGTTGCTCTTGTAGATTGTATTCTCAAAAACACATATGATATCAGAGGCAATGCTGTAGCGTTGCCTATAGTAAAGGCCATACGGTTCCAATGTTTTATTATTTTTTCCCCCAGAGGCACTTCATACGGAAGGGGTCGTCGTAGAAACTTCAAAGGGGGC
Organism: Artemia sinica; assembly: GCA_027921565.1. Lineage (NCBI taxonomy): Eukaryota > Metazoa > Arthropoda > Branchiopoda > Anostraca > Artemiidae > Artemia > Artemia sinica. The sequence continues at coordinate 29,035,022 of CM051259.1, read as the reverse complement.
TCATTCGATTGAAAATCGAGAGTTCTAGTGCCCTTTTTCATATTCGAAAATGATCGGAGGGCAACTAGCCCCCCCCCGCACCCATCATTCCCCCAAACACATCCAATCATAATTTTGAGATAGCCATTTTGTTCAGCGTAGTTCATTTCCATATAGAAAATATATTTTTGAGGAGGAAACTCCCCAACAACCTTCAGGGCAAGGGTTTTAGGTTATGCCCTGGGGGTATATAAGGTTTTTATAGAAGACGTTGTCGTAGAAACTTCAAAAAAGGCTCATTGGATTAGGAATTCAAAGGGCTATCGGCCTTTTTAATAGTCGAAAGTGATTGGAGGGCAACTAGCCCTCCCCCACGCCCATCATTCCCCCAAACACACCCAATCAAAATTGTTGGATAGCCATTTTGTTCAGCGTAGTTGATTTCCAGGTGTAAAATATGTTTTTGGCGAGGACAATCCCCCACAACCCTTAGGGCAAGGGTTTTAAGTTATGCCCTGGGAGCATATAAGGTTTTTATAGAAGTCGTTGTCTTAGAAATTTCAAAAAAGGCTCATTTGATTGGAAATTCAAAGGACTAGTGCCCTTTTTAATAGTCGAAAGTGATTGGAGGGCAACTAGCCTCCCCCCCAAGCCCATCATTCCCCCAAGCATATCCAATCAAAATTTTGAGATAGCCATTTTGTTCAGCGTAGTTGATTTTCACATAGAAAATATATTTTTGAGGAGGAGAATCCCCCATAACCCTCAAGGCAAGGGTTTTAAGTTATACCCTGGGGGCATATAAGGTTTCTATAGAAGGCAGTGTCGTAGAAACTTCAAAAAAGGCTCCTTCAATTGGAAATTCAAAGGGCTAGTGCCATTTTTAATAGTCGAAAGTGATTTGAGGGCAACTAACCCCTCTCTCAAGCCCACCTTTTCCCCAAACACATCCAATCCAAATTTTGAGACAGCCATTCTATTGAACGTAGTTTAAAGTTTAACAGGAGGACACTCCCCCACAACTCTCAGAGCAAGGGTTTTAAGTTATACCCTGGGGGTATATAAGGTATTTATAGAAGGCATTGCCGTAGAAACTTCAAAAAAGGCTAATTCGATTAGAAGTTCAAAGGAATAGTGCCCTTTTTAATAGTCGAAAATGATTGGAGGGCAACTAGCCCCCCCCCCTCTCCACAACCATCATTCCCCCAAAAACATCTAATCAAAATTTTGAGATAGCCATTTTGTTCAGCGTACCTGATTTCCAAATAGAAAATATTTTTTTGAGGAGGACAATCCCCACAACCCTCAGGGCAAGGGTTTTAAGTTATAACCTGGGGGTATATAAGGTTTTATAGAAGGCATTGTCGTAGAAACTTCAAAAAAGGCTCATTCGATTAGAAATTCAAAGGGCTAGTGCCCTTTTTAATATTCGAAAGTGAGTGGAGGGAAACTAGCCCCCCACGCCATCATTCCCCCAAACACATCCAATCAAAATTTTGAGATAGCCATTTTGTTCAGCGTAGTTGATTTTTATATACAAAATGTGTTTTTGAGGAGGATACTCCCCCACAACCCTCAAGGCAAGGGTTTCAAGTTATACCCTGGGTGCATACAAGGTTTTTATGGTAGGCGGTGTCGTAGAAACTTCAAAAAGGCTCATTCGATTGGAAATTCAAAGGGCTAGTGCCCTTTTTAATAGTCTAAAGGGATTTTAGGGCGACAAACCCCCCTCTCACGCCCTCCTTTTCCCCAAACATATCCAATCAAAATTTTGAGACATCCATTTTATTAAACGTAGTTTTAAGTTCTGGAAATTAGATCTTTGAGGATTACAACTCCCCCGCAGCCCTCTGGGCAAGGGTTCCAATTTATTCCCTGGGAGCATATAAGGTTTTTTATAGACAATTTTGCCGTATAAACTTCAGAGAGGGCTCATTTGGTTGGAAATTGGAAGTTCTAGTTCACTTTTTTAAGCGTCAAAAGATATTGGAGGGTAACAAGTTTCCCCCTCCCCTAAACCCTATTTTCCCAAATGCATTCAATAAAAATGGTAAGATAGCTATTTTGTTAAAAATAGTTCAAAGATCATATAACAAATATTCCGGTGTTAACACAACCCACCAGGGCCAGCCGTCGTAAGTTATGCCCTGGGGGCATATATGGGTCTTATGGAAGGGATGCTCGTATAAACTTCAGACAGGGCTCATTTGATTGGATATTGGAAGTTCGAGCTCACTTTTTAATATTCAAAAGAGATCCGAGGGAAGCTATCCCCCCACGCCTTCTTTTTCAAAACCCATCTGATGAAGATTTTGAGATACCCATCTTGTTAAAAAAAAAAACAGTTCAATTGTTGGACAAGAAAAACTCCAGTGTCAATACAACCCCCCAGGGCACAGGGGATGTCGATCTAAGTTATGCCCTAAGGGTATGTATGGTTCTTATGCAAGGGTTGCTCGTATAAACTTCATAGAGGGCTCATTTGATTGAAAATTGAAAGTTCTAGTTCACTTTTTAAGAGTCAAGAGAGGTAAACTAGCCCCCCCACGCTCTTTTTTCATCACACCCGTCTGCCATATATTTTGAGATAGCCAGTGTTTTTGAAATAGTTCAAAAATTAGAAAACAAAAACACCCCCCAGAGCCCTGGAGATGTAAGTCTTTGTAAGTGTTGTTCTGGGGGTGTATATGGTTCTTATGAAAGGGATGCTCGTATAAACTTCAGAGGGGGCTCATTTGATTGGAAATTGAAATTTGTAGTTCAATTTTCAAGAGTCAAAAGATATCCGAGGGATTCTAGCCCCCCCCCCCCCCACACCCTTTTTCCCCAAACACATCCGATAAAATTTTTATAATAGCCATTTCATTAAAAGTAGTTCAAAGGTCAAATAAGAAAAATTTTTGTGTCGACGAAACTCGCCAGGGCCCGGAGACAGGCGTTATGAGTAATGCTCTAGGGGCATATATAGTTCTTTTGGAAGGGATGCTCGTATAAACTTCGGAGAGGGCTTATTTGATTTGAAATTTAAAGTTCTTGTTCACTTTTTAAGAGTCAAAAGATATTGGAGGGCAACTAGCCCCCCCCCCCCCCTCCTCCACGCTCTAAATGTATCAGCTAAAAATTTTGAGATAGATATTTTGTTAGAAATAGTTCAAATTTCTGATTACAAAAAAATCCAGTGTCTACATAGCCCCCCAGGTCCCAGGGGTAGGCGTTGTAAGTTATGCCCTGGGGGCATATATAGTTGTTTTGGAAGGGATGCTCGTATAAGATTCCTAGAGGGCTCATTTGATTCGAAATTGATAGTTGTAATTCACTTTTTAATAGTCAAAAGTGATTGGAAGGCAGCTAGCCTCCCCCACACTCCATTTATTTTTTCTCAGAGGCACTTCACATAAAAGGGATCGTCGTATAAACTTCAAAGGGAGCTCATTCGATTGGAAATCGAGAGTTTTAGTGCCCTTTTTAAGAGTGAAAAGTGATCAGAGGTCAACTGCCCCCCAACCCAACCTAGCCCTTTTTCCCCAAATATATCTGATAAAAAATTTGAAGTAGCAATTTTGTTAAAAATAGTTCAAAGATCATATAATAAAAATTTCTTTGCGTATGGTCATTTCGTTAAAAATAGTTCAAAGATCAGATAAGAAAAACTCTTTGTCGACACCCCCCCCTCTCTCAGGGTTGGGGCAGGCGTTGTAAGTATTGCTCTGGGGCATATATGTTTCTTATGGAAGGTATGCTCGTATAAACTTCAGAGAGCGTTTATTTGAATGGAAATTAAAAGTTATAGTTCATTTTCTCAGAGTGAAAAAAGATCAGAGGGCAACTAGCCCCTCCCGCCCTCCACGCCTTTGGGTGTATCGGATAGATAAACCCATCCGATAAAAATTTCAGGTGACAATTTTGTTAAAAATAGTTTAACCATCAGAAATTAAAACTCAAGGGTCGAAACAACCCCCCAGGAACCAGGAATAGGCGTTGTAAGTTATACTCTGGGGATATATATGGTTCTTATAGAAGTGATACTCGTATAAACTTCAGAGAGGGCTCATTTGATTGAAAATAGAAAGTTCTAGTTCACTTTCAAAGAGTCAAAAGAGACCGAGGCTTAATCTAGTCCTCCCACGCCCTTTTCCCCTAAGCCATCCGATTAAAATTTAGAGATAGCAATTTTGTTAAAATAGTTCAAAAATCAGATAATAAAAACTCAGAGGTTGACACAAACCCATTTTTTCACTTTGATATTGTTACTTTGATATCAGTTTTGTTACTTTGATGAATATTTAAATTTTTTTTAAGTTTGATATTGAAACAAGGAATTTTTAAAAACCTGAAATTTTTTGCAATCAAAAACGAACAAAAATTAATTAAAAAACACTTACCGAAAAATAAGTTTTTCCAAGAAAAGTAAAGGCCATTTTAAACTTAAGCTCAGCAGATACAAATACCTTTTAAAATTCAAACTCAAAACGACCAAAAATTACTATTAAAGAATAAATGAAACCCAAAACGAACAGAAATTAAATAAACAATCATAGCAAAAACATACAACAAGTAACACTATAAATGAATAAATAGATCTTAAAGCGAGTAATACTTAGATTGAATATGAATATCAAGCTTAAAACGAAAAAAAATATTTTCCTATTTAAGTATAAATGAAACTAAAAACGAACAGAAATTAAATAAACAATCAATGCAAACAAACATACAAAAGATATTATTGTAATTAATAAATAAATCTTAAAACGAGTGAAACTCAAATTGAATATGCAAATCAAGCTTTAAATGAACAAAAATCACCACAAACAAGAGTTTGGGTATTACCTCCTTCTCTCACTGTAAAAGTCGAAAACCTACTGCGTCATTGGCACTTTACTGAAAACTATATAAGTCTTGAACAGTCTTGGCAAGTATAAACAACGTCAAATTGAATATTAGATGTATAATGATATTAACTGTTGAAAGATCCATCAGTTCAAGAATTTATTTCACTGTAATTGTATTTTTATTTTCGATACTGTAAGAACTGGAAAAGAAAATATTTGTGATATAATCCGTTTTCAGTTAAGCGCCAATGACGTAGAAGGCTTTTGGTTTTTATTTACAGTTAGGAAAGGAGGCAGTATCCAAACACTTGTTTGTAGGGAAACTATATTCGTCTTTAACAACTTTAAAAAGAGCTAATAAATTAAACTGAATATTTGATGTATAATGATATTAATTGTTGAGAGCTGATCAGTTCAAAACGTTACTATAATTTTAATTTTCATTTTCAATGTTAAGTACAAAAGAAAATATTTGTCATAAAATTGGTTTTCAGTAAAGCGCCAATGACGCAGTAGGTCTTAGACTTTTATAGTGAGAGAAGGAGGTCATACCTAAAACTCTTGTTTGTGGTGATTTTTTTTTTGTTTCAAGCTTGATTTGCATATTCAATTTAAGTTTCACTCGTTTTATGATTTATTTATTAATTTACATTAATATCTATCATTCAATAGGAAAATATTTTTACATTCAATAGGAAAATATTTTTTCGTTTTAAGCTTGATATTAATATTCAATCTAAGTATTACTCGCTTTAAGACCTATTTATTCATTTATATTATTACTTGTTGTATGTTTTTGCTGTGATTGTTTATTTAATTTCTGTTCGTTTTGGGTTTAATTTATTCTTTAATAGTAATTTCTGGTCATTTTGAGTTTGAATTTTAAAAGGTATTTGTATCTGCTGAGCTGAAGTTTAAAACGGCCTTTACTTTTCTTTGAAAGACTTATTTTTCGGAATTTTTTTTTTAATTAATACTAAGAAAGGATCATGTATACAGTATAAAAATTAGGCGACTTGATTGGCCAATCGTTAACGATCAATGTGTAATTGAAAATATGAATTCATTTGAACATCCCTTAGCCACATTACCATATAAGGAGTGTGGGACTATGAACGAATTGTGTAGTGCTATAAACAAAAAAAAATTCATATCGTAAAAATGGTGCATTTCAATTCAATTATTCAAAGAAAGAGGGAAAAATCTACATTACTTCGCCCATCGACAATGAAAGGGCTATTCTCAATGATAATCTAAGAGAAGTGCTTGGTTTTAAACATAATTTTTTCAACGGTAGAAGTGCAGGAAATGCTAGTGGCATGAATCACCTCATTTTCGCAGAGTATCCACCCGCCTTCTATTCGGACACTTGTATATTTCTTTACGCTTCCTTTGTCAAGAGATCAAGAGTGGGTAATACCAATGTCCCCCTCCTACGTGCTCTTGAACGAAAAACATCTAATGACCATATTCATCACTACAATATAAAGCACCTTCAATACATTCCGGTCAAAACTTCGTATTTGGAGCTCTGTCAGTTAACACTGAGAAGTGAATTAGATGATCTTCTAGCAATAACAAAAGGCTTGGCTGTAACTACATGTCATTTTCGACCCATTCAGTGCAATGGCTAATAGAACTCAGTTTGTATTTCCTGATATTGATTGCTATGTTGCTACTCTTGGACCACAACATTTGGGCCATGGAATGGACTATTATATGGGTCGTTCATCAATTTCTGGGTACGGTTTTGGCAGTTGGTTTGCTAAGCTGTTTCGTTCTGCACTACCCTTGCCTAGAAGATATATTGCACAGGTTGTAGCGGATTTTGTGTCCTCTACATTACATGATTGGGGCTCTGGGAAAGATATTCAAGAAAGTGTTTCGCAAAATCTCAGGTCGAGCGCACGATCCCTCGGCGAGCAATTGAAACAACGCGGAAAATGTTTAAAAAGGAGGAGAAAGACCTCATCAGTCTCAAGTCAGCCCGGAAGCGTAAAGCATCAAAGAAGATAAAAGATCCAAAAAGGATTTCTTTGCCTAGAAAAACGGCATATCTACCCCATTTCTCACCCTTCAGTCATCTCATCTCTAAATCTTTTCAATGCGGAAAATGTTGATGTCAGTATAAAACATGGTTACTATGAACAATTTTATCCGCAACAACCGCTCTCTGAAAATGTCCATTTTCAAATTTATTCCAATGAAGACTACTTTATCGATGACTACTTTATCGATTTGAATTTGACATTTATAGATTTAAATGTCATTGTTAAAAAATCCAACAGTGAAATACCCGGTGCTGCCGAGGGGTTATCCTACATAAATTGTGTACTACACAATTTATTTCGACAAAAAAGTATCTACATAAATGGAACATTGGTGAGCACCAGCAATAATCTTTCAAATTATGCAAGTTATATACAATTCATGTTGATGAATCCAATGTCCTATAAGCAGTTGAGAGACATGGCTATCGGATATGAATGTAAAGCAAATACTGATACTACCAATATTCTTAGAGAGGCGACAACTAAAGATTTACATTTAGTCGGTAAACTAAATCATGAGATATTTAATATACCTCAATGGCTGCCTCCTAATATGACGATTTATATAAAACTTCAACTCGCACCGTTCAATTATATTATGCGAAAAGTACTGGACGCTGCACCCGATGTAACAGTCTCTTTCACGTCGGCAATACTTCTTGTACGAAACAACAAGTTATGAGTTCTGTTGCTTTGGCAATTGAAAAATTAAGAGCCTCTGGAAATAATATTAAATTGCTCGTACCTCATACAATCACAAATCAACGTCAAATTGCTACAGGTACACGTACCTGTACCGATTCGTCTTTTATCTATAGCGAAATTCCTTCAAAATCGGCATTGGCTTTTGTAAAAAGTACTAGCGCTGTTGGCTCATGGACAGATTCCCCGCATAAATTTGAACTGTTTGGACTTTCATTGCTTGTATGTAAAGTAAATGGAATTTCGCTCTACAATTTATCCTTTGATAATCCTACAGGACCCTCTATGAGTTGACAATGCAATCCCTAGATCGAGATTCTCAATTATTTGAAAATGGTATAAGTGAAGAAATATTTGCGAAAACGCATGGCATCATTGTATTGGATTTGTCTGGTACTCAAGATATGAGCATTGTCCGGACGGGGAATATGCGGTTACATTGTACCTTTGCCAAACCATTGGAGGAAGGTATTACATTAATCTCGCTAAATCAATTTGAAACCTATTGGGAAATTAACCCTGACGGCAGTGTTTTATTAGTCTTGGCGCCATGAACACGAAGCAAATACTAAACTTTTTTCAATATGGACCCTTACATTTCGAAATATAAATCCTATTGCATACCTTCAGATTTCCTGGAACATCCAGTGTAAAGACGGGGCATTGCTTATGCATCTTTCAAACAAGAAGCAATATAGAATTTTAGATCCACTTGGCCAGCCGTATACATTCTACACACCTCATATTAAAAATTTGCTTGAGCAGAGTGAAAAATCTACTATTCAAAATCAGAAGCGAGTAGAAGAACTATCAACGAAAAGCTGTGGTTTTCATGCCTTATTATGTTTTATTTTTCGAAGTCATGGACATACTTACATGGAATTCCTCAAGATTTATGGCTACAATCCTTGATTGAACGACTTTCTAGTTGAAAATACTCTTACCTACCTCTATAATATAAATATCGGTACCCTAAAAGTGAAATACTTTAAAAATGTATGTAAATTTGTTTATTAATAACATTTGTATACATACAAAAGACTTTGTCCTTTACATTTCTTCTTCTACGTATAGATAATCATCAGAAACGATAATTGGTAACAGCTCATCGGATTCAATTTTTATTCATCTTGACGTGCAAAGTCAGGGTCACATTTTCTACAATATAGTGTAGCTTCGTTTTTATTAAATCTCTTTGTAAAGTCCATAATTCTTTTCTGATTCATGTTATAAAATTCACGTGTTTCAATTTGCATATTGAAACAGTGAGTAACAAAGAATTTTAAATTGTAAAAAAACACACTTTATTATTACTCGAAATAAAGAACAAATATACCAAAATATGAATTCCTGAAATCCGGTTATTTCCGTTGCTCTATACAAGGGAAAATTTCAAGTTATGATACAAATTCTAAAGCTAGTCTCTAGTCCTCATACTAACAAGAATGGCTTCACTTGGGACTTGTCTACAAACCTATCACAAAATGTCCTTTTCAGAGCCGAAACGAGATTCAATCGTTTGACTGAGCTCATTGTGCAGAAGTGATACCAAATTACATGAAAAAGAAAAGAAAATTAAGTAACAATCCTAAAATGTTTTTTTTCGAATAGTGTCCTTAATCAGTTTGGTTTTACTGTACCAAAACTCCTATAGTGTTTTGTGTTTGAGGAGAGTGCTAGTTTTCTATAATCATAAAAACATAAGGAAGTATTATCAGTAGGTTTATTTCCACTAGTTTTATTACACCGCTATTGCGCTGCCTATGATAGACTGTGAGGCAACAGCTTTTGTTACTTCCCTTTGAAAAGCTTTGTTTTTTAAGTTTATTTTTGCCCGTTTTTAATTTAAATTTAACGTCGAAGCAACACTGCCATGATCTATTTTGTCTGGGGGGGGGAGGGTAGCCCTACCTCCTTATACAGAATAATTTCTGTTCATTCTAGGTTTTAATGTTACTCCTTACTTCCAGTTGAATTTTGTTTTATTTAATTTATGACAGTTTTCAAATAATGCCAGAACCCCCCCCCCCTTATAAAATTTCTTCTGGAAAGTTCCCCCAGAAACTGTCCTTCCCGATGAAAATTCTCCCCCCCTGCAAAAATCAAACCCCTAAAAATGTCCGTATATTTCCCAATAACAAGTACTAGGCTATAGGTGAACATTGGGCAAATTGAATAAGTTGCAACCCCTTCTTTGGAGACTATGGGAACCAAAAGAAACAATGAATTGACAAATCCGAAAGACTGTGAAGCAATAATTTTGTTCGTTTTGAGCTTCAACTTCGCTATTTACTTACCTCAGAATTTTTTTTTAATTAATATATAAAATAAATGTGAGCATGGGCTTGACAGGAACTTTTACAAGCAAGGGTTATCAGTATACAGTACGAATTGTTAGGATGAAATATGAAAAATCTACTGAAGTATGATCAAATAGGAGAATATAAAAGTTATGTAAGCGAAATCATGCATTGATTCGGGATACATTTTAAGGAGTAGAGATTATTCTAAAAAGAAACAAGAACAGGTGAACTGCATGAAAAGACAAAAACTTGGGACACTTGTGGGACACTTCTTCCCACAAGTATAACATTTCCACCTCGCTTGGTGCTTGCCGTCCTATATAAACGATTTTCGAAAGTGGGAAACTCTTTACATTCCCACAAAGTGTGGCATACAACACTTCAAGTAAGCAACTTTTGAAAGCGGGTGAATCTTTACATTTCCGAAACACGATGCATATAACACCTCAAGTATCTCTGAAAGTGAGGAACTCTTTGCTTGTGCCAAGGATTTTATTTCCTGGTAGATGCGGTTTGGTAAGCTATTTTGCTTACCAAACCATACAAGCTTTTCTTTTATTATGAAAAATATTGTTTTTTTCATGTTATCGCCTTTCTGCTTAGTTTTCTGTTCTGTTTTCTGGTTCTGTTTTAGCCGTTAATAAAAAAAATGCCTATTTTAGAAAAAGGGTTCTAAAACAGACTTACTGTTACAGCCAAGGGAATTTCCAGAATTTTGGTTGAAGGGGGATTTTTTTTTTTGGAAGGAGTTTTACAGGGAAAAACTTAAAAAATGCATCAAAAATTTGTTTATATCTATCTTTTTTACGTTTTTACCAGTCAGACAATTTCGGAGGGGGGGAGGGGTTCAAACCCAGAATACCATCCCCTGGACACGGCCTTAGATATACCCCACTTGCATTCTACTCATCTCTAACAATTTTTAGTTATGATATTAAGCAATTGTGGTTTGATTATAGCATTCTCATTGAAAAATAAACTGTTGGGCTGACATTTCAATGACTTGGCAAATGTATCTAATATTTTTGCTTTGATTTTCAATTAAGGTCATGCCATTGATAGTCTACGACTTTGACATCTACTTACCTCGATTGAATGTTCCAAAAAAAACTAGTTTTTTTACTGTTTCAAAAGGAATTTTTTTCGTCTTGTTTGTATTACATAAGGTGTCTATTGTAAGGCTTTATAAGTCAATATCTGAAAAACCCCGAATTTGACTAAACTAGTTTATTTAAAATGTTGAATAGTCCTTCGACAGGAAAGATTATGATACAGCTTGTCATGGGGGCACATACTTATAAATTTGAAACAATTTTTGGCAAAATATTGTGATTTATCTTCGCATGATTTTAATACTAACTTAATTAAAATCTTGAATGATTCATGCTCTAATATCAACAAAATATAAATCCTTCTCCCCTAGATTCATCGCAGGCCTATTCACATTTGAAAGCCGTAATTTTCTAAAAAAAAATTATTTTAGTTATTCTAAATAATGAATGTTTTAGGGCGGTGTCACATTTTTGTCAGTGTTGCCAAATTGAGCCGTGAAAATAAAGAACCAGAGCTAATTAGCTAATTTAACCACACTCTGCATCCGTAAAAATTAAAACATTAGCAAAATCTTGATTCCCAGATACAACTTCAAAGGAAAGCAACATCTTCTTAATCTACTTGGTGCAGTTTGATTTTGCCTCAACTTTTTACCGTTTTTCACTCACGTTTCCTTTTTCAACTTTGTGCTCGCTATCGCCAAAAACTGCTTAGCTGCACATGACAGTCCTTCTCATTAAAAATTGAATTCCCAGTTTTTTCCTATTTTTTAAAATAGATATAGTTGTGTTAGTTTCCATATAACTAGTTCAAACACCGGGATTTCGTTTTTACTGCATTTGGGGCTTTAATATTTGTATTACATTAGTTTATTAAATTTAATACAAATTTAGTACAATCAAATTTAATTAATGAAATTTAATTAAATTTTCCTTTCATATTTCTCATGCTCCTTTCTCTGCATTCATTTATGTATAAAATGTATAAATAAATTTTAATTATTATAATCAATATAAAAGTCATCAGTCAAATTATTAAAGTTGCGCCTAGGGGGTATAGCCTCCTGAAAGTATAGTCATTGTGTTAGCCTATGCAGGTCATACAAATCATATAATGAAATGTAACAAAACCGTTTACGCAAAGTGTGAAAATAAACATTTTGTTTTTACTTACACAGTGTCTACGTAATACTGTTATGCCTGGGATACAAAAAAAAAAGAAAAAGAAATTCAGAAGAACACCTGAGGGTGAAAAAAAAATTGAGGACTAGAAAAATATGGTAACGTTTTAGAACTTGCCATAAAAATTTTTCTAACACATTTCCTAAAAAACTACACTGTATTGTTTTAAAGGGTCCAATGGGAATAAAGATTACTTTTTAAAAATTACCAAGCGAAACATAAAGGCCGTAGAAAAATTCTGTTCTAAGATTCAGAGCAGGCATTATTCATTTGAAGCTTATATTTTAGTTTTTGACATAAAAATAATTTTAACTTTTAATAATTTAATAATAATTTTAATTTTAGTTAATGACATAAAAAATAATGTTCGTCAGTCGAATTCAAGATTCCAAAATGTTATCAGTTCGATTTGTCAGCTCGAATGATAGAGGAACTATGACAACTCAGCCTCTTCATCAAACAGTTCGTGGTAACGAACTGTAAGTAAGGAGCGACCCGGCTCAATGGTAACCGAAAATCTAAAAAACGGAATTTTGATACCAAGAGATACATCAAAAGGATCAGATTTTAATTGTGATTTCAAATATATAAGTTTCAGCAAGTTTAATCTTACCCACCAAAAGTTACAAGCCTGAGAAAATTTGGCTTATTTCGAAAAAAGGGGAAAAGACCCCCTAAGAGCTACAGAACCTTAATGAAAATCACACCATCGTATTCAGCGTATCAGAGAACCCTACTGTAGAGGTTTCAAGCTCCTATCTACTAAAATGTTGAATTTTCCATTTTTTGCCAGAAGAAAGATCATGGATGCGTGTTTATTTGCTTTTTTCTTTTTTTTCTTTTTCCCAGGGGTAATCGTATTGACCCAGTGGTCCTAGAATGTCATAGGAGGGCTCATTGGAATGGAAATTAAAAGTTCTAGTTCCCTTTTTAAGTGACCAAAAAAATGGAGGGCAACTAGGCCCCCTCCCACGCTCATTTTTTTCCCCAAGTCACCCGATCAAAATTTTGAGATAGCCATTTTGTTTAGTATGGTCGAAAATGTGATAACTATGCCTTTTAGGATGACTTAATCCCCCGAAGCCCCCGGGAGGAGGGCTGAAAGCTATGAACTTTACCCAATGTTAACATATAGCATTGGTTATTGGGAAGTATACAGACGTTTTCTGGGCGAATTTTTTCAGGTAGTGGGGGTTGGGGTAGGTCGGGGGTTATGTGGGATGATCTTTCACGAAGGAAGTTTTCATGGGGAAAGGGACATTGCTATGAAGGGGGCGCCGGACTCCCCAGCATTATTTTAAACAAAAATCAGAAATTAAATATAAAAAAAACAAGTTTTTCAACTGAAAGTAAGGAGCAACATCAAAACTTAAAACGAACAGAAAATATTAGCTATATGATTGGGTTCACCCCCTAGTCAATGCCTCGCTCTTTAAGCCAAACATTTTTTAGTACTTTCATAAGAGCTATTTATTCTAATTAACGGCCTTTGTGATTAAGGGGTCATTTTTAAAAAATTGGAACAAAATTCGAACTTTAGCTTAAAGAGCAAGGTATTGACTAGGGGGCAAACCCCCTAATATACGTATTAAAAATATATGAATATAGAAGTTCGATGTGTAATTTAATTCGAAAGTTACGTATATTTATTACTAATAAAAACGTTTGTAAATAAGATTCAACAAGTTTCGAGAATGCCATTTAACCAAATGAAAGTAAAATTAATATACAAATTTTGTTTTAATTATTCATGTACGGTGAGCCAAAATCAAACCCTGCATTAATTCAAAAACGTTCAGAAATTAAATAAAAAAACAAGTTTTTTAAACTGAAAGTAAGGAGCGACATTAAAACCTAAAACGAACATAAATTATTCCGTATATGAAAGGGGCTGTCCCCTCCTCAGCGGCTCGCTCTTTACGCTAAAGTTTGAATTTCTCACAACTCTATTTTTTTTAAACAATAAAAAACTTTAGCGTAAAGAGTGAGGCACTGAGGAGGGTACAGCCCCTTTCATATACGGAATAATTTCTGTTCGTTTTAAATTTTAATGTCGCTCCTTACTTTCAGTTAAAAAACTTGTTTTTTTATTTATTTAATACTCTTGTAAGGTCAGGGACTTCCATCAGAGAGGTTGAGGACTTTTATATAAAGTTTTGTAATATAGCAAAGTTATTGAGCTTAGTGGTTAGCACGCTGAAGTTTCAATCCTATATCCTTGAGGGATAGGATTCGAGTCCTGGTTTTGTCGATTCTTTGATTATTCAGTTTTGAACGGGGGTCAGAGGCGTAACTCTGTGAGCTCAGTCAGAGTCGACTCAGGTCAAAAACGGTCCCCGGTAAAATCTGGGGAAGCCCATTAATACCATAAAACGGCCATTTTTAAGGTTTTTTATTTTGGTTGTTTCGAGATTATGATGTTTCTAGGATATTACCACGATGTTTTCAGTGTTGCCACACTGAAAGGTGAAATAAATAAGCAAAATAATTAGTTAAATTTTACAACGCTGTTCATCCTTCAATGCTCAACATTAACAATATGCTAATTTTCAAAGACAACCACACCTTCAGAGAGAAGCTAGACCTTCTTAAGATGTTTGGACCTTCTTAATATGTTGTAGGCTGTATGGTGCAGGGCAAATAAGCTTTTAGGTTATTTAACCTTTTGCTTTTTTGCCACGTTTCTCCTTTTAAATTTAACAAGCGGCACTACCAAAAACTGTGTAAATATATGAAGGTCATTTTCATTAAAAATTGGATTTTTGATTTTTTTTTTTTTTTTTTTTTTTTTTTTTTTTTTTAAGTACTTAAGGACATATATGTTTGTACAATTTTCCATTTCACCAGTTCATACTACCCGATTTGAAAGTTACTGTCCTCCATACTTTAAAGATTTGCTTGCAGATGATAGGGGCCGCAAATTACTTCGGTTCACATACTCAGTGTAGACATTATCTGTTTGTATGAGGAATTTTACTTTTTTAAAACCCGAGATAACAATATATAACTAATTTTATTTTTCAGCTCGAACGATAGGGGAATTGTGACAACTCAACCTCGTCCTCTTGTACGATCAAGGACATTGCCAGCAATAGTTGTTCCTGGCTTAACCCTTCTCCACACTCAGATCGATCCATCGAATTATGATGGTAAGTTATTTCTTCCTAAGACATTATATTTGACGCTGAATTGAGGGCTATTTTATTTCGTTTTTCCTCTTACTATTTATGCTGCAGGACCATCACTTCAATTTTCTTCTATTTTTACTCTTGCCTTGGTCCAAATGTTGAGGCTTAATGTCTGGAAGCTTTTATCGATGGAAAAAACGAAAAATAGGCTAAACAACTGAAACATGTAAGAAAAAAAAATGAAAGAATTTCACCTTCAAAAATTATAGTTATTATTCAGTACAAATTATAAACAAGCTGGAATAGGACAGGGATGTACACAAGGGAGGGGGTCGAGGTACCCCCTTTGTCAAAATCCTAAATTTTCTGAATTTTGGGCACTTCTCATTTAAGTTATCAGATAAAATTGCTTTTTTTGCCCTTGCCTCCTCCCCCAGAAAAATTTCTTGTGCAGGGCTTAAAAGCCCTGCACAAATATGGCTGCACAAAAAATTGTCTAAATATGAAAGGCTTAATATTTTCATCTTATATTTATGGACGTGAAGCAGAAATATTCTTAGCATATATATTTTGTCACTGTCTTAGTTAAACAATTTACCTGTTAGTGAGTATTTTTATTTCACTTTTATCACAGACTGAAAGGCAGTGCGGTCTTAAAAAATTATTCATGTAACGGCTTTTTATAGAGTGGAGCCTTTTTTTCTTTTCTTGTTTTTCGAGAAAGTTTTCAATCACCTATGCTGTACAAATATGGCATGTGGAATTTTACCAGCCATACAGATTAAGCCTATGGTCGTAATTTTATTAAATTTTTCATTTTTTTTTTATCAATCCTTTACGATTCTTGCTTGATTTTTCCACCGTGTGTAAATGTTACTTTCTTCTCTTTAAAGAGAAATTCGTTTCATTCCTTCTTCTTTAATCCTTATGATATAAACGTTAATAATGAATACTCTTCAATCCAACGATTGGCACGCAATATTTTAGTTCTAGCTTTCACCATGTCTTTCGATAAATTGTGTGATATTTTCACAAGTCATTTTGTTCTTCTTGCTTCTTCTTCTTAAGAAAAGCACCTGGAATCCTAAATGGGCTCCTTTTGGCTTCCATCTGCACTTTTTCACATTCATAATACATAGCACAAAACACAAAATACAACATTAAAAAACAATTGAAGACATAATACAGCATTTAACTGACTGGTGGAAAGTGCAAGTACTCGAACTGCGTGTCCCCCTCAGTTTAAGGCCTACATGCCGGCTGGTACTGATATGGCTCTTCTTGCTCACTCAAGATCTCTTCAGCACAAGTTTACAATAGAAATGATAAACAAAAAATTAAATCCCTCAAAGCAAATCTAAATTTGTTAATATATCAATTGCCTCTCTGTAAAACACTTTTTCAACGGAAGCTGGTAAGGGAGCATCCACAATCAATTAATATCTGCTGGAAGTTTATATTTTTGAGATAGGGCATGCAGCCTGCAGTTTATAAATTCCAGGAGTACTTGTATTAGAAGAGAAGGTGTTGCAAGGTTTCTTCAGTCAAGCTGCAGAGTCTACAATTTGGGTCACTATGTTGCTTCCATCTGTGTTCTTCTCGTCTCAGTATTACCGCTAAGCTTTTTATTTTGAACTAGGCCCGATTTTTGTTAGGCTCTTTGAAAATTGGAACCAGAGCAGGAGGAGGCTTTCTATAAAGACTGCTGTTTCCAATTTTATCTCTAAGTGCGAATGAATACTTTCGATCAAGTTGTGGGTTGATAGACTTTGATATCTCTGAGGCAAGACTGTCCACTTGTTCGTTATAGTGGATGCCTACCTAGCTAGTAATGTGCTGGAAAGCCACTGCTTTGTCAATCTTGGACAAATAATCGAACAGTTTATCTCCGTCAAATAAATGTCCTTTGCGTCCAGGTTAAAGTTTTTATTAATTTAAGAGCAGTCTGGAAAACTGAGGAGTCCAGTGCAAGAGGCTTTTGAATGGTCAGAGAGGTGTGTGGGATTATTGCTGCTGCGGCGGGTTTGTTCCCTACAAGAGATCAATCATAGGCAGCGCAATAGCGCTGCCTAAGTAAAAAACGATGTTGGTGCAATGTGTTATTTATTCTTTTTTTTTTCTTTGTCTTGGACCAGCGCACTTCGTATCGAAGAAGATGTCGTAGAAACTTCGAAAAGGGCTCATTCTATTGGAAGTTGGAAGGGTTTGTGCCCTATTTAATACCCAAAAGTGATTGGAAGGCAACTAACCACCCCTTCCACGCCTAGCATTTCCCCAAACACATCCAATCAAAGATTTGAGATAGCCATTTTGTTCAGCGTAGTTGAAAGACCTGGAATATATGTCTTTTAGGAGGACAATCCACCCACAGCCCTCAAGGCAAGGGTTGTAAGATATACCCTGGGAGCATATAAGGTTTTTATAGAAAGCATTGCCGTAGAAACTTCAAAAGTGGCTCATTCGATTGGAAATTAAAGGTCTAGTGCCCTGTTTAATAGTCAAAAGTGATTAGAGGTTAACTAACCCCCTCTCACGCCTACCATTTCCCCAAACACATCCAATCCGTATTTTGAGATAGCCATTTTGTTCAAAGTAGTTAAAAGCTCTGGAAATTAGGTCTTTAAGGATGATACCCCCCCCTTAGATCCCTCAGGGCAAGGGTTGTAAGTTATGCCCTGGGAGCATATAAAGTTTTTATTGAAAGCGTTGTCGTAGAAACTTCAAAAAGGGCTCGTTTGATTGGAAATTGAAAGGTCTAGTGCTCTTTTTAATAATCTAAAGTGATTGGAGGGCAACTAACCCACCTCTCACACCCACCATTTCCCCAAATGCATCCAATTAAAATTTTGAGATAGCCATTTTGTTCAACGTAGTTGAAAGTTCTGGAAATTAGGTCTTTGAGGATGATAAGCCCCCCACACCCATCAGGGCAAGGGTTGCAAGTTAAGCCATGGGGACATAAAAGGTTTTTGTAGAAAGTGTTGTTGTAGAAACTTCAAAGAGGGCTTATTCGATTAGAAATTGAAAGGGCTAGAGCCCTTTTTAATTGTCGAAAGTGATTGAAGGGCAACTAACCCCCTCTCACGCCCACCATTTCCCCAAATGCATCCAATCAAAATTTTGATATAACCATTTTTTTCAACGTAGTTTAAAGGTCTGAAAATTAGGTCTTTGAGAATGACCACCCCCCTCCCACAGCCCTCAGGGCAAGGGTTGTAAGTTATGCCCTGGGGTCATGTAAGGTTTTAATAGAAAGTGTTGTCGTAGAAACTTCTAAAAGGGCTCATTCGATTGAAAATTGAAAGGGCTAGTCTCTTTTTAATAGTAGAAAGTAATTGGAGGGCAACTAACCCCCCTCTCACACCCACTATTACCCCAAACACTTCCAATCCAAAATTTTTAGATAGCTTTTTTTCAACGTAGTTGAAAGTTTAGAAATTAGGTCTTTGAGGTTGACAACCCCCCCCCACAGCCCTCAGGATAAGGGTTGTAAGTTATGCCCTGGGGACATATAAGGTTTTTAAAGAAAGAGTTGTTGTAGAAACGTCAAAGAGGAATGATTCGATTAGAAATTGAAAGGGCTAGAGCCCTTTTTAATTGTCGAAAATGATTGAAGGGCAACTAACCCCCTCTCACGGCCACCATTTCCCCAAATACATCCAATCAAAATTTTGAGATAACCACTTTGTTCAACGTAGTTTTAAGGTCCAAAAATTACTTCTTTGAGGATGACCCCCCCCCCACAACCCTCAGGACAAGGGTTGTAAATTATGCCCTGGGGGCATTTAAGATTTTTATAGAAAGTTTTGTCGTAGAAACTTCAAAAGGAGCTCATTCGATAGGAAATTGAAAGGGCTAGTGCCATTTTTACCAGTCGAAAGTGATTGGAGGTCAACTAACCCCCCTCTCACGCCCACCATTTCCCCGAACACATTCAATCAAAATTTTGAAAATTTTGTCAAAAGCGATGGAGGGCGAATGACCCCCAAGCCCATCATTTTCCCAAACAATTCCAATCATTTTGTTGAACGTAGTTGAAGGTTCTGAAAATTATGTCTTTGAATATGACAATCCCCTCCCCTCCACAGCCCTCAGGGCTAAGGTTATAAGTTATCCCCTGGGGGCATATACGATTTTTATAGAAAGCGTTGTTTTAAAAACTTCAAAAAGGGTTCATTCGATTGAAATTGAGAAGACTATTACCCTTTTTAATATTAGAAAGTAATCGGAGGGAGAATTAACCCCCCCCCCCCTCCCCCTTAGGCCAATCATTTCCCCAAACATTTACGATCAATATTTTGATATGGCTATTTTGTTCAACGTAGTTGAAAGGTCTGGAAATTATGTCTTTGAGGATGATCATCCTCCCCCCATAGCCCTCAGGACAAGAGTCGAAGGTTATGCCCTTGGGGCATATAAGCTTCATATAGAAAGTTTTCTCTTAGAAGCTTCAAAAGGGGCTGATTCGATTGGAAATTAAGTGGACTAGTGCCAAATTAATCGAAAGTGATCAGAGGGCAAATGCCGCTCTCCCCCGCCACGCCCATCATTTCCCCAAACACTTTCAATTAAAATTTGAGATAGCCATTTTGTTCAACGTATTTGAAAGGTATTGAATGTATGTCTTTGAGGATAACAAACCCCCCAGCTCTCAGGGCAAGGGTTGTAAGTTATGCCCTGGGGGCATATAAGGTTTTTATAGAAACCAAGGCCATATAAACTTCGGAAGGGGCTCATTGGATTGGTAATCAGACGATCTAGTGCTCTTTTTAAGAGTCAAGTTGATCGGAGGGCAGCTATCCCCCCTCCACGAACGCACGTCTTATTGTCCCGAAGTGCATCTAATAGAAATTTTGAGATAGCCATTCTATTCAAAATAGTCAAAATATCATATAACAAGGCTTTTGGGGTTGAAACAAACCCTAGAGATTAGGGGCAAGGGTTGTAAGTTATGCTCAGGGGGTATTTAAGGTTTTTATGGAAGGGATGGTTGTTAAACTTTTGAAGAGGCTCAATGTTTTTCCCTGAAAAAGACTATGTCAATATAAAACGAACAGAAATTAATTAACAAAAACCTTTTCCACAAAATAAGTTTTTCAGCAAAAAGTAAAGAACTCCTTTAAACCAAAAATGAACAAAAATAGAATCAAATAATCTACCAAGCATACAACTACCTCAAATCAGTACCTATAAATAAATGAAACCCAAAACAAACAGAAATTAGAATAAATAGCAGCGTCAAACTCAAAACGAGCAGAAATTAATATGAATAGGGTTCTAAACCACTATGCGCTCTATAAGTCAGAATATAATTTGTACTTTACTGAAAAAATTCTTTTAAATCGTTTCATTTTTATAACTTTAAGGAATCAAAAATTAATGAAGATTTTAAGGAACAAATATCAGCATAGTAAAGGTTTTATCCTTGTATGGTATACCAGACAAATACATTAAAGTGATTAGTGCTATGTACGAGAATAACACTGCTGCGGTTAAGGTAGGAAATGAGGTTAGCAGCTGGTTTTGTATTAAATCAGGAGTTAAGCAGGGTTGTGTTCTATCCCCCTTTATATGGATTATTTTGATGGACTTTGTTTTAAGGAGCACAGGAAAGGCAATGGGAGACCACGGAATCAAATGGGGAGGAAAGAGTCTCCTGGACTTGGATTATGCTGATGATTTAAGCATCCTAGATGAAAGTGTGAGCAAAATGAATGAAGTTTTAGAGGTTTTGCGAGTTCAGGGTGCTAGTATTGGTTTGAAAATTAATGTTAGGAAGACCAAGTCACTAAGGCTAGGAATAAGTGAAGATGAAAAGGTGACGTTGGGTAATGAAAAGATTGATCAGGTGGGCAGTTTCACTTACCTTGGTAGTATTATTAGTAAAGATGGTGGGAGCAGTGAAGATGTTAAAAATAGAATAGCCAAGGCTCAGGGTGTTTTTTCACAGTTAAAAAAAGTCTGGAAGAATAGGAAGATAAGTCTGCAAACCAAGATTAGAATCTTAGAAGCTACAGTGATGACAGTGGTCAAATATGGCTCTGAAGCATGGACGCTCCGAAAAGCGGATGAAGATTTGTTAGATGTTTTCCAGAGAAATTGCTTAAGGATTGTTCTGGGTACCCGGCTGACTGACCGTATTTCAAACAATAGGCTATACGAAAAATGTGGTTCAATACCGCTTTCTAGGTCTATAATGAAAGAAAGGTTGAGGTGGTTAGGGCATGTTGTTCGGATGAAGGATGACAGATTGCCGAAGATTGTTCTTTTCGGCCAACCATCTAGGGCTAAACGGAAAGCAGGTCGTCCCCGTCTGGGTTGGGAGGACGTCATAAAGAAAGATTTAAAGGAAATGGGAACTTCGTGGGCGGGTGTAAAAAGGGAGGCTTTGAATAGATTGGGGTGGAGGAGGAGCGTGCGTAGCTGTGTTGGCCTCAGGCGGCTTGGTGCTGCGATGAGTTGTTAGTTGTTAGTAGTAAATATCAGCATACGTATATTAAACTGACAATGCACATTTTTTTCAGTGAATTCATTTGATTTAGGGTTCTAAACCACTACGCTATCTATAAGTCAGAATATAATTTGTCCTTTACTGAAAAAATTCTTTTAAATCGTTTCATTTTTATAACTTTAAGAAATCAAAAATTAATGAAGATTTTAAGGAACAAATATCAGCATACGTATATTAAACTGACAATGCACATTTTTTTCAGTAAATTCATTTGATTTTTTTTCCTCCACTTGTTTATTCCAAGTCCATCGATGGTCGATTGTCAATCCTAGTAATCTGCATTCTTTAGCTTTTACATCCTTCTCCTTTAATAACCTTAGTCGTTGCTGAGAAAGTGCAGATAAGTTCTTTTGAAAACCCCAATGTACGTAGCGTCTCTTGATTTAGTTCAAAATCCTCTCAACAAACCCAGTGTTCAAGCCGAAAAGCTAGTTCTTGGCAGCTTTTGCATGCAGCTTGGCAGCACGTCTTTTGAAAGCTTTCAAGTCCTCCCTCCCCATTTCGTACACCAGGATGCCTCTCCTTGCTTTGCAGCTTAGACCTTAGCCCCCATAAAGCTTGTGGCTATGAATGGATTTGTAGTACTTTATGGGTTGTGAGGGTGGTCAGTTACTACAGAAGTTTGTTTTTATCAGGATTTAAATGGAATTATTTCTTGTTATCCTCTCTTGGCTCATTTTTGTAACGTATTTTTATTTCGTGGGGAAGGGGTATTGTTCCTTAGCCCCTCCCTTGCAGCCCCCATAGATTGGGTCTATGGCTGTGCTGTTGCCGTTTGGATCATTTGAAGTAAAAACATTTAATCTCAATTAAACTTTCAAAGGATCTTTAGTATTCAGTTAACAAAACTATAAAACAGTCTTCCAAGCTGTTAAGTACAACTTTAATGAACAACTTTTTTTTTCAGAAAATCCAATATTATCAACTCAAAACACGCCTGGGAAGTCAGCAACTTTGTCAAACTTTTTTCGTTCAGATACAAATGGTAAGTTTTTCTATGAAATGATAGAACTTCTCTTAGACTTAATTATCACCTACCGCAGCAATTTTCTTTAAATACTAAGAACAGTGAAATACAATCGTGTTATTTGAATTGGTTAAGCAGAAACTTGGTCGGCAATATGCATAAAAAAAATGGTAAAACGGAAATTCATTTTTTGGCTATATAGACCAACATATACGGTTGTACAGTTTTTGGTGGCAGCGGACACCAAAATTAGAAAAAAGAACCGTGGGCGAATAATCAACACAAAGCTAGCTAAAACACGCGTCAACAAACAGCTTAAAAAGGTATAGCTTTCCTTTGAATCACAGTAGACAGAATATACCAGTAAGCTTATCGCAGATCATTTCTGGTCTTCCTGAACAAAAAGCTCCTCCCACTTATTTCTGCATTAGCGGGAATGCAGGTTAGTCTGTTTCCGTTTGTTTCAATGCACTTTGATGGAAACAATCGGATACAGACTAACCTGTATTCCCGCTAATCTGACTTCGCCTATGTTTATCTCTGCAAAAACGTTCTCCGGAGCACTCGCACCCCGGTCCGGGTTTTTATAATGGTTGAGATAGAGAATGATCATACTGGATAATATATGAACTGTGCTTTAAATATATGGGTGTCTTTGGGAACCAGCATTTACCTACTGAAATTTTACGGATGAAAAGCGTTGTCAAGATTAATTAATTAGTGTTGCTTATTTATTTTCGAGGTTCAGCTTGGCAACACTGATAAAAATGAAGTACTGCCCAAAACTTCAATAACATTAAATGTTAAAGTAAAACTTAAATAAAATAGATAAACTAACATAAATTTTAAGTGAAACTTAGAAAAATTCAATAAAATTCCCTAAGAATAAATTATCGATTTTCCTTAAGTTTTTTCCTTAAGTTTTGTTTTCAAGTAAAGGAGTACAAAAGAACCCTGTTTTGACAAAA
>CM051259.1:28931350-29003850 GCA_027921565.1 Artemia sinica | reverse complement strand
CGCCCGGGGGGGGGGGGGTCTGGTGCCATATGGTGATGGATGGGGCGATGCCCTGGCGGTGTGGAGTGTTTTGTGGGGGTATCGTTATAGGGTTGGGTTGCAAAAAACTTGAATCACGGGATTTAAAGGCGTAATTTTTTATTAGGAAATGCCTGAAAGATGTTTTGGGAGAGATGTAGCAATGTCAGGGGGGTGTTTAATATCATCCATAATTTACCAAGGTGGTATGCATTGTCATTGACTAGTCCACTCTAGAGCTTAAAGATAAGGTGGGAGGTGTTAAATGAATTTTTTGCTAGAGGGGGAGTTAAATCTAGCGATACTCAATGAAACGGTGCATTTCGTTAAAAGTCTTTCAATAATACCTCTTAATATGGTTTAAATATACCACTAATATCAGGTCACCCGGGGAGGAGGCTGGTGTCAAATGGGTGAAATGCCATGGCGGTGTGAAGTATTTTGTGGGGCATTATACATGGCTTGAGTTGCAAAAAATTAGAATCACGGGATATAAAGACATAAGTTTTAATATGAAATGCCTGAAAAATGTCTTGGTGGAGATGATGTCTTGTAAGGGCTGGGAAGGAGATTCATGTAATTTCATTGTGGGGTGAACTACAGCTTAAAAGACAGGGTGGAAACATTAAAGAATTTTTCCCATGGAAGAGGTGAAAATCTAACAGGTACTAAAAGAAATGGATATTTTCCTTAAAAGCTCTTAATATGTCTTAAATTCGCATCTAATATCAACCTTATTTCTCTGGTATTGCATGCTAGAGGGGGGGGGGCGTATTGTCGCGATAGTGTGAAATCTAATATCCTCCATAAAGAAACGATACATTTTCGTTTTATCGTTATTAATATCTTGAGAGCAAATGTCCCCTGGAGTGTATCAAATTGGGAAAGTAACGGATCACTCTAACGAGTGCCAAAAAATGGGGAATCTTAGCTGTCATGCAATAGGTTATTTTTAGAATATGGTTCCAGATACAAAATACAGGAAATGGTTTCATGGACTACTTGCTTGGGGCGCTGTACCATTGGAAGGGGATGACCTTTCGAGTCCAGGTGGGGTCAAGAACTCTAGACGAAGAAAAAATATGAAAGGTGTTTCGAGCAGAAAATGAAACGCCGAAAAAGAAAATGTCTTGAGGCTTTTGGGCGAAAATGTCAAAATGGTATTATCTGGCAGAGATGGATGCGCTGTCCATGCGTAAGATGCGCTGACCTTAAATAAAATGTGTGCCGCCATTAAGTTAATGAAAAAAAACGCTTAGGGGGTTTCAGGCGAAAAAAAGTTTTACGTGACAGTGTTGCACAATAATTATGTAAGGTGTGAGCTGTCAGTAGGTTATAAGCGGGGATTCTCCCATGGGTTCCTGTCACAAATTACATATCTGTCCGTTTGAAACGGGGTACGTCGTATGACGTCATTGGAGATCAGAGGGGTGTGTCACGGAGTCTTGGCAGCTGTGTTCCCTTTAATAGAGCCGGTAACCTCATTGTGTAGGTGTGACGGTTTGAGAGGTTGGTAGCTCCACTTATCTGACCTTTTAAAGGCGAGGGTGTGTCGTGTGGTGTAACATGCGCTTTAAACGGGGGTGTGTACCGTGATGTTAGAGGACATTCACAGAAATTCAAAGGGGTGTCCGGAAAGGGGTGGCATTGGGTAGTAACAGCATTTTTTTCAAATATATCCTGCAAACATAACAAACAACATAACCATCAAATCACATAACAAAGAAACATCAAACAACATAACCAACATAACCAACAAATCACATAAGCATCAAACATAACCATTATAGCATAACAACATCAAAACATAATATAAACATCAAACAAAAAACATCAAACAACATCAACAAGAAACATAACCAACGAACAACATAACCAACATAACCATCAAATCACATAACCATCAAAAATCAAGCAACAAACACAACCAACAAACATCAACATAACATAACCTACAACCATCAACATAACATAACCATCAAACATCAGCAAACATGGTATTAAAAATTTGACAGAAATTGAAAATTTGTAGTACGGAAATGGCATCAAACAGCACTTTGTTATGGCGTGATCTCTTTTTCCCGCTGAAAAAAAGAAACTAGGTATTATGATTTCCGTTCAAATGAGGCCTCTCTCAATATTCTACAACTACTGATTCAATATGATCATTCCTGGGAAAAAAACCGTAAAAAGGGAGACAAATCGGGGCTACCCATGTTGAAAAGTGGTTGTCCCTGTTGTTGAAGGTGGGGGATTGTAAGCATCCAGTATTGTGATTTCAGCACAAATCCAGTAATGTAATTATCTTTTTGATTCGCCTCGATTTTAGAGGGAATTCAAGCTTTTTTCTGTAATATCTGAATTTTTTTTACAATAATGTTTTACTGCTGGGTTAAATCTGTTCTTGAACAACCTTTAAATGATTTTTTTTTTCACTAGATATTCAAAAAACAATCTATGTCCTGTCTTTACTTATGTCTTTGAACATATATATTAAACACGCACCTTGAAGAAGACTACTTCCCAAAAAAAACTAACTCATAGCTGTTTACTTTTTCATTTTAACTTTTATTTTATTTTAACATTTAACTTTTTATTTTTCTCTGCTATATTATTCTGTTTTATACCAGTTGGTGATAAAGTTTGATGCTAGCAATCCACTTTTTACAATTCAAATTCAATTTCACCGTATAATTACATTTGATTCTTGTCTTTTCCCTTTTAAAAACCTCTTCTTTAATGCTTCTACACCTTCTCCCTAGCCTAGGTGACAACCTGTCCTGATCAACAAATTTCCTTTCTTCTTATCAAGATAAATAACAGTTCAATGGGGAAAATCCTTTTATTTGACAGCGAAAAAAAAAATCTCTAGATATTCGGTCACATACACAGTAGCCGTCTTCAGCAGATAAACTAAAACAATAAAAATAGAACATCGTCATTTATATACAAAACAAACAAATTAATTACATACCGTTTAACGCTTTTTTTTCTCCAAAGCAGTTATAGATTCAAATCAGATTCTTGAATAAGTATTTTTAAATCTCAATTTTCTGTATTTTTAAATCTCAATTTTCTCAATTTTCAATGTTCTTGAATAAGTATTTTTTAAATCTCAATTTCTGTAAGATCAAATTTAAGCTCTTATTGGAATATAATCAGTGGACTCTAGCTATTCCGTTCTTTGTTATATGCTAGTTCAATACCTCAGCTACGAGGTATATTGTTTCAGTGTTTACAATCCAACTCTCTAACCATGAGAATAAGAATCTCATGTCGATATCAAATTTTGTTGTCAATAAGTTTCTAGGTAACAGAGTGATATCTTCCCCAGTTTTGATTCAAATAATAAAGCACAACGAAGGTTTCTTGTAATCCTGTTTCTCTATAATTTTAACCTATTAGATGCGGTTACTTTAAAATATGAAAGCTGGACTTTATATAAAAGGAAAGTTGCGCATCCTAATAGAAAGTAATGCTTTTGGTGAGAGACCGAAAGGGGGAATGATATGTGTGACATTGAATTTTGAACACCTTGGCTGCAGCAACGGCTGAGATTCATAGCTTTTAGTATCTAAAACATCACCAAACTCTATCGATTGATTCATTCGTTTTCGTGTACCTTATTTGATACTCGAAACACTACTACTAACAACTCACTGCAGCACCAAGCCACCTGACGCCAAAACAACTACGCAGGCTCCCGCTCCAACCTGATCTATTCAAAGCATCCCTCTTTATACCCTCTTAGGAAGTTCCAATTTTCTTTAAATCTTTCCTTGAGATCTTCTCCGGCCAAAACTTGGGAACTTCCTGCTTTTTATTTGGCCTTAGATGGTTGGCGTACAAGGAAAATCTTTGGCAATATGTCATCCTTCAACCGCAGAACGTGTCATAGCCACCTCAACCTTTCTCTCAGTATAGCCCTAGAGAGTGGGATTGAACTACATTTTTCGTACAGCCTACTGTTTTAAATGCGGTCAGTCAGAAGGATATCCAAGACAATTCGTTGAAAATTTCTCTGTAAAACATCTAACAAATCCTTCTCTGTCTTTCGGAGCGCCCACGCTTCAGAACCATATTTACAAAATACTTAGCTTCAGTGCTAAAAAAAAATAAAGAAAATTCTTCACTGGCGCTTAAAAATTCTTCCTCTTTCTTCACTGGCGCGTGACTGTACTTTCTGTAGTCCTCAAGGTCATCTTCGTTATGTATATGTTTAGATGGTGAGGAAAAAGGAAATTTTTCTTCCCAGCATTTTAAAAGGTAATTTCTAGGACGAAAAGGGTGACAGGGGTCATGACTGACTGGCATGAACATGACTGAGGCGCTTAAATTATTGCACCTTAAGTAGATTCCACACTACGTATATAATTTTCTATACTAAGTAGTAAAGCTAAGTTGAGTTAATTACAGCCTTTCACACTTCATATTCACAATCATTACAGTCAAAAACGAAAAACGGGGAATGGAGATGGATATTCAAGTCCCAATGACAATTCTATGTGATGAAAAAACGGTGTAACTGGTTTTCTAGCAAAAGCTTATCAACTTATTTTCAAAATTTATTAATTGCTCATCCAGAAATCCCATTTTGGCATTGAAATGTTGACTTTTCCATGGCTTTTTGAGGATTTACTTAGGGCTTCTTTTAAATTTAATTTAAAAAACTTTAGATTTTATTTAAGAGTTTTAACATTTCGAATAGGATTCACTGAAATTGCAAAAAAAGCATCTAAAATTAAAAAAAAATTGATAGTAATGCTATTGTATGTAAATTTATACATTAATTAATATATTGAATCAATATTCCTTACTTTTATTTATTTTATGCAATAGAATTGTATTCTTGAGTTCGAACTTTCATCTTACAACTAAACAAAAATCCAAAATAATCCAGAGAGATGTCAAAGAATCTAGAACTCTGTGGAGACAATAAAAGCAAATAGAAAAGAGAGTAGATGGAAATCTTGCTGCTACAAACGGAGGCGACAGGAATCCAAAATATTAGTTCCACCAAAAGTGCAGTGTTACTCACAAGACCAGCTACTTTATTTCGTAGAACAATAGACATATCCAATATTCTTGAATGCCTTTGAAATATATTTTAATATTTAAGAAGGATCATAGTTCGTTGAGTAAAATGATATTAAAATATATAAAAATAGAACAAAAATACTATAAAATTTGAAAATAATATTAGGCTACCAGCGAGCATTGTTAATCAATATTGTGATAGCCATTGTTAAAGAAAATTAAATTTTTCCAATAACGTCAAATTAGTTCAGAATTCCACATCTGGTGTAATTTTTCGGTGGCCGGCTTCTACCCCCTCCCCCCGGAAAATACCCCCTGCAGAAAACACCCCCCGGAAAATATCCCCCCCCCCACGAAAAATACTCCCCGGAAAATACCCCCCGAAAAATACGCCCCGCGGAAAATACCCCCCCCGTGGAAAATAAGGCTTTCCGAATTTGCAAATTTTATTTGAGTTTTTTTCCGTTGGGGGAAGGAGTTTTGGTACTTGTGTATTATGCACCACTCACTCAAGTCTATGCTGTGTAAAACTCGACAACAAACCGGTTTCGTTGTTAGTTTTTTTTCGGCTTAGGGATAGACAAGACAAAGACAAGTGAGAGAATATATGGGAAAAATATAATTTCGGCTATATATTTGCAAATAAAGGGGGGGGTAAAGTATTTGGACAGTTTGAATTCAGAAAACAATTCTTTTGTTTGACCGTATTTCCAAGTATTAAGTACTATTATTAGGGTAAGCGTTTCATTTAAGTGCTTCATGATGATCGCTGATCAAAGTTTATGTTTTTTGTGCCTTCCATTTACGTTATTTTTCTGTGTTCATGGCCGTATATTTGGCTTTAAAATAAATATCTATCTAATAAGATAGATATTTATATCTTAAAATATAATCTATCTATCTAATAAGTAGAATAATTGTACCAAACACATTTTGCATGCAGACCCGCTATACTTTAATCCCCCCCCCCCTAATATGCAAATCTACATCCCAAATTTATTTCTAAAGTAACGAAGAAACCAACAAAAAAACGGTTTGTTCTCGAGTTAAACCACCCCAATCTAACCAAAGCTTCATTTTTCACCCCTCCCATGAAGTGGTAATTTCCTTTAAATCTCATTTCGTTCACCCCATTTGGGGAAAACCTGCCGTCCCCCCAGATTAATGACAAGATGGCACAATCTTTGTGGATTTTGTGGTATTTTGTGGTATAAGGGAATTCGTGATATTTCATTTTTAAAACGTGGCCCAACAGTATTATCTACATACACAGTCCAGAACCTACAAGAAAACCCACGCCTGAGGCACTACAGTATCACATGGACATTGCAAAAAAAAAAAGCTGGCAAGGTATAAAGTGCCAAGCATGTTTTGAAACTATAGTCAATGTTGTATAAGATAATCAGACGGGTTTTTTTGTTTTTGTTTTTTTTTTTTTTTTAATCGAAAACTAGAGATTGTCAAATTGCGTATTTAGTAATGATTTTGTAGGGAAAGCTGTCTATCACCCATGTGTTATCCACAGTTCCATTTCTTTGAAGTCTGTGCTATCAAGAGCGGTTTCTGATTTGTTTTGGACAATTGCCTTTAGCCAACAATAGTTTGATATGAATTTGTCGGTAGATAGGATTTGCGAATTTGATCCTATTAAGGTGGAGAAAAAAAGGGTTTAGTATCTATTTTATTAAAACAACCGATTTAATTTAAAAGATGACTGGGAAATTTGAAAAGTAGCTATTTTAGTCAAGTATGAAAAAATCAGTGTGTCAGTATAAGAATTCAAAGATTTAGCTAAACAAAAAAATTCAGTAACTATTTTGTCACTAAACATCAAAACCTTGAAGCTAAAATAAAGTCTAGATCTAGATTATAGACTATATGATCAAGATTATATATACAGATCATGATTTTGGATTACATGATATTAATTACAGATTATAGTGGAAATTATGATTATATGATAATGACTAGTTTATGGTAGATCGACTAGACTTAGAGCCTCTAGTTCATTTATAAAAATAAAAATCAGATAAAAAGATAAAAGATAAATAAAAGATAAAAAGATAAAAATTATGTAGATTGATTTCACAATAATATGTATTTATACTCTCTTCTTTAAGTGAATAAAATACTTTTATTGAAATATAATCAATTTTAAGATCAAAGCTACGATTTCGTGACTTATGTTCGTGCTTCCACTTTGTGACCATTTCCCACAAACTTGAAATCATTGAGCGTGGGCTTAGAACAGGGGAAAAATCGACTAAGAAACGAAACCTACATTGTGCGCTGCACGCAATTGTTTTTAAGAAATTTCGATCAATGAGTTACAAAAAAAATTAATTCGAAACTTCATACGAAAAACAAGAAGTTACATGGAATAATGAATTTCCTGAGTACTGTGACTAAAAATCACTAAAGTATCATTTTTAATCTGTGCTATCTCCAAAACATTCCTCTTTCCATTTTTTCCCTGTTTCCTGTTACATCAATAATTTAAGTTGTGACCATTGTGACCATTGTGAAACTAACTTAAAGATGCACAGTCTAAAATTTTTCGGTCCTTTTATATATTCAAAGATATAAAAGAAATATAATAGAAATAAAATGGGCAGAATGAAGAATTTAGGAAAAAAAGGAATAAAATGCAGCATCAAAGAAGGTGAAACAAGTTTGGTCATCCGAAATCAATAATTTTAATATCCAAGGTAAGAACCAATAGCATTTCTGAAGCCCTTAACCTAAAGGTGTATTTTCATAGTAGGAAAAAGTTTGGACGAATAAGTTTGCGATCCAAGACTAAATATAGGAAGTTACGGTAATAGTAGTCAAGTATGGTACTGAAATGTGGGTACTTCGAAAGACAGAGGAGGATGTGTTAAATGTTTCTCAGAGATGGTTTTAGACGGTTCTGGGCGTCCCCCCCCCTCCTGCGGCCATTATCCCCCGGAAAATAAACCTCCGCGGAAAAATACCCTCGTGGAAAATACCCCCTCCCCGTGGAAAATACCCCCCTCGGAAAATACCACCCGGGAAATACCCCCCCCCCCCCGCGGAAAATAAGGCTTTCCAAACTTGAGAATTTTATTTGAGTTTTATTTTTTTAATTTCCGTAGGGGGAAGGAATTTTGGTACTTGTGTATAATGCGCCACTCACTCAATTTTTGCATAAAGTTTGCTTTGTGTATTAAACTTAATTTTTCATTGTCTTTTAACTGCAGACAATTAGAGATAATGTGCTGTCTTTTCATTCATACTGCAGTCTTTTCAAAAATTAATTAAAAAAAACTTTTTCCACAAAATAAGTTTCTCAAAGAAAAGTAAAGAACTCCAGTAAGCTAAAAATAAAATAAAATAATCTACCAAGCGTGAAACTACCACAAATCAGCATCGATAAATAAATGAAACCCAAAACGGACAGAAGTTACAATAAACAACCGAGTCAAACTCAAAACGATCAAACATTAACATGAGTTGGGCTCAAAACCAACCAATACCTTCCCAAGGCCAGGACATAATTTGCACTTTGCTGAAAAAATATAGATGTTTTTACTTTTATAACTTTAATAGATCAAATAATATTAACATTTTGATTACTAAATATCAGTATATTATATTAAACTGACAATGCACCTTCATTTGTATTTTTTTCAGTAAAGTGCAAATTATGTTCTGTTCTTGGGAAGGCACAGGGGTGTTGAGACATAGACATAGACATAGACATAGACATAGGTTTATTAAGATCGAACAGCGTAGCCATGGCTAATTTATGTCGTCTTTACAACAATATGAAAAAAAAAAATACAAATAACACTATAAAAACACTAACACGTGAATTCAAATAACACTAAGTCTTGTTGTATGCTTCTACGAAAAAGGGAACAAACGTGTTTTTGTAGCGGTTGGTCCTGCAGACAGGGGGTTGTAGCTTCGACTGGGATCTGGTTCTTTGGTTAACAGGAGCATCAGGTGGGAGGATCAGTCTGTGATGGGGCGAAGATAGCAGTGACTTGCCGAGGGACATGATCAGTGATAATCGTCTGTCGCTGAGAGATTCAAGGTTCAGTTCTTGCAAGATTTTGTTGTAGTCGTCACTTCTGTTACCAACGATTATGTTAACAGCTCGTTTCTGCAAAGATTCAAGGTCATCGCAAAGGTAGTGGGTGCTCTGGACAAAAGGTCCCCAGACAGCGACGGCATATTCGAGTAGAGGTCTCACATACGTAATATAGGCATTTTTTAGGCTTTGAGTGTCGCAGCCAAACCTGCGCATCAGGACTAGGGTCTGAAGTGATGCATTGCCAGCCTTAATAACCTTCTCCACGTGTTCGGTGAATGTGCAGTCCATCGATAATGTGACTCCGAGGATTTTTGCAGATGGAACAACAGGGAAAGGGACTTGCGGGAATTCCAGATCACGTTTTAAGGGGCAAAACCTGAGGATCATTGATTTATCTGCATTCAGTGTCAACTTGTAACGTTCACAGTCCTCAGAGAAGGATGCCAGAAGGATCTCGCTGAACTGACGTTCGATTACACCTTCTCTGACGAGGTATTTGAGGACAAATGATAAATCGTCGACGAATTTGAGTCGCTCTTCGAAATTCTGAAGGAGGAAGTTGATGAGGGAGATAAATATGAAACCAGCAAGTCTTGTACCCTGAGGGGCTCCACAGGTAAGTTTAGACCAGTATGAGATCAAGTCACCTTCAAACAATGGAAAAACACACTGCATTCTGTCCTGAAGGAAGCTCATCACTAATGCAAGAGACCGCTTCTGTGCGCCCATTGCTCGCATATTTTTTGCTGCCGTAAGATGACAAATCAGGTCAAATGCCTTCCTGAAATCGGCGAGAGCTAGGTCGATGAAGGTACTGCCCTTGTCAAGCCACTTAAAGATAATGTCAACTAGGCGCACGAGGTATATCGAGGTATTGCAACCTTTGAGGCCGCCATACTGGTAACGGTCTATGTTTTCCCGCGTTTGCTTGAGCAATTCACGCAGGATGAATGACTCGGTGACTTTTGCAAAGGTAGATGTGATTGATATCGGTCGTAACTCGTTGCAAGATTTGGGTGTTTTAGTCTTCGGTATAACACGCACAAATGCGCGTTTCCAGCACGACGGGAAAGTTGACTGGGCGAAAAATTCGCTGATGATGTGTCCAAGTGGCTTGGCCAGGAAAAGAGAGAACTCTCGTATTAACCTTATAGGCAGCTCTTCAGGAAAAGAGCTACTGGATGGACACAACTTGTTCAGCTCTTTGAAAACTTGATACTCAACTATTTTGATTTCACCTTCGTCAGGGCATATTGACAGTAGATTCTCTATTTCAGTGTTAGTTGGGGCAGGAAAGGATGTACAAATGTCAGTAAAGTAATTGTTGACGTCATTTGCACTCACGAGTGACCCATCATCGTTCAGAATACGGATACTGGATGATACTGTTTTTCCAGCAATCTGCCTCACTAGACGGTGCCATTTACGGGGATCCTTTTTTATTTCAGGGTCCGAAAGGGATTTTCCGAAGGACTTTCTTGCCTCGCGACAAAGGCTAACTATTTTGTTTCTTAATAATCGTAACGACGTTGCGTCACCACTTGACTGCCTTGCAGTGGTTTTTTCGCGAATCAGCTGTTTTATTTTTGGAGTGATCCAGGGCTTGTCAGATTCGCTCACGACAAATTGCTTTTCCGGGAAAACTTCTAAGTATTTGTCATAGAGTAGGGACTGAAATATTTCTGCTTTCCTGTTGACATCGCTTTCGTTGTATACTTCGCTGAAGCAGTGAGTACCGACCCACATTCCGTACGTATTAATAGCAGACTTCGTGATAGGTCTCCGGAGTACTTTTATTTTCTTAAGCTTCCTGATTTCACTTTTTGCCTTCATCAGCAGAGTGTGATGGTCCGATTTGCCCAATGGCCCGTTCGAAGACACGTCTTTGTAATATGGAGCAAGGTTTGTAAGAATAAGGTCAAGGGTGCTCCCGGTCACATGGGTGGGTATCTTGACCACTTGTGACATACCCAGCGTATTGGCAAGCCATTGTTTCTTTGTTTGGTTGAAGTCACCAGCTATTATGAAGCCCGGGCGGCTATACCGCTGACGTAATGTGTCTAACGTACACTGTAGGTAGGATACCAACAGCCGTCTGTTTTTGGCGCTTTCAGGATAGTAGATACTTGCAATAATGATGCAAGAGACATCTCGTGGTAAATTTTTTGGCTTGCATAATGCCCAGATCGTTTCATGGTTAGGGTCATTGAAGTTATCTAAATATTTGCAGGGGATATCATCGCGTACATACAGGGCAACACCTCCGCCAATCCTGTCTGTTCTAGTGTTCAAGAAAACCTTGTAACCAGCCATCCTTCCACTTGTTTCGTCGAGCTGCCATGTTTCGGTATTTGCGGCGATATGGATATTATTCTGACGTAGAATGACATCTAACTCATCTACTTTATTCGTTAGTGAGCGGACGTTGCTCAGAAGGAAGTTTGGAAGTTGGTGTTTACAAGAGAGAACCTGTGGCGATAATACTGGAGGATAATCAGACCCGAAATCATTGGTAGGAGCATTGTTGTCAGGGATCAGCCGGGGCGGTAGGCTCACGCGCGGGATTGAGACTAAACACCTCTCACGCTTAGGCTTTTGGCTGGCCAATCGTCCGTAGGTGACTAACGCCTCAATCTTAAATTTCTTTCTGCCACCTCTGCGTCCTCTTCTTGTTCGCGGGTGTGAGAGTGGGGTCAGTTACCCTCCAATCACTTCCGGCTATTAAAAGGGGCACTAGCGCTTTCAATTTCCAATCGAATGATCCCTTTTTGAAGTTTCTATGACAACGATTTCTATAAAAACCCTTATATGCCCCCAGGGTATAACTTACAACCCTTGCCCTGAGGGCTGTGGGGGGTTGTCATCGTCAAAGACCTAATTTCCAGAACTTTCAACTACGTTGAACAAAATGGTTATCTCAAAATTTTGATTGGATGTGTTTGGAGAAAAGGTGGGTGTGACAGGGGGGTTATTTGCCCTCCAATCACTTTCGACTATTAAAAGGGCACTAGCCCTTTGAATTTCCAATCTAATGAGTCTTTTTGAAGTTATCACGACAGCGCTTTCTATAAAAACCTTATACGCCCCCGGGGCATAACTTAAAACCCGTGCCCTGAGAGCTGTGGGGGAGTGTCCTCCTCAAAAACATAATTTCTATCAGGAAATCAACTACGCTGAACAAAATGGCTATCTCAAAATTTTGATCGGATGTGTTTGGGGAAAGGGTAGGCGTGGAAGGGGTGTTAGTGGCGATCATCACTTTCGACTATTAAAAAGGGCACAAGCCACTCCAATTTCTAATTGAATGAGTGCTTTTTGAAGTTTCTACGATAACTCCTTCGATACGAAGTGCCCTGGTCTAAAGAAATAAATAAATAATTAATACGTTGTGCCAACATCGTTCTTTACTTAGGCAGCGCGATTGCGCTGCCTATGATATCTTATTATTAAAGCAAGTGCGATTTCTAACAACGATATCTACTATGCTTCAAATTTTTGGTTGTCTTTTTTAAGTTTTTGAATTGGTGTAATCCCTTGTTAAAATATATACAAATATTTTTTGCAATTACCAGTTTTTTGCTCTTTACGTAATTTGATGTCTTTTCACATTGTGTCTTTTCAAAGATATTTGATTATTAAAGCAAATCCAATTTATAACAACGATTTCTACTAAGATTTAGTTTGTTTTTTTTTTTAGGTTTTTGAATTGGTGTAATCCCTTGTTAAAATATATACAAATATTTTTTGCAATTACCAGTTTTTTGCTCTTTACGCAATTTAATGTCTTTTCATACTGTATCTGTTCGAAGATATTTGATTGTTGAAGCTAGTCCGATTTCTAACAACGATATGCACTAAGCTTGAAACTTTGGGTTTTCTTTTTTAAGGTTTTTTGAGTCGTTATAATCCCTTGCCAAATAGAGAATCATCATTCTATTGCAAATTATGGGTTTTTGGGCCTTCCTACTGACAATATATAACTGGTTGCGTTGAAATCTGTAAGCTTAATGACGTACTGAGTTGATTTTATCTTACAAAAAACAAGCTAATTTTAAAAATTTCAGGTATTTCTCTATTTTAATTAAAATATTAGGATTATTGCTAAGGCACAATAGATATTTTGTAGTTTATTTAATAGCTTTAGCAATTCTGAACTGAACTTAAAAAAATTTCAGCTTTTTTCCATTTCTTAAAAAGACGTTGTACTTCTAAGAAAAGAAATTCGGTAATGATGATTTTCTAACAGTGATTACTGCTATGCTTCAAACTTTTGGTTTTCTTTTTTAAGGTTTTTGAATTGTTGTAATCCCTTGTTAAATATATATACAAATATTTTTGCAATTACAAGGTTTTGATCTTTACGCAATTTAAGGCCTTTTCATACTGAAGTTTATTCAAAGATATTTGATTAGTACAGCAAGTCCGATTTCTAACAACGACTTCTACTAAGCATCAAACTTTTGGTTTTCTTTTTTAAGGTTTTTGAATTGTTGTAATCCTTTTCAAAATATATGCAAATATTTTTGCAATTACCAGTTTTGCTCTTTAAGCAATTTGATATAAACTTCTCCATGAAAATCGTCAATTTTTCGACGTAAGTGACGTCATTACAATACTGATGTATATAAAAATGACATCACTCATATGCATATTTTTTTCCAAAATTAAGTCTCTTAACGAATTTTCTCAAACTTCTGACTTATCTAGATCATTTTTTTTAGCCCAGAACATCCCAGGACGCCAATTTTCTCGAAAAAATATGGAGCCGTTTTTGAGAAAAATAAATAAATACACAATTATTGCTCACTTATAAAGCCTGTATACCAAGTTAATTATCTGATTCTGAAGTACTGTGCCCCACCCCTATTTCCCCTCTATATGTAAATCAATTTTTTAAACAGCCTCTATACACTTACCATATTAATTATCTGAGTTTGAAGTATTGTGTCCCACCCCCTCTTTCTCCCTCTATATACCAATTACATTTTGGGACAACCTTTATAGACTTACAAAGCTAATTATCTGATTCTGAAGTATTGTGTCCCACCCCCTCTTTCTCCCTCTATAAACCACTTAAATTTTGGGACATCTTCTGTACATTTACCAGATTAATTATCTGAGTCTGAAGTATTGTGTCCCACCCCTCTTTCCCCTCTATATGTAAATCAATTTTTTAAACAGCCTCAATACATTTACCGTATTAAATATCTGAGTCTGAAGTATTGTATCCCACCCCTCTTCCCACTCTGTATATAAATTAATTTTGGGACAGCCTGTATAAACATACCATATTAATTATCTTAGGCTGAAGCATTGTGTCCCACCCCCTCTTTCTCTCTTTATATACCAGTTACATTTTGGGACAGCCTTTATACACTTAAAAAACTAATTATCTGAGTCTGAAGCATTGTGTTCCAACCCCTCTTTCTCCCTCTATAAACCACTTAAATTTTGGGACATCTTCTGTACATTTACCAGATTAATTATCTGAGTCTGAAGTATTGTGTCCCACCCCTCTTTCCCCTTTATATGTAAATCAATTTTTTAAACAGCCTCTATACACTTACTCTATACACTGTATATAAATACAGTGTATACACTGAATATAAATTAATTTTGGGACAGCCTGTATAAACTTACCATATTAATTATCTTAGTCTGAAGCATTGTGTCCCACCCCCTCTTTCTCCCTTTATAAATTAAAAAAGAACTTTCCGAAAAATAAGTTTTTCAAAGAAAAGTAAAGGCCATTTTAAACTTAAGCTCAGCAGATACAAATACATGTTAAAATTCAAACTCAAAACGACCAGAAATTACTACAAAAAATTAATGAAACCCAAAACGAACAGAAATTAAATAAACAATCATAGCAAAAAACATACAACAAGTAGTAATAGAAAAGAATAAACAGATCTTAAAGCGAGTAATGGTTAGATTGAATATCAAAATCAAGCTTAAAACGAAAAAACCGTATATTCCTTTTGAAGTATAAATAAAACTTAAAACAAACAGAAATTAAATAAACAATCAATGCTAACAAACATACAATAGGTACTAATGTAAATTAATAAATAAATCTTAAAACAAATCAAACTTAAATTGAACATGCAAATCAAGCTTGAAACGAACAAAAATTACTATAAACAAGAGTTTGGGTATCACCTCCTTCTCTCACTGTAAAAGCCTAAAACCTACTTCGTCATTGGCGCTTTACTGAAAACTATATGCGTCTTGGACAGTCTTGGAAAGTATAAACAACATCAAATTGAATATTTGACATATAATGATATTAATTGTTGAAATATCCATCCGTTCAAGAATTTATTTCACTATATTTTTATTTTTATTTTCAATGCTGTAAGAACCGGAAAAGAAAATATTTGTAATATAATTCGTTTTCAGTTAAGCGCCAATGATGCAGTAGGCTTTTGGTTTTTATCTACAGTTAAGGAAGGAGGCAGTATCCCAACACTTGTTTGTAGTGAAACTATATTCGTCGTGAACAACTTAAGAGCTAATAAATTAAACTGAATATTTGATGTATAATGATATTAATTGCTGAAAGCTCATCAGTCCAAAATGTTACTATAATTTTAATGTTTATTTTCAATATTAAGTACAAAAGAGAAAATATTTGTCATAAATTTGGTTTTCAGTAAAGCGCCAATGACGCAGTAGGTCTTAGACTTTTACAGTGAGAGAAGGAGGTGATACCCAAACTCTTGTTTATAGTAATTTTTGTTCGTTTCAAGTTTGATTTGCATATTCAGTTTAAGTTTCATTAGTTTTAAGATTTATTTATTAATTTACATTAATATCTATTGTATGTTTCTTAGCATTGATTGTTTATTTAATTTCTGTTCATTTTAAGTTTCATTTATACTTTAATAGGAATATATTTTCTTTCGTTTTAAGCTTGATTTTGATATTCAATCCAAGCATTACTCGCTTTAAGATGTATTTATTCATTTATATTATTACATGTTATATGTTTTTTTTTGCTATGATTGTTTATTTAATTTCTATTCGTTTTGGGTTTCATTAATTCTTTAGTAGTAATTTCCGGTCGTTTTGAGTTTGAATTTTAACAGGTATTTGTATCTGTTGAGCTTAAGTTTAAATTGGCCTTTACTTTTCTTTAAAAAACCTGTTTTTCGGAAAAAAAAATTTTAATTAATTTTTGTTCGTTTTTGATTGCAAAAAGTTTCAAGTTTTTAAAAAATCCTTATTTCAAAATCAAACTTAAAAAAAAAATCAAATGCTCATCAAAGTATCAAAACTGGTATCAAAGTAACAATATCAAAGTGAAAAAATGGGTTTGTGTCAACCTCGGAGTTTTTGTTATCTGATGTTTGAATTATTTTTAACAAAATGGCTATCTCGAAATTTTTATCAGATGGGTTTGGGGAAAAAGGGCGTGGGGGGGGGGCTAATTAACCTTTTGTCTCTTTTGACTCTTTAAAAGTGAACTAGAACTTTCTATTTTCAATCAAATGAGCCCTCTCTGAAGTTTATACAAGCGTCCCTTCTATAAAAGCCATATATATATCCCCAGAGTATAACTTACAACGCCATTCCCTGAGTCCTGGGGGTTGTGTCGACCCCGGAGTTTTAATAGCTGATGGTTGAACTATTTTTTAACAAAATGGTCACCTCAAATTTTTATCGCATGGGTTTATCCATCCGATAAACCCAAAGGCGTGGAGGGCGGGAAGGGCTAGTTGCCCTCCGATCTTTTTTCACTCTGAGAATATGAACTACAACTTTAATTTCCATTCAAATGAACCCTCTCTGAAGTTTATACGAGCATCCCTTTCATAAGAACCACATACGGCCCCAGGACATAGCTTACAATGCCTTCCCTCCGGGCCCTGGGAGGTTGTATCGACACCGGATTTTTTTGTTATCTGACCTTTAGACTATTTTGAAAAAATGCTCTCTCAAAGTTCTTATCGGATGGGTTTGAGAAAAATAGGGCGTGGAGAGGGGGGCTAGTTGCCCTCCTATCTCCTTTGACTCTTAAAAAGTGAACGAGAACTTTCAATTTCCAATCTTATGAACCCTCTCCGAAGTTTATACGAGCATACTTTCCATAAGAACCATATATGCCCCCAGAGCAATACTTACAACGCCTGCCATGGGCCCTGGGGGTATTGTTTCGACAAAGGAGTTTTTCTTATCGGACCTTTGAACTATTTTGAACAAAATGGGCATACGTAAAGAAGTTTTTTTATATGATCTTTGAACTATATTTAACAAAATGGCTACCTCAAACTTTTTATCAGATGTATTTGGGGGAAAAGGGCTTCGGGGGCTAGTTACCCTCCGATAACTTTTGACTCTTAAAAAGGGCACTAGAACTCTCGATTTCCAATCGAATGAGCTTCTTTGAAGTTTATACACCGGAGTTTTTTGTTATCTGCACTTTGAACTATTTTTAACAAAATATCAATCTAAAAATTTTTATCTGGTGCATTTAGGGCAGGGAGGGGGGGCTAGTTGCCCTCCGACTCTTAAAAAGTGAACAAGAACTTTCAATTTCCAATCAAATGAGCCCTCTCCAAAGTTTATACGAGCATCCCTTCCATAAGAACTATATATGCCCCTACAGCATTACGGATAACGCCTGAGTCCGGGCCCTGGGGGGCTGCGTCGACACAGGAATTTTTCTTATCTGACCTTTGAACTATTTTTAATGAAATAGCTATTATAAAATTCTATCCGATGGGATTGGGGAAAAACGGATGTTTGTGGGGGGGGGGGCTAGTTGCCCTCGGATATCTTTTGACTCTTGAAAATTAAATTAGAGCTTGCAATTTCCAATCAAATGAGCCCTCTCTGGAGTTTATACGAGTATCCCTTTCATAAGAACCATATACGCCCACAG
The DNA here is from genome assembly GCA_027921565.1 of Artemia sinica. NCBI lineage: Eukaryota > Metazoa > Arthropoda > Branchiopoda > Anostraca > Artemiidae > Artemia > Artemia sinica. The sequence goes on along the minus strand of CM051259.1, from coordinate 28,985,848 downwards.
GAGAACACGTACAACGCCTATCTCCCGGGCCCTGGGGGTAGTTTTTTGTTATCTAATTTTTGAACAATTTCCACAAAGCTGGCTATCTCAAAATTTGTAGCGGATGGGTTTGGGGAAAAAAGGCGAAGGGAGGGCTAGTTACCCTTAACTCACTTGACTCTTAAAAATTGTACTAGAACTTTCAATTTCCAATCAAATGAGCCCTCTATGAAGGTTATACGAGCATCCCTTCCATAACAACCATATATGCCCCCAGGGCATAACTTACAACGCCTACCCCTGGGCCCTGGGGGGCTGTGTCGACACCGGAGTTTTTTGTTATCTGAACTTTGAACTATTTTGAACAAAATATCAATCTCAAAATTTTTATCTGGTGCATTTAGGGCATTGGGGGGGGGGCTAGTTGCCCTCTGACTCTTAAAAAGTGAGCAAGAACTTTCAATTTCCAATCAAATGAGCCCTCTCCAAAGTTTATACGAGCTTCCCTTCCATAAAAACTATATATGACCCTAGAGCATTACTCATAACGCCTGAATCCGGGCCCTGGGGGGCTGCGTCGACTCATGATTTTTTCTTATCTGACCTTTGAACTATTTTTAATGAAATAGCTATTATAAAAATTTTATCCGATGGGATTGGGAAAAAAGCGTGTCTGTGGGGGGGCTAGTTGCCCTCGAATATCTTTTGACTCTTAAAAGTTGAACTAGAACTTGCAATTTCCGATCAAATGAGCCCTCTCTGAAGTTTATACGAGCATCCCTTTCATAAGAACCATATACGCCCCCAGGACAACACTTACAACACCTATCTCCCGGACCCTGGGGGAGGGAGTTTTTGTTATCTAATTGTTGAACAATTTCCAAAAAACTGGCTATCTCAAAATTTTTAGCGGATGGGTTCGGGGAAAAAAGGGTGAGGGGAGGGCTAATTGCCCTTAACTCACTTGACTCTTAAAAAGTGAACTAGAACTTTCAATTTCCAATTAAATGAGCCCTCTATGAAGTTTATACGAGCATCCTTTTCATAAGAACCGTACATGCCCTTAGGGCATAACTTAGAACGCCTTCCCCTGGGCCCTGGGGGGTTGTACTGACACTGGAGTTTTTTTTATCCGACCTTTGAACTATTTTTTAGCAAAATGTCTATCTCAAAATTTTCATCCAGATGGGTTTGGAAAAAAAAAGGCGTGGGGGCTGCTAGCTGCCCTCGGATCTCTTTTGACTGTTAAAAGTGAGCTCGAACTTTCAATTTCCAATCAAATGACCTCTCTCTGAAGTTTATACAAGCATCTCTTTCATAAGAGCCATATATGCCCCAAGGCGTAAGTTACAACGCCTGCCCCCCGGGCCCTGGGGGGTTGTGAAGACACCTGAGTTTTTGTTATCTGACTTTTGAGCAATTTTTAACTTAATGGCTAGCTCAAAATTTTTATTGGATGCATTTGGGCAAAAGGGGCGTGGGGGGGGGGTAGCTGCCCTCCAATCTCTTTTGAGTCTAAAAAACTGAACTAGAACTTTCAATTTCCAATCAAATAAGTCCTCTCTGAAGTTTTTACGAGCATCCCTTCAATAAGAACCATATAAACCCCGCAGGGTATAACTTACAACGCCTGCCCTCGGGCCCTTGGGGGTTCTGCCGACCCCAGAGTTTTCTTTATATGGTCTTTGAACTATTTTTAAAGAAAGGCTATCTCGAAGTTCTTATCGGATGGGACTGAGGAAAAAGGGCGTGGAGAGGGGGGGCTAGGTGCCCTCCAATCTCTTTTGACTCTTAAAAAGTGAACTAGAACTTTCAATTTTCAATCAAATTAGCCCTCTTTGAAGTTAATACGAGCATCCCTTCCATAAGACCCATATATGCCCCCAGTGCATAACTTACAACGCCTACCACCGGGCCCTGGGGGGTTGTGTCGACACCGGAATTTTGTTATATGATCTTTGAACTATTTTTAACAAAACGGCTATCTCAAAATTTTTATCGGATGCATTTGGGAATAAAGGGTTTTGGGGGAGCTGGTTACCCTCCAATATGTTTTGACGCTTAAAAAGTGAACTAGAACTTTCAATTTCCAATCAAATGAGTCCTCTCTGAAGTTTATGTGTGCATTCCTTCCATAAGAACCATATATCCCCAGGGCATAACTTATAACCCTTGCCCTGAAGACTGTGGGGGGAGTTTCTTGCTCTAGCATATAATTTCCAGAACTTTCAACTACGTTGACCAAAATGGCTATATCAAAATCTTGATTGGATTTGTTTGGGGAAATGGTGGGCGTGGAAGGTGTGTTAGTTGCCTTCCAATGACTTTCGACCATTAAAAAGGGAACTAGCCATTTAAATTTCCAATCGAATGAGCCCTTTCTGAAGTTTCTACGACAACACTTTCTATAAAAACCTTATATGCCCCCAGGGCATAACTTACAACCTTTGCCCTGAGGGCTGTGGGGGGGTTGTTATCCTCAAAGACCTAATTTCCTGAATTTTCAACTACGTTGAACAAAATGGCTATCTCAAAATTTGGATTGGATGTGTATGGGGAAAAGGTGGGCGTGAGAGAGGGGTTAGTTGCCCTCCAATCACTTTCGACTATTAAAATGGGCACTATCCATTTGAATGTCCAATTGAAGGAGTCCTTTTTGAAGTTTTTACGACAAAAATTTCTATAAAAACCTTATATATCCCCAGGCCATCACTTACAACCCTTGCCCTGATGGCTGTGGGGGAGTCTCCTCCTCAAAAACATAACTTCTATCTGGAAATCAACTACTCCGAACAAAATGGCTATCTCAAAATTTTGATTGGATGTGTTTGGGGAACTGGTGGGCGTGGAAGGAGTGTTAGTTTCCTTTCAATCACTTTTGACCCTTAAAAGGGCACTAGAACTCTCGATTTCCAATCGAATAAGTCCCCTTTGAAGTTTCTACCACGATCCCTTCCATATGAAGTGCCTTTGGGAAAAAAAAATAATAATAATGAAAAATTGGAGCCGTATGGCCTTTACTATTGGGGAACTTGTGGGCGTAGAAGGGATGTTAGTTGCCTTCCAATCACTTTTGTCCCTTAAAAAGGGCACTAGCCCTTTGAATTTCCAATCGAGTGAGTCCTTTTTGAAGTTTCTACGACAAAGCTTTCTATAAAAACCCTTATATATAAGGTTTGTTAGTTTCCTTTCAATCACTTTTGACCCTAAAAAAGAGCACTAGAACTCCCAATTTCCAATCGAATGAGCCCCCTTGAAGTTTCTACGACGACCCCTTCAATTATGGGCGCCCATAGACTGAATTTTAGGGGGGGGCTTACCTGGTCTAATCGGCACTTCCAGTGCCATTTTGTCCAGTGTAGTTTTAAGGTCCGGAAATTCTGACTTTGAGAATAACAACCCTCCCCCCAAAACCCTCAGAGCAAGGGTTGTAAGTCATTCCCTGTGGGGATATAAGGTTTTTTAAAGAAAGGGTGGTTATATAAGCCCCAGAGGGGGCTCATTGGATTGGTAGTCAGAAGTTCTACTCGCCTTTTTAACAGTCAAAAGTGATTGGAGGTCATGCAGTCCCCCCCCCATGCACCAATCATTTCCCCAAACACATTCAATCATAATTTTTGAAATAGCGATTTTGTTCAGTGTAGTTAAAAGGTCCAGAAATTATGTCTTTGAGGATAACCCCCCCCCCATATAGCCCTCAGGTCAAGGGTTGTAAGTTACGCCCTGTTTGTATATAAGGTTTTTATAGAAATGGTGGTTGTATAAACTTAAAGAAGGGCTCATTGGATTGGTAATCAGAAGTTATAGTGTTCTTTTTAAGAGTCAAAGTGATTAGAAGGCAAATAGCCCCCCCCCCCCATACACACGTCGTATTTTCCAGAAGCACATCTGATAGAAATTCTGTTGTCGATGGCCATTTGTTGTCGTAGAAACTTCGAAAAGGGCTCAGTCGGTTGGTAATTGAAAGGGCTAATGCCTTCTTTAATAGTCAAAAGTGATTGGAGGGCAACCATCCCCTACGCGCATCATTTTCCCCAAACACTTCCAGTCAAAATTTCGAGATAGTTATTTTGTTTGACGTAGTTTAAAAGTCCAGAAATTATGTCTTTGAGGATGAGAACTCCCTCACAGTCCTCAGGGCAAGGGTTGTACGGTATGCCCCGAGGGCATTTAAGGTTTTTATGGAATTGGTGGTCGTATAAACTTCGGAGGGGGCTCATTGGATTTGAAATCGGAAGTTGAACGGCCATTTTTAAGAATCAAATTTATCGGACGGCAGCTACATCCCCCCACGTCATATTTTCTTCCAGTGCGTCCGATAGCCATTTTAAGATAGCCATTTGTTCAAAATAGTCCAAAGATGTCATAACACGGCCTTTGGGGTTGACACAACCCCCAAAAGTATGGGGATAAGTGTTTTAAGTTATGCCCCGGGGGGATGTAAGGTTTTTATGAAGAGGTGGTCTTTTGAACTTTAGAGGAGGCTCATTTGATCGGAAATGCATACTTCTAGTTCCATTTGAAGAGTCAACCGTGACGGAGAGAAAATATCCCCCCCCCTCCCTGATATCCTCTTTTCCCCAAACACATTCGATCGAAATTATGAGACAGCCATTTTGTAGCCAATAGTTCAAAGAGAATATAACAATGTCTTCAGTAATCAAATATAAGAAATATTTAGGCGGACGTTGAACTAAATCAAAACAAACTATGAACATGTGAGCTTTCAAAAAGGTGACAAAGCAATATCTCAAGAGCAATTTATATTATTAAGTTAGATCTTTAAGAGTAATTTGTGGGGGATTTTGAACTAGCCAGAAGGCACTATGTGTATACTTTTAGTACTACAACTACAGTTACTGTAACTAATGACGCTTAGAGTATTAAGGTGAAAATTCTAGGAAGTGTTTAGGGGGCGTTCCAATTAAACGAAAAAACTGTATATATGCAGGTTTTCAAAAAGGCATATAAGCAATAAGTAGAGATGACCCTATAACTCCCACGAGAACCACGTGGTTTATGGTTTTCTCACTGAGAATGAAAAAACAGAATTTTTCTCACTTGAAAAAACAGGAATTTTCTCACTTTGATGGATGTTTTCTTGGATGGTTATGTGTGTTGGTCAATTTATTTGATGTTTTTCATGGATGTCAACAGCAATTTATGTCTGTTTTATGGTTCGTTGTCAGTGAGAATGAAAAAACAGAAACTTTCTCACTTTAATGGATGTCAACAGCAATTTATGTATGTTTTATGGTTTTTGTCAGTGAGAATGGAAAAAACAGGAACTTTCTCACTTTGATGGATTATTGAGTCTAACGGGGACAGGGTCAATGACACTTCCTTCAAGATCTTGTTGTTGTTTTGGTCATGTGCACGCAAGACCTAACGGAATCCTGGAAACAGTTAGATCCCGTGTTTCCTTCTCAGCCAATCAACGAGTCGGATACATCCCCCTTCTCAGCCAATCAGGGTCAGTCTAGAGTCAGCAGTCAGAGTGAAAGGATTGAAAAATGAATAAATTTGAGAAAGAGAGAATTGGATCAAATCTAGTGTTTATGGAAAAACATTTGATTTTGGATGATGATTTTCCCGAGTTATCTCTTCAACGCAGGATGTTCTCTCGTCAGGAACACTTGACAATATAATGAGGAGTGATTCTCCCCCATTGAACTATTGTATGAAACTTTTAAAATGTGATTCAAATGCTTATAGTCAATTTATTGATATATTAATTGAAACAAAGCAGAATCATATCGTGGATATACTTTTGAAAACATTGCCAATGGATTCAATGTAAATGGCTCCCCCGTCATTCGAAAGAGGTAACTTCACAGAGCTACTCCTCTCCCCATTCCCCGCACTGAATTTATCGAGCGAGGACGATCAGTTTCGTTTTAGCTATGAGTGAGTCAAGTGACATTGGAAACCAAAAAAAAAAATGTTCTATATATGTCCATTGTGCATGTACACTCTTGGCAGTTGGACTCAATGTGAGAATTGTACAATTATTGATGACTATAGTGAAAAGTGTAAATTATGTAATCCTTGTAAATTACATAGAGGCTATGCAGTACAAATTAAAGTATGTAATTCATGTCTTGAAGAGGTGTGTGACTCTCATCCTAGAGGGCACCTGTGCTCCAATTGTCACTATGATAAGTGTGATCAGTGGGAGAATACTTACCCCGCTATGATTGGAAAGAATCCTAAACGTGATTTTAGTTTATTTCTACGAGATTGGTATCGTCGTGGATTTAAATTATTCTGGGAAGAGGAATCTGGTCTACGTTTCAACTGTTGGGGTAACAAGACAATTTGATCTCTACGTCATCGTTGTGACGACACTGCCTACTATGACTATAAACCAAGTGATTTTTATTTGGCAGTTACCGAATGTGATTCACCATTTGAAAACACTGTATGTGATATTGCTTCAAATAGACAGATTGAAACTCGTGAATTTCATAATATGAATGCAAATAGTATCATTGACTACACAAAGAGATATGACAAGAGTGAAGTTACATTGTACTGTAGAAAATGTGACCCTGACTTTGCAGTCAATCAAGATCAATATACAGTGAATCCAAATGATTTACCAGCATTAGTGGTTCACGACAGTTGCCTATACATCGAAGAAGAAGAAATCTAAAGTGAAGATTTAAAGACATTGTTGTATATATATATATATATGCATTTTATTAATAAACAAATTCACAAACATGTTTTAAGCACTTTACTCTTAGGGCACTGAAGTCTATATTATATAGGTCTGAGAGGATATTTTCCACTAGAAAGTCGTTCAGACGAGGATTGTCACTATAAATGTGGAGAAACTGCTTGTAAGTATAGCCACGACATCGGAACACAAAATATAGTAGTGCATGGAAGCCACAGCTTTTAGTCGTTAGATCCTGCACCCTCTTTCGATTTTGAATAATAGTTTTCCCACTGCTCTCAATATAGTTGCTGATGTGAGGTGTGTAGAATGTATAGGGTAGACCAAGAGGATCAAAAATTCAATCGTCTTCATGGTTTGAAAGGTGCACAGCCAATGACCCGTCAGCACAGTCGATGGACTGCTATTAACAATAATCAAGGTATTGTTGACACTTTGAATAATTCCAAGAAAGTCCGAGGGTAGACAATAGGATTTGTACTGGGACATGTAGGGGTCCATATTAAATACATTGATTATTTGACTGGTGTTCATGGCGCCAAGTCTAGTAGAACACTGCCTTCGGGAGTGATTTCCCAATAGGTTTCATATTGATTTAGTGAGATTAGTGCAATACTCTCAGCCAATGGGTCGGCAAATGTACACTCTAAATGCACACTCCCTGTACGTACTATACTCATATCCTGTGTGCCAGACAAATCCAGAACAATGATACCATGTGTTTTAGCAAACATATCTTCGGTTATACCATTTTCAAATAGTTGAGAGTCATGATCTAGGGTTTGCATGGTCAACTCATACATTGTTCTATAGGATTTATCAAAAGATAGATTGTAGAGCGGGATACCGTTTACTTTGCACACAAGAGATGAAAGTCCAAACATCTCGAATTTATGTGGGCATTCAGTCCACGATCCTATTGCACTGGCGCTTTTTACAAATGCCAAAGCGAGTTTTGATGGAATTTCACCATTGATAAAGGATGAATGGGTGAAGGTGCGTGAGCCCATGGCAATATGACGTTGATTGGTGATTGTATGAGGAACAAGTAGTTTAATATTATTTCCATTGGCTCTCAGTTTTTCCACTGCCAAAGCAACAGAACTCATGACCTGTTGTTTGCGTACATGAAGTATTGCCGAGGTGAGGGAGAGACTTACATCAGGATTGTCAGCAAGTTCTTTTCTCAATATGAAATTGGAGGGTGCAAGCGTCAGTTTTATATCCACTTTAACATTGGGCGGCAGCCATTGGGGTATATTAAATATTTCATGATATATTTTTCCAACTAGATGTAATTCACTAGTTGTAGCATTTTTAAGTGCATCTGTACTATCAGTATTAGTAATATATTCATATCCATTGGAGGTGCCTCTCAATTCCTTGTATGACTTGGGTGTCATCAGCATGAATTGCATATAGCTTGTATAATTTGAGAGATTGTTGCTTGTGCTCACCAGCGTGCCATTTATGTAGACACTAATTTGACGAAATAGATTATGTAATATACAATTTTCATAGGATATTCCATCGGTCCGAATTGGCATTGTATTATCGGATTTCCGGACTTTCATTTGCAAATCTATAAATGTCGAAGACATGTCCATAAAGTAGTCTTCATTGGAATAAATTTGAAAGTGGATATTATCGGAGAGGAGTTGTTGTGGATAAAATTGTTCATAGTATCCATGCTTGACACTCACATCAACATTTTCTGCATTGAATAGATTCAATGAGGCGGTGATTGAAGGTTGAGAATCCTTATGCGGTAGGTAGGACATTTTAGGAGAAGAAATCTTGTTTCGATCTAACAATTTTCTTCCTGGGGCTTCTTCTTCTGTTTACACTACGTGTCGGCTTTTTCCGTCTTTTCTTTGACAAGAGGGGTGATGTCTTTCGTTTCCGACTTGAGTGGATACTGATGAGTGATGCATTGTTTCTAGACCTTTTTAAGCCTTTACCATTTTGTTTTAGTTGCTCACCAAGGGTTCGCGCACTGGACCTAAGATTATCCGAAGCACTTTTTTTAAAATCCTTGCCAGAGCCCCTATCGTATAGTGTAGAGGATGCAAAATCTGTCGCAGCCGGTACAAGATATTTTCTAGCCAGTGGTAGTGAAGAGCGAAAGAGCTTAGCAAACCAACTGCCAAGACCGTAGCCAGACATTGACGAGCGACCTTTGTAATAGTCCATTCCATTGCCCTGTTGTCTTGGGCCAAGAGTATTAACATAGCAGTCAATATCAGGACAAGTGAATACCACTTTTTTATTAGACATCTTGCTGTTGAACGACGGGACGAAAATGACATGTAATCACAGCCAAACCTTTTGAAATTGCTATGGGATCACCCAATTCGGTTCTTAGTGTTAACTGACAGAGTTCCAAATAGGAAGTGTTTACGGGAATATACTGAAGATGCTTTATATTGTAGTGGTGAATATGTTCTTGATTGGTTTTTCGTTCAAGAACTCGTAGGAGGGGAACATTTGAATTACCAACCCGAGATGTTTCCACAAATGAAGCGTAGAGAAATATACAAGTGTCTGTGGAGAAGGCAGGCGGGTAGTCAGCAAAAATGAAATTAGTGTTTCCGGCACTTTTACCATTGATTATATTGAGCTTAAAGCCAAGAACATCCTTTAGATTATCATTGAGAATAACCTTTTCGTTGGCAATAGGTGAGCTAATGTAGATCTTACCCTCCTCCTTTGAATAGTTGAAATGAAAAGCTCCCTTTTTACGAGCGGAAATTCTTTGATTAATAGAACGACATAAATCATGCATACAGGTGAGTTCCTCGTAGGGTAATTCAATATATGGATAATTCATCCAATTGATTTTTTGAATTTGTTCTTGAGGATGGTGGTGGCGGCCAATCATAGGGTCTAATTTTTATATCATATTTACGATCTTTTCTCAGGATGTCGTAGGTATTTTTGAGAATACAGTCGACAAGAGCCACTTCATACTTTACATTGTCGTTGAATTTGATAGTGGGGGAGAGTTTTGTCCAAAAATCACTTGTTCTATTCAAGTCATTGTAGAGAGGATCGGAAACATTGGACATGAAAGTCACATAGAAATCATTGGGCATTGTCAATGTCTTCAGCACTGACCCAAGAATCAAAATCTGAGTTGTATCCTAGCCAGCAAACAAGCAACTGTCTCTTGCCCCTACGAGTACGACTCTTTAATATCTTTTCAATTTGATAAATTTCACTAGTGTTTCTAACTTTTTGCAGTTCATATTCATAAAAACCGCCGAGAATCTCATCATCTTTGGTGTCTCGCAGACGATATGTCGTGGGCTCGGTGTCCAGGATTTTGGACACTTTAAAAAGTTCAGTGCTCCATAAATAATTCCCCTTTTCAAAAATATTGGTGGTTCTATTAATTCGAACAGTACCACCAACATTGAATTTCTTCTTCACATTTTTTTTTCTTTTTCACCATTGGAGTATTGCTTTAGAAAAGCATCAAATGTATTTTCATTGTAGTGAACTTCCCAAGGGTCTGAGTTGGACAGAGATCGATGAGGTCGATGGTTTTATATCTGCATGATTTAATCTAAATCATGAATAAAAGCCGATGTATTTTTCAGGCTACAATATCTTGAAATTAATAGACGAATCGTTCTTATTAATCGTTCAGCCAATGCAGCCTTTATTAGGCTGTGACTATGATAAAGTGTTGTATTATATTTCAATAGAACCTTTTGCACATGGGGATTAACAAATTCACTGCCACGATCCGATTGAATTTTTTTATATGAATCCTGTTCAAGAATACTTTCAATGGCCTGAGCAACTTCAACACCTCTTTTTGATCGCAGTGGAATGGCATAGACATAGCGACTAAAGACACTGATTGCCACCAGAATATATTTGTAGGGTGCATTGTGACGTTGTTGAACTGCATCTAAAGTTAAAAGATCCTGTTGCATTATATGCAGAGGGAAAAAGGCTTTAGTTTGTCGATATTGTTTGCTGCGAAGCCTGTGATTCCGATGCAGTGTGTAACTCGGTTCATTCTCTAGATACTCTTTTGCTTTTTTCAATGTGGTGGTGCCGGAGACAGCTTTAGAAAGCGTTTTGGGAGAACTTAAACTTCCCGCTTCACCAATATTTCCATAGACACCTTTCAGAACTTCATCCATTTTGAACGCAAGCACGTAGTGTAATGTCCACTCCCCTTTTGCATACTGGAGGGTGAATCAATTCGTCTTCGCTTTTGACTAGCAGCCACAGGTGTTGTAAAATCATTGCTGCTGCTAGTATTTTCAAATATTGAATCTTCTTCTTCTTTTTTAAATGGTGTTGGTGTTGGTGTTGTTGGAGGACTATATTCTCTTAGTTTCTTTAGAATTTGCTTATTGCCAATAAGACTTTTGGGAAAGTTTGATACACTTAGAAAGGTGTATAGATTATTGTCAAAGGATAAAAGTCCTTTACGATTCGTCACCATATCACAAATTGAATCAACTAGATTATAACTTTTTCCCTGAATTATAATTCGTTTCCCTGTGCTATCGACTTGAACTTGATGTTCACCAGTTTCCAACATGAGATAAGTTAATACTCTTTTACTCTGTTCTCGATAGGTCACTGGCAATAGGTTTCCAATTTTCGATACAATTGAATTCAATTCCTTCTCCTTTGAATGTGCAGAATCTTGAGGAGATGTTTCCTGTTTAGAGGGATCGGTGGCGGCGGCGACGGTGGGTCTCTCACGATAGGGTTAATGTTTGTCCACACGTCGCAATGCATCTTGAAGTAAAAGCAGTTTTTTGTCGTCGGCAATATTCTCATCATTAATGAATTTGCTTAGATTGTCTTCAAAATGTTCGACGGGCGAGAGGACAAGTTCAAATGGTGTCAATTTATAGGGTTTAGCCATTCTCTCTCTAGAGAAAAGTGTTTACAAGTCCTGCAATTATTGGCAGTAAAAGTGTGAAAAAGCTACCGCCCGCTTGAAGGAGCCGTTTTCTTTTAAACATTTTTCCCTTGTTTTTACAAGCCAAGGCGCGTACAGTGGAACGATGTTGCTTTGTCTGTTGTCTAACACCTTCTGGCAGTTGAACATTGCCCTCAGTTAAATTTAAACAAAGTTCAGATATTAGATTAATGAAATCATTGTCAACACCATGTTTGAGTATGGCCTTCCTAAGCAAGGGTTTTGAAGTGCTTAAAACGGAAAATAAATGCCGTTGTTCGTGTAGTTTCTTCAGTGTCATAATGGCAACTAATAGCCTTTTCTACTGTTCACAGGAAGATATACTGTAATTTCATTGTTGAAAATGTCGCTGACTACACGTAGATCCTCGGGTGTGCTCTGATTAAGATCCAGCAAAATGTAACCGTAGGGCTTGCTAGTCGCCTGAGTGTACGCTGACAACAGAAATTTAGGGGCGCTGGGGTATATCTGTTTATTGAGAGTTTGAGCGAGCTAGAATCACGAACAACTCGCTAGATAATATAGATAGTGCAATTCAAAGCAAGGGTTCGCATACATTTGCTCTGATGAAACAGATTGTGTAGAACTAGGGTTATGGAAATGTGTTCATGGTGGGAGCGAACAGTGAACAGTTGTAGCATTTCCTGTGAGAACTGTTCAATGGATTCAGCCAAATCATCAATAATCAGCCAAGAGTTCGATTCAATGCTATTGAAAACATCAAGTCCCCGTATGAATTGTATTGGTATGGTTGTGGCAATTGCTTTTATTTGATCATAGGACTCCTGCCAAATACCATAGCAATAGTAGATTTTTTTCGACTTTTCCAAAAACATTTTATCGCAATTTTTAATTATTTTAGTTAAGAGTGTTGTTTTCCCCCGACATTGAGGGCCCACACAGAAACGATCTGAAGGGTGTTTTAAATTGATACATATTGCTGCTGCTGTTGACAACAGTTGGACTACAACTAACTGTAAATCATACGTGTCCAAGGAATAAGTAGCAATAATTTTCCCATAGATCTATCTAGTACTGGTTAACAACAACAAAAAAACAATATTTCATGGCAGCATTTATTTCGGTAACATGAAAACTCTATTTGTTCAACATGAACAACGATAAAATAACACTTGTTCAACAAGAACAACAACAATATTTCATGGTAGCATTTATTTCGGCAATATGAAAACTCTATTTGTTCAACATGAACAACAACATAAGAATAACACTTTATGTTAAACAAGAACCTGACTATATTTCATGGTCATTTATTTCGACAACATGAAAACTCTATTTGATCAACATGAACAATGATAAAAATGACACTTATTGTCTTTAAACACTTTTTGTCCATGAAGAGCAACACTTATTGTCTTTAAAAAAACACTTTTTGTCCATCATCAACACTTTTCTGTACAACAACAACACTTATTGTCTTTAAACACTTTTCTATACAACAACAACAAGAGCACTTGAGAAAACAACACTTGAAAACAACAGAAAAAGCACTTGAAAATCACGGGATAGCACAGTTGAACATTATAGTGAATTTAAAAATGGGGTCCTCCCCCCATCCCCCAGGGCCGCGGGGCTGAATGCCGGCTGCGGGTGGCCCCCCCCGGAGCCGCGGAGCGAAAAACAGTACAATAGTTGTCGTCACTGCTACAGATTAGTAGTTGGGTCAGTGGTGGTTAGATTGGGTTAGATGAGGTTGAGTTAAGGTGAGGTTGGAGCATTTAATTTATGAATGGGTTGGTGGTGTTGGTTAGTTGGTTAGTCAGATTAGGTTAATTTATCCAGACCAAGTTGATTGCGATAGTCTATGCATTCAACTCGGTCTGAAATACGGTTGTGGCCATGAGGCAGGACACTCACACCATTCTCGAGCACATAGACTTTGTCGGATATACACGACATTGCATTCTTTTCCACTCTCACAGTATAATTTCTATACTGTAGAGAGCGAATTGCAAGCACTTGTGCTCTCGGCACTAGGCTACTTTCTACACAGTCTCTGTACACGCTCATGTTGAAATTGCTCTTTACAAAGTGTGTAGGCACCCCTTTACACGCCTGCTTTTCATCACCACTATGAGTTTCCACGCAATAAACTTTGGGACCCGGGAACACCCCCCTGGATATCAAGTCACTCCCCGTCTCTGATTTTAACATTAATAGTCGGTTGGGGGCTTGACGTTTCACATACTCGGGGTAGAGGGACGGATTCCAGTTGGTGAAATCCATCCGCGAGCTGATGTGTTTCCCCTTTTCTAAATCACCCAATAAATCTTCGGTCCCATTTACCTTTAACAGCAGAGAATCTTTATCCCCATAGTAAACTTGAACCTCCCCCTTCCGTGGCCATTGCACCTTGCACACATTGTAAAAAAAACGACAACATGAGCTTTTTGGAAATTTCTAGTACTGAACTGCCGCCTGCTATATTCTTGTTCAGTACCACATTTCGCTTTCGCCTGTGTAGAAGAACCATGCCAGTCTCTATGCTCGGGAACGATGTAAAATTGGGATCGGCAATAATTCGTGCACACTCTAGAGGGTCAGTCACAACGTTTCAGCGAGATCTATTACGTACGCTTTCACACATTTCGCCAAACGCTGAATTTAGGATGAGTTTGTACATTTCCTTCTCTACCTTTGAGTTTGCCCTAGAGCGTTTATCGACTAAAGTATTGATAAACGTTTTCAAGTATGGTCGCTGATTGAACTGCAGGACCCTATGTATTTTGGTGATTTTGAAACCATTGTTCACCATCCAGTGCAAAAGCACATGGTGAACAACGATATTCTCCTTAGCGTCCAAATCAGCAATCAGTTTCTGTTTGGAGGGAGTCCAGTGCATCCCCATATCCTCAACCAATGATCGATTGTAGAGGCTCAGAGAGTCCCTGCTCACGGGTCGATTGATACAGGGAAAAACAAAATCTTTGACGGAATCGTGAAGCGCCAGCGGAATGTGACCGTCAATTTCAAAGAACCATCCTTGTGGCCCATTGTCCTCGACGGTGGTAATGTCGGGGAACTTACAAGGATTCTCAAGCCATTGATAGTTGCCACATGGCAAAGAGTAGTGAGACATTGCCGAGGGGTACAATGAGTTCATGTCCAAAAACACTGCATTTGACTTTGCACCGGTGCTTTGTCCGCTCGGATCGGTTGATAAGACGCGGTCCCCATGAAAAACATACCCTCCCCTCATTGAACGCTCTACAAAAAAGGTGCTGATCTACTTCGGTGATTAGGCCTATTTCCTCCCTACTAATTTTTAAAATCAAATCCATCACCAAATGGGGTGTGGAAAAATAATAGCCTATATCTAACCCGAACTCTGAATAGATTTGGTCTGTGTTCTTACAGACTATATCGAACAGAGTTAAAACGTCACTGGCCAAGTACAGTCTACAATAATCCCACCCATTTTTACAATCCCCCTTAGACCACACCTTCTTGGAAAACTCATAGTCCTCGGCTGTGCATTCACTGCTGGTCAGTGAATTATAAAAAGCTTCAATTGGAGGTAGTTTCACCTCGCTTAAGCGAGCGCCAGAACAGTAATAATCGTATGCGTATATACCTTTGCAGGTCAACAGATCATACATTTCACTGTCTGGAAAGTGCTGTTTAAGCAAGGGAAAGCTATCAAAATTGTCGTTTTTCTGCACTTGAATCAATTGACTCAATGCCTTGGGAAAAAAACTAAAGGAATCTAAAAACCTGATTTTATTCCAACACGTATGCCCATTATCCACTGCCTGCCATTTCAGCTCGAGAAGCAACAACCTCTCGGCCGATTTGGGGATAATGTTATAGGTAAATGAACTGTTTACCCATGGACTATCTACTCCCCCTCCCTCCCTATGCATACGTGCCAGTGCCGGTAAAATAAATTTTAAGTCATAATTTGAGTTGTGAATAAAAACAGGGATGAAAAACTGCTGGCTAACATTTAAGTTACACGATTGATGTGCAACCCCTCTAAAACTACTACCCCCCGAGGATATTTCCTGCCACAAATGATTATGGTCTCTGACTTTCCCCCTCCCCCCTCTTTTCCCTTTAGTCCCCTTATCCTCCTCCTCTACAAACTCTCCCTTACAAACCCAACATATTTTTTGATTTTTAATCGCGAGACGATCCTCTGCAGACAGCACCATTGGGTAATGGGTATTTCTCAAACGAGAAATAGCACCATTAGCCGTGCCAATTAGTTTAGTCAGTGCCTTGTCCATGAACTCGTCCCCCTCATCCAATGTTTCTACTATTTCTAACAACCGCATGGTGTTAGAACTGTCTCTTTGCGCATGAGCATAGGACACTGCAATAGCCTGGGGTTCTTTGACTCGGTTTGGAAATCTAGGATCATTCACCTCCACCAGCTTAGCTTCACAGTCCAAAGATATTTTGTTGCACTGGAGGAGGGTGTTCTGGAAATTTTTAAAGCGTAAAATAGCCCTATCCCCTGAAACGGTTTCCACTGTCTGGTAGCCATTCCGGCTACAATACCTCATGTGATTTTGCAACTTTAATTCAGTCCAAAATCTAGAGAGACATGTTGGGCAGTAGAAACGTACCCCCCGCCTCTTTTTACCCTCCCCCAGAACTCTACTAATGTCTGTAATAGGATTAAAATGGCCAATTGCATTCGGTTCACTAGGTGGTGTGTAAAACAACCAAACCCAGTGTCTGACCAAATCAATTGACGGGCCCCTTACAGGGAAGACCACCCCCTTCTTTTTTAAATGAACCCCATCTTCAAATTCAGTTTCATATTGAACCACAGTAACGCCGATATTTAAATGGGCATTAGCCCTTTCAAAAATATCAATAGATCGTAACGTTACTGGGTATTTTCCTTCTAAACAAGAGAAATCTACATTGGGGAAATTTGACCCTTCTTTCCCATGTACAGCCCAATCGTCTAAATTCGTCTTGGTAGCGTCATCTGCTAGAGGCTGAAATGCTGATATGAGGAAAGCATACCTGAAACATTTTTGACCTGTTTCAAAACAGATCCGCTGGACACCACGACAACCTACTAGATCTGGATTACATTTTAAAACTACTGACCTCTCAGACCCTGCCCCCCTCTTAAAATAAAATCTTTCTTAAATTTACAAATATTAACGCTTAAATTTTCAATAAATAAAACTACAGACCCACTACCGTTTTCGTTAAAGTTCTCAAGATGCGCTATAATTTGACCTACCCACTCGGAAAAAACACCCTCAAAATTTTCTAAATTCGGATAAATCACGCGCATCTTGGAATGTACATAGTGATAATAAACTTCACTTTTCCCCTCATTTAAATAAAATACCTTTAAAACAATAGAAACCTTAATTGAATCCCTCCCCCACAATTGAATTTGGTTCTCCAGTAGTGCACGAATTTTATCTACATAGGCATGCACAATTTCTACAGGGTCAAACACAAAATTTCCCCCCATTAGTGAATTAAAAGGGTCCCCAAAAGTCGCAGTGTAAACAACTATTGCATTTAAAATTGTATTAGATAATTGAAAGTCTGGAAAAGTTGTACCCCCCTCCCCCTCTTGTATATTACCCCCTCCCCCAAGTTGTTCAACAATATCTGGGGTATGTGAATGCTCCACTTCAGTTGTTTGAAGTGGATTCGTTAAGGTATTGGAGGCTGGAGGAGGAGGAGGAGAAGGGTTCCCAGTTAATTCATTTGTAAAATCGTCTAAAATTTGCAAGGTGTTTGGACTCAAGTCCCCCTGCTCAACTGTGCTATTATCTACATTTAAAAATTTATTTAAATACTCATCAATATTTAACAACGACGACGGTATTTCCCATGAATTGTTGGAGAGGTCCTCTCCTTCACCAGCTTATGAGGACGATGATGATGATGAATAAGGAACCAATGCTCCAACCTATAAGAGAAAAATAGCTTGTTGTCAAAGTGTTCAAATCACCCCTACTGTTTTTAAAATTTGGATTATTATTTAAAGTCAACGCTTAGTAGTAGTAGTGGTAGTAGTAGCATGCACATAGTAGCATTTGGTTAATTCAACTGAAAGCAGTCAATTTCCAACTTAATATAAGATAATTACAATCTAAAACGCCGCTTTACATAGAAGGCGGCAATTTGATTTTGTTAAAAAAATAGCTTATTTTCAAAGTGTTCAAATCAGCCCTACTGTTTTTTTTTTTTTTTTTTTTTTTTTTTTTTTTTTTTTTTTTTTTTTTTTTTTTTTTTTCCGCGGCGCTTCTCGGGCCCGCAGCGCTTCCCGCGGTGCTTCTCGGCCCGCAGCGCTTCCCCACGGTGCTTCAAGCAGCGCTTCCCGCAGCGCTTCCCGGGCCCGCAGCGCTTCCCGCGGCGCTTCCCCACAGCGCTTTTCGGGGCCATCGACGCTTCCCGGACTCCGCACCGGTCCCAGCGGTTAGTATAAGATATTTACAATCTAAAACGGCGCATGATATAGAAGGCGGCAATTTGATTTTTTTCAAACAATCCCTCCAAATAAAATTTCATATTAATACTCTTTATGTGCTCTGGAAAAAAAAAAAACATGATTTGAAATGGATAGCCATCTCCTGTCATGATACACAACTCATTCCGATAGAAAGTTGTTTTTATTATATTTGTAGAGACAAGGTGAACCATTCGCTAATAAAGCAGTTTATAACGCAAAGGATTTTGTTACTTATTATGAGCGGGATATAGTGCATTTTTTTTTTGGCTTCACTAGTCTAATTCGGCAGTGTGAATGCATGCACTTGACATGATTCAAAAGGGAGAACATTACATTTTCTTGGGGAGAAAAAATCTTTCAATATTTCTGAGATACACTTTTACATAGTGTTCGAAAATAGTGAAAAGAAAAGGCCTAAAAAAGTTGGAAGAAATAGGTAGACATTTCTATAAGATAGGTAGGAAAAAATGCTTACATTTGCAAATTCCGTCTGGGCTTGGGTTTCGGATGGATCTGACATAGCATGCTGGAAGGTAACCTCCTGACCTAGCGTTGATGGGGCAGCTATTAGTGGTTCAAGGAGAGCGGATGTGCAAGCGATGTCACAATCCAGCACGGCTTGGGCAGGCAACACTTGTTTAGGAGGCTTCGGCCAGCGATCATATTTTATGACTCTCGCCTTCGCAGGGGCCGCATTATTAGCCCTTGCTCTCTTACTGGGTGGCGGCGACGGGCATTCTTCACAATTTGCCTTAAAGAAGAGAAAAAAGTTAGTGTCGAAATAATTTCCCCCCTTTTTTAAAGAAGGAAAATTAGTATCACCATCCACACTAACCATAATTTTGTCTAGAAAAGCATTTATCACTAAGAAAGCCCCCCCTACGCCAGCATTTTCAGTAAAGCAAAAAATAAAAATATACTAAACTCAGAAATCAAATGCTATTTTAATTAATTAAACAAAAAGCTTATTCATAGACATTCCAGCCCCCCCCTTACTTTTCATGCAAATCTTTGTTTTCATTTTACAATAATGGTGATAGAATTGAGGCATGTCCCCCTCCCCCCTTTCACCAATGTCCTAAATATATTGTTAGTAATTATTTTTGGAAATAATCCCATTTCACCGGTTCTCCAGCAAATACAGGTTACGAATCCACAAGCTTAATAAACAGCAATCTCTTTTTGCTTAAAATCGTTTTAATTTGAGAAAGAGGGAAACAAATCCTTTTTATCATTGAAACCTTTTGGTTAAGTCGCTAACGTTAAGGATTAACAAGCAGGAAGTGCAATTGTGGGGTGTCAGCTGTTTAAATCATTGCGGAAAAATGTTTTTAAGTCAAGTAAGCGGCGGCGGCGCCTTAAATGGAAACGGTTTATTAATAGCTATGGGAATAGACAGAAGTTGAATGTCACTTTTTGATAGGCATACGGAAAGAATAAATTTATCGAAAAAAAGAGAAATATTTCTATTGGCAAGAATTATACCTGTAAAAACAGAGGGAGTGTGTTAGGTTTAGGTAATAAAAAGAACATATTTTATGTTTCCTAGTGAGTATAAAGATTGCATGGTGGTTAGGTTTGTGGGGGAAGGGGTACTTACCTAAATATACTGGAGGGTGACCAAGGAAAATAATTTTATTTTGAAAATAAAAAATGTACTCACATTGCTAATTGTGGCTGTCAAGGCTTCTAAAGAGTCAAATTTATCCATTGTTGTATCAACTATGTCAAAATACTTTCTGATAATTTAATCACATTGCATGCCCGTTATATACGAAATCTCAAGGGTGAATTGTTATGTAACGGGGAAAACCATATGTAGCCAGCTCTCTGATTGGCTGAGAAGGAGGATGTATCCGACTCGCTGATTGGCTGAGAAGGATGCATGTACTTCCGGTTTCCTATTCCTGGACACCTTGACATTCATCCCTAGCATGCACTTGTCCAAAACAACAACAACGAATAAATCCCCCAGGCCTAAAGATTAAAGAAACCATAATGTTTCTTAATTCCCCTTTCGTGAATCAATAATTCCCCGCCGATTATGTAAATCAATTTCTCAGGTTACGTTAGCCTAAAGATCAAAGAAACCATGTTTGTTTCTTAATTCCCCTTTCGTGAATCAATAATTCACCCGCCGATTATGTAAATCAATTTCTCAGGTTAGGTTAACCTAAAGATCAAAGAAGCCATGTTTGTTTCTTAATTCCCCTTTCGTGAATCAGTAATTCCCCTCGATTATGTAAATCACCCCATTGTCATTACACCTGGACAAACAACAACATATAAATCGACCTTGAAACATCCATCACAGTGAGAAAAATCCTGTTTTTTCATTCTCACTGACAAAAACCATAAAACATCCATCAAAGTGAGAAAAATCCTGTTTTTCCATTCTCACTGACAACGAACCATAAAACAGACATAAATTGCTGTTGACATCCATGAAAAACATCAAATAAATTGACCAACACACATAACCATCCAAGAAAACATCCATCAAAGTGAGAAAATTCCTGTTTTTTCAAGTGAGAAAAATTGTGTTTTTTCATTCTCAGTGAGAAAACCATAAACCACGTGGTTCTCGTGGGAGTTATAGGGTCATCTCTACTACTGCAATATCATAGGCAGCATCACTCCATAATAGCTAGAAATATCATTGAAACATTTAAAGAAGCTAATTCAATTCAAAATTAAAAGTTCTAGGGTTCTTTCTAAGAGTAAAAAGAGATTGGGGGGCAATCAGCCCGTTTTTAAAACCGATTTATTTCCCAAACACATCTAGTCAAAATTTTGAGACAACTATTTTGTTCAGCATAGTAGATCGGTCGATCAACTACGTCGTTAGGGATATTGGGCATGTCAAACCCCCACAATTATGCCAAACTATGGATTCTTATAAAAAAAAAACCGAAAAGGTATAAAACATTTTTTTTCATGAAAATGACTTTGGCAATAAAAAACGAACAGAAATTCATCTAAAAAACTTTTTCCACAAAACAAGCTTTTCAAAGAGAAGTAAAGAACTCCATTAAGCCAAAAATAGACAGAAATGAGATCAACTAATCATCCAAGCGTAAAACTACCACAAATCACTATCAATAAATAAATGAAACTCAAAATGAACAAAAATTAGAATAAATAGCGGAGTCAAACTTGAAACGAGCAAAAATTAACATTAGTCAGGCTGATAACCCACACGTCTTCCCAAGACCAGAACATAATTTGCGCTTTACTAAAAACAAAATATGTTTAAATGTTTTCACTTTTTTTTCTTATATAAGTAAAAAATTGTTTTTACTCACTTGTTTTTACCCATTTTTTATTTTAAGGAATAAATATCAGTATAGGTAAATTAAACTGACAATCCACGGTCGTTTTTTTTTTTTTTTTTTTTAATTTTTTTCAGTAAAGCCTAAGTTATGTTCTGGTCTTGAGAAGGCATGGGGGTTGTCAGCCCTAGTGATGTTAATTTTTGCTTGTTTTGAATTTGACTCGGCTATTTATTATAATTTATGTTTGTTTTGAGTTTCGTTTAATTGTTGATAGTCATTTGTGGTAGTTTTACGCTCGGAAGATTATTTGAGTTTATTTCTGCCCATTTTTGGCATAATAGAGGTCTTTACTTTTCTTTGAAAACTTATTCAGTGGAAAGTTTTTTAAATTAATACAAATATATGATATCGTCATTCAGCCAGGGGCTGGTTCCCCCCTTGCGCCCTTTATGGGCGCCCATGCTTCCATATGAAGTGCCTCTGGGAAAAAATAAATAATAAATAAATAATAATAAAACATTGGAGCCGTACGGCCTTTACTATAGGCAACGCTATAGCGTTGCCTCTGATATACCAGTTACATTTTGGGACAGCATTTATACATTTACCAAGTTAATTATCTGAGTCTGAAGTAGTGTGTCCCACCCCTCTTTCCCCTCTATATATAAATCCATTTTTTAACAGCTTCTATAAACTTACTATATTAAGATATCTGAGTCTGAAGTTTTGTGTCCCATTCCCTCTTTCCCCTTTATGTGTAAATTAATTTTAGGACAGCCTCTTTACACTTACCAAGTTGATTATATAAGTCTGAATAACTGTGTCTTCCCGTTCCTCAATGTAAAGTGAATTTTGGGACAGCCTCTAAACACTTACCAAGTTATATACCCGACAAGTTTATTTTAAGGTCCATTTCCTTTGCAGAACAGACCACAAAATGTTGGAATGATACTTCTTTCCTGAAGGAAGATAGCACTTTTTCTTGCATTCCACGATCCTCTCCGTCAGAAGCATACTCACCGATAAACTACCAATCACCATTAGTGAAACAGTCAACAGTCAAGGTCAGTGTTCATTCATAATCTATCACATAGCTCCCTTCGGCCAAGTTAAGGAGAAAAATCTTGCAGTTTTCAAATGAATTTACTAAATTCAAATGAATTTACTGAAAAAAATGTGCATTGTCAGTTTAATATAAATATCCTGATATTTATTCCTTAAAATCTTATTTAATTTTTGATTTCTTAAAGTTATAAAAATGAATACATTTAATACAGTTTTTTTCAGTAAAGTACAAATTATATTCTGGCTTTTAGAAAGCATAGGGGTTTAGAACCCTACTCATGTTAATTTCTGCTCGTTTTGAGTTTGACTCTGTTATTTATTTTAATTTCTGTTTGTTTTGGGTTTCATTTGTTTATTGATACTGATTTGTGGTAGTTGTATGCTCGGTAGATTATTTGATTCTATTTTTGTTCATTTTTGGTTTAAAGGAGTTCTTTAATTTTTTTTCAAAAAATTATTTTCTGGAAAAAGTTTTTTTTAATTAATTTCTGTTCGTTTTATACTGACATAGTCTTTTCCAGGGAAAAAGACTGAGCCTCTTCTAAAGTTAGACAACCATGCCTTCCATAAAAACCTTAAATGCCCCCTGGGCATAACTTACAGCCCTTTCCCTAATCTCTGGGGTTTGTTTCAACTCCAAAATCCTTGTTATATGATATTTAGACTATTTTGAATAGAATGGTTATCTCAAAATTTCTATTAGACGCATTTCGGGACAATGTGACGTGTGAGTGTGTGTGTTTTGGGGGGGGGGGGTGTAGTTGCCCTCCGATCACTTTGACTCTTAAAAAGAGCACTAGAACGTCTGATTACCAATCCAATGAGCCTCTCCGAAGTTTATATGGCCATGCTTTCTATAAGAACCTTATATGCCCCAAGGGCATAACTGACAACCCTTGTGCTGAGGGCTATGGGGGGAGGGTTGTCATCCTCAAAGACATAATTTTCAGACCTTTCAATTACGTTGAGCAAAATGGCCATATAAAAATGTTGATCAGAAATGTTTGGGAAAATGATGGGCGTGGGGGGAGGTGGTTCACCCTCCGATTACTTTCGGGTATTAAAAAGGGCGATATCCCTCTCTATTTCCAGTCGAATGAACCCTTTTTTAATTTTTTACGACAACACTTTCTATAAAAACATTATATGCCCCCAGGGCACAACTTACAACCTCAGCCCTGTCATACTCAGACATAATTTCATTTGTCGTACTCAAAGACATAATTTCAGACCCTTTAACTACGTTTAACAAAATAGCTAAATCAAAATGTTGGTCGTAAGTGTTTGGAGAAATGATGGGCGTGGGGGGGGGGCATTCGCCTTTCGATTGCTTTTGACTAGCCCTCTAGACTAGAAGGCACTAGCCCTCTCAATTCCCAATTCAATATGCCCTTTTTGAAGTTTCTTCGACAACACTTCCTAAAAAAACCTTATATGCCCCCAGGGAATAACTTTCAACCTTTGCCCTGGGGGCTGTGGGGGGTTTGTTATCCTCAAAGACATGATTTCCGGACCTTTAAACTACGTTGAACAAAATGGCTATCTCAAAATTTTGATTGAATCTGCTCTGGGAAATGAAAGGACACTAGACCTTTCAATTTCCAATTGAATGAGCCCTTTTTAAGTTTCGACAGCAACACTTTCTATAAAAACCTTATATGCCCCCAGGGCATAACTTACAACCCTTACCCTGAGGGGTGTGGGGTTTGTCATCCTCAAAGACATAATTTTCAGAACTTTCAACTACGATGAACAAAACGGCCATCTCGATATTATGATTGGATGTGTTTCAGGGAATGAGGGGCGTGAGAGTGGGGCTAGTGTCCTCCAATCACTTTCGACTAATAAAAAGGGAACTAGCCCTTTCAATGTCCAATTGAAAGAGCCCTTTTTGAAGTGTCTACGACAGCAATTTCTATATGCCCCCAAGGGCATATAGAAAAAACCTTATATGCCCCCAGGGCATAGCTTATAACCCTTGCCCTGAGGGCTGTGGGGAGGGGGGTGTCATCCCCAAAGACCTAATTTCCAGAAAATTGACTACGTTGAATAAAATGGCTATCTCAAAATTTTGATTGGATGTGTTTGGGGAAATGGTGGGGGTGAGAGGGGAGTTAGTTGCCATCAAATCACTTTCAACCATTAAAAAGGACACTAGTCCTTTCAATTTCCAATCGAATGAGCTCTTTTTGAAGTTTTTACAACAGCACTTTCTATAAAAACCTTATATGCCCTCAGGGCATAACTTACAACCCTTGCCCTGAAGGTGGGGGGGGGGTCATCCTCAAGGAGTAATTTCCAGAACTTTCAACTCGTTGAACAAATAGCTATCTCAAGGTTTCGATTGGATGTGTTTGGGGAAATGGTGGGCGTGAGAGGGTGGTTAGTTGCCCTCTAATCACTTTCTACTATTAAAAGGGCACTAGCCCTTCCAATGTCCAGTCGAATGAGCTCTTTTTGAAGTTTCTACAACAGCGCTTTCTATAAAAACCTTATATGCCATTAGGGCATAACTCCTTGCCCTGAGGGGAGGGAGTCATCCTCAAGAAATAATTTTAGAACTTTCAAACGTTGAAAAAATGGCTATCTCAAGGTTTCGATTGGATGTGTTTGGGGAAATGGTGGGCATGAGTGGGTGGTTAGTGGCCCTCTAATCACTTTCTACTATTGAAAGGGCACTAGCCATTTCAATTTCGAATATAATGAGCCATTTTTAAATTTTCTACGACAATGCTATCTATAAAACCCTATATGCCCCCAGAGTATAATTTACAACCCTTCCCAGTATGGGCGTGGGGGGGCTTTCATTCTCAAAGACATAATTTCCAGAACTTTCAACTACGTTGAACAAAATGGCTATCTCAAAATGTTGATCGGAAGTGTTTGGGGAAATGATGGGGGTAAAGGGGGGGGGACTCGCTCTCCAATCGCTTTTGACTATTAATAAGGGCACTAGCCCTCTCAATTCCCAATTGAATGAGCCCTTTTTGAAGGTTCTGCGACAACACTTTCTATAAAAAACCTTATATGCCCCCAGGGCATAACTTAAAACCTTTGCCCTGGGGGCTTGGGGGGCTTGTCATCCTCAAAGACATGACTTCTGGACCTTTGAACTAAGTTGAACAAAATGGCTATCTCAAAATTTTGATTGAATTTGTTAGGGAAAAATGCTGGGCGTGAGAGGGGGTTAGTTGCCGTCCAATCCCTTTCGACTATTAAAAACCAGCCCTTTCAATTTCCAATCGAATGAGCCCTTTTTGAAGTTTCTACGACAAAACTTCCTATAAAAACCTTATATGCCCCCAGGACATAACTTACAACCCTTGCCCTGAGGGTTGTGTCTGCAAGGGGGGGGGGGGTTCATCCTCAAAGACCTAATTTCCAGAACTTTAAACTACGTTGAACGAGAAGGTTATCTCAAGATTTTGATTGGATGTGTTTGGGGAAATAGTGGGCATGAAAGGGGGCTTTGTTGCCCTTTGATCACTTTCAACTATTAAAAAGAGCAATAGATCTCACAATTTCCAATCGAATGAGCCCATTTTCAAGTTTCTACAACACTACTTTCTGTAAAAACCTTATATGCCCCTAGGGCATAATTTACAACCCTTACCCCGAGGGCTGTAGGGAGGTTGTCGTTCTTAAAGACCTAATTTCTTTTACTCTCAACTACGTTGAAAAAAATGGCCATCTCAAAATTTTGATTGAATGTGTTTGGGGAAATGGTGGGCATGAGAGGGGGGTTAGTTGCCCTCGAATCACTTTTGACTATTAAAAAAGGGCACTAGCCCTTTCAATTTCCAATCGAATGAGCCCTTTGTGTAGTTTCTACGGCAACGCATTCTATAAGAACCTTATATGCCCCAAGGGCATGACTTAAAACTCTTTCCCTGAGGGGAGGAAGTCATCCTCAAGAAATAATTTTCAGAACTTTCAACACGGTGAAAAAAATGGCTATCTCAAGATTTTGATTGGATGTGTTTGGGGAAATGGTGGGCATGAGAGTGTGGTAAGTTGACCTCTAATCACTTTCTACTATTGAAAGGGCAGTAGCCCTTTCAATTTCCAATATAATGAGCCTTTTTTAAATTTTCTACGACAATGCTATCTATAGAACCCTATATGCCTCCAGGGTATAATTTACAACCCTTCCCAATATGGGCGTGGGGGGGGTTTTCATCCTCAAAGACATAATTTCCAGAACTTTCAACTACGTTGAACAAAATGGCTATCTCAAAATATGGATCGGAAGTGTTTGGGGAAATGATGGGGGTAAGGGGGGGGACTCGCTCTCCAATCGCTTTTGACTATTAATAAGGGCACTAGCCCTCTCAATTCCCAATTAAATGAGCCCTTTTTGAAGTTTCTACGACAACACTTTCTATAAAAACCTTACATGCCCCCAGGACACAACTTAAAACCCTTGCCCTGAAGATTGTGTCTGCAAGGGGGGGGGGGGGTTCATCCTCAAAGACCTAATTTCCAGAACTTTAAACTACGTTGAACGAAATGGTTATCTCAAAATTTTGATTGGATGTGTTTGGGGAAATAGTGGGCATGATAGGGGGCTTTGTTGTCCTTTGATCACTTTCAACTATTAAAAAGAGCAATAGATCTCACAATTTCCAATCGAATGAGCCCATTTTCAAGTTTCTACAACACTACTTTCTGTAAAAACCTTATATGCCCCTAGGGCATAATTTACAACCCTTACCCCGACGGCTGTAGGGAGGTTGTCGTCCTTAAAGACCTAATTACTTTAACTCTCAACTACGTTGAAAAAAAAAATGGCCATCTCAAAATTTTGATTGAATGTGTTTGGGGAAATGGTGGGCATGAGAGGGTGGTTAGTTGCCCTCCAATCACTTTTGACTATTAAAAGGGCACTAGCCCTTTCAATTTCCAATCGAATGAGCCCTTTTTTTAGTTTCTACGGCAACACATTCTATAAGAACCTTATATGCCCCAAGGGCATGACTTAAAACTCTTGCCCTGAGGGGAGGGAGTCATCCTCAAGAAATAATTTTCAGAACTTTCGACACGGTGAAAAAAATGGCTATCTCAAGATTTTGATTGGATGTGTTTGGGGAAATTGTGGGCATGAGAGGGTGGTTAGTTGCCCTCTAATCACTTTCTACTATTGAAAGGGCACTAGCCCTTTCAATTTCCAATATAATAAGCCCTTTTTAAATTTTCTACGACAATGCTATCTATAGAACCCTATATGCCTCCAGGGTATAATTTACAACCCTTCCCAATATGGGCGTGGGGGGGTTTTCATCCTCAAAGACATAATTTCCAGAACTTTCAACTACGTTGAACAAAATGCCTACCTCAAAATGTTGATCGGAAATGTTTGGGGAAATGATGGGGGTAAAGGGGGACTCGCTCTCCAATCGCTTTTGACTATTAATAAGGGCACTAGCCCTCTCAATTCCCAATTGAATGAGCCTTTTTTGAAGTTTCTGCGACAACACTTTCTATGAAAAACCTTATATGCCCCCAGGGCATAACTTAAAACCTTTGCCCTGGGGGCTTGGGGGGCTTGTCATCCTCAAAGACATGACTTCTGGACCTTTGAACTACGTTGAACAAAATGGCTATCTCAAAATTTTGATTGAATTTGTTCGGGAAAATGGTGGGCGTGAGAGGGGGTTAGTTGCCGTCCAATCGCTTTCGACTATTAAAAAGGGCACTAGCCCTTTCAATTTCCAATCGAATGAGCCCTTTTTGTAGTTTCTACGGCAACACTTTCTATAAAAACCTTATATGCCCCAAGGACACAACTTAAAACCCTTGCCCTGAAGGTTGTGTCTGCAAGGGGGGGGGGGGGTTCATCCTCAAAGACCTAATTTCCAGAACTTTAAACTACGTTGAACGAAATGGTTATCTCAAAATTTTGATTGGATGTGTTTGGGGAAATAGTGGGCATGATAGGGGGGTTTGTTGCCCTTCGATCACTTTCGACTATTAAAAAGAGCAATAGATCTCACAATTTCTAATCGAATGAGCCCTTTTTTAAGTTTCTACAACACCACTTTCTGTAAAAACCTTATATGCCCCCAGGGCATAATTTACAACCCTTACCCCGAGGGCTGTAGGGAGGTTGTCGTCCTTAAAGACCTAATTTCTTTAACTCTCAACTACGTTGAAAAAAATGGCTATCTAAAAATTTTGATTGAATGTTTTTGGGGAAATGGTGGGCATGAGAGGGGGGTTAGTTGCCCTCCAATCACTTTTGACTATTAAAAAGGGCACTAGTCCTTTCAATTTCCAATCGAATGAGCCCTTTTTGTAGTTTCTACGGTAACGCTTTCTATAAGAACCTTATATGCCCCAAGGGCATGACTTACAACTCTTGCCCTGAGGGGTGTGAGAGGGGGGGTAGCATCCTCAAAGACCTAATTTCCAAAACTTTCAACTGCGTTGAACAAAATGGCTATCTCAAAATTTTGATTGCATGTGTTTGGAAAAATGTTTGGCCTGAGAGAGGTGTTTGTTGCCCTCCAATCACTTTCGGCTATTAAAAATGGCAATAGCCCTTTCAATTTCCAATTGAATGAGCCCTTTTTGAAGTTCCTACCACAACGCTTTCTATAAAAACCTTTTGTGCCCCAAGGGCATAACTTATAACCCTTTCTCTGAGGGGTGTGGGGGGTTTGTCATCCTCAAAGTCATAATTTCCAGAACTTTCAACCACGTTGAACAAGATGGCTATCTCAAAATTATGATTGGATGTCTTTGGGGACATGGCTGGCGTGAGAGGGGGGTTAGCTACCCTCCAATCACTTTCGTCTATTAAAAAGGGCACTAGCCCTTTCAATTTCCAATCAAATTAACTCTTTTTGAAGTTTTTACGACAACGCTTTCTATAAAAAACTTATTTGCCCCCAGGGCATAACTTACAACCCTCGTCCTGAGAGCTTCGGGGTGTTTTTCATCCTCAAAGACCTAATTTCCAGAACTTTTAACTACGTTGAACAAAATGGCTATCTCAAAATTTTGATTGGATGTGTTTAGTGAAATGGTGGGCGTGGAAGGGGTGTTAGTTGCCTTCCAATCACTTTCGACTATTGAAAAGGGCACAAGCCCTTCCAATTTCCAATCAAATGAGCCCTTTTCCAAGTTTTTACGACAGCTCCTTCGATACGAAGTGCCCTGGTCTAAAATCAACCAAAAAAACATTGTGCTAACATCGTTCTTTACTTAGGCAGCGCTATTGCGCTGTCTATGATATGATCTCTTTATGCATGGATAATGTCTTTTTTAGTTCATCAAAAGAAATTGCGCTAAAAAACCTTCATAGGAAATTTAATTTTATTTTTCTTTTGAAGGTTGAAAACAAAGAAAAAATTTTATTTGTTCTTTTAGAAATATCCAGCAAGGTATTACCTTGAAAATTCTGGCCAATTAAAAACTGACCTGACTATAAAGAACTCAGACATCAAAATTAAAAATGTTTGCTCCTCGCATCCAATTTTTGTTTATCCGTACCTAAAAATACAATTTAAAAAAGAAAATATTCTGGCTGGTTCAGATTATGAAGCTTTTAGGGCAGTGCCACATTTTCTCAGTGTTGCCCAAACTGCTTCGTTAAAGTTGACAATTAGTCCCTAGAAATTCTTCCCTAGACAGTTTTATTTCAACAATCTACTGATTTCCAAGTATAGCTACACCTACAGAGGAAAGCTATGCCTGTTTTGGTTCCATACCTTTTACTTATTTTTTTTTTATTTTTTACCTACGTTTTTTTTTAATTTGGTGGCTGCTGCTCCCGAAACTGCATAGCAGCATATGGAGGCCCTATTAATTAAAATTTGCATTGTCGCTGTCCTTTGTACTTTAAGAACTGGGAAATGAAACTACCATATACAGAATATAGTTTTACGTTTAAATATTTACTGTTATAATGACGCATCCATTGCATAGCGTTTGAATTGTCATTTGAATTGATAGGCGCTTATGAGATTAATGTCAAAAAGTCGCTTTTAAAGAAAACCTTAAATCACTTAGATACTCGTTAGGTTGGAAATCAAAGATGCTGGAAAAACCTTTGTAACTGGGGGAGATTATTTTAATCTGTGGAATGATTCACGTGGAAAATTGAAATAGATGAAATAGATACGAATAAGACAAGAAAAATAATTGAGAAACTTAGGTTGAGTGGATTCAGGCATTAACGCAGGATTATTTTCGGGGGAGGGGGCCATACAAATATTCCATATTTAATAATTTGAATGAGAAGCGCCCAGAGATTTGGAAAAGTTAAGGATTTCGGTGAAACCAGGCCCTGAGCCCCCCCCCCCCCTCCTTTGTACAGCCCTTAGCTGATGAAACTCTATGAGAGTTGTATTCTGTAAAATAAAAACTTTATGCCGAAATTTCCCTGGGAAGGGGGAGTGTTTGAACCAATCTTAAATCAGGAATCTCTGGCCTTCTGTTGTTTATCCCCCCCTCCCCCCCCCTTCCACCTTTCTTTGTCAAA
Source organism: Artemia sinica (assembly GCA_027921565.1). Classification (NCBI taxonomy): domain Eukaryota; kingdom Metazoa; phylum Arthropoda; class Branchiopoda; order Anostraca; family Artemiidae; genus Artemia; species Artemia sinica. The sequence continues at coordinate 28,954,951 of CM051259.1, read as the reverse complement.
TACACAGGAAAAACCTCAATAAATAGGAATATAATCTAAGAACTAGTCACATCGATAATTGAAAGGAGAACGGATGAAATAGAGGCAAAATGAGATAAGAAAAAATGAATTAAGAATAGAAAAATGGGATACAATTTTGAGCGAGAAACGGAAAGGTTGGATATTCAAGAAAGTATTTTATTGCTAGCTTAGGAAGTCTTTATCTTGGCTAAATTAAACTATTAGATTCCAGAAGAACAATTTTAAGGTCCCTACTTCCATCCAATCTCTAACAGGCAGAGCTTAAAAATTTAGAATCTTAGCTGAATGAAACAATTAGATCTTGGAAAAATATTTTAAGGTTCCTATGTACGTCCTAGGAGCACTGGCTCCAATTTGGAGGGAGGCAGGGGGCCTGTGCCCCAAAACATTTCTCCCCACCCCCCCCAGATTTTAGAAAACATCTTTTTGGGAGGTGTTTTTGTTGAAAAATGCCTTTTTGGTATTTTCATGGAAAAAATTGAAAAAACAACGAAAGTTGGTTATATCTTTTATTTTCTAACAGCCATAAAATAGCGAAAAAGTTATATTTACGAATTTGCCTTTTATTTGAGTTTTTATTTACAAAAGATGTCTAAATAAATATATCTAACTAAATCAGTGTTCACGGGTTTTTGCTAATAGCTGTTTTGAAGTATTTATAGATGACGCTGGCAAAGAAGGCTTTTTAATCTCTTGTTTTGCTGCCTAAGCTTTTATAAGTAGAATGACTTCATAATTTAAATTTTCCTATTTGAGCAACGAGAAAATTTTATTATGATAAAAATGGAGTTAGTAAGAAATACTTTTTATACAATCATAAATAAATTAACCAGCGATCGTACCCTCTAACTAGCAACGGGGTCTATCGGACGTCAAGCATAAAAAAGCAACTTCGCGTTATAGTATCTGTCAGAGCTGGAAAAAAAAATATTCTGCTCCCTTTCCTTAGACAGGGGCTTCGAAATCACCCAACCTCCTTTCCCTCCCCTCCCCCCACAAACAATAAAAATCAATAAATGAATGCTAATTTTTTATTCAGTGATGCATCCATGGTCACTCAAATATCTATAGTTACTTGGCAAATCAAGAAAAAGACATTTTGAAACGATTGCGATTCATGATGCCAACTCTGAATTTTCACCCTTAACTAATGCTCTGGGTTAATTAATGGTCATCAGCCAATCGAGATGTTTTAAAACCACTGTCTTAAATTAACTTACTATAGAGATTGTCTTTACATCTTAACTGTAACCAGACACCTGGTAATTACCTTGAGCGCAGCGCTTCCTTTGTGATTTCTGTGTGCTCTACAGTTGTGCTGCTAGGTGTGATGCTGCTAGGTTAGTCAACAAATTTGTGAAAAATAAATTTTTCTGTCGTGTATAAGCCACGATTTTCTAACAAACCTCACGACTGACAAATGAAGTGTGAAGCTTTAATCCAATAAAAAAAAAAACAAAAAAAAATTGAGCAACAATATCATTTATAAGTAAACGCTCTGTTTCACTATAGTAGTATATTTCCCTTGTTTGAAATACGAACCCCATTATTCCAAGGTTCAGTTAACACGGCGTTAAAGCGAAATTTTATATTAAAACGCTATGAAACCAAATAACTAAGTGACGTCGCTGTGTTCATTGTAGCTTGCATTTGCAAGTGAAACCCTCTGGAGTCGTTGTAGAAAATTTTTCTAAAAGAAAAAGGCTGTTATGAATGGATTTATAAAAAAACACTATTTTCCATTCAGAAAAGTGTTCTCCACCCGGAGACATAATTTTCAACTTTGTTCCAAAATTAAGACATGAATATTTGCATATACAGAACACTGTATATAAATAATATAACAGTAAGATCACGGCTCAGTAATTTTTGGCTACTACATTCTCGGTGCGTACAAACAGCTCCTCTCATTTAATCTGCCATCAGCGGTACAGTGTATATTACCCTGGAAGACGTATTTTCGCAGAAACTTTCTCAAAATACCTTTAAAACCAACTCGAGACTTCGAAACCTACTTGTAATTCCTAAAAACATCTAATAATAACATTGCACTACTAATTACCGAGTTTTATATATTTATTGGAATAAATTAATTTAAAATTCGATTCTTTAAATTTAGAGTTACAAAAGGGAAGCCAAGTTTTGCGTTCAAGAGAAATCTGACTTGTCTACCCGTGAAAAAATTGAATGTCGCTTATGTTTATACTTGTTTAAATGTTCTCTGGAGCACTTGCATCTTGGTCCGGCTTTGTATAGTGGTTGAGATAGGGAATGATCATACTGTATTATATTTATATACAGTGATACAGAACAACCAAAAAGAACTTCAAATCAATGCAGATGGTGCTAGTGCAAAACTCAAAGCATCAAGGAGGTTCATCTCTTTGGCTGGACCTCTTTTTCTGGTTTTTAAATTCATGCAAATTTTCTTCTGTTGAGTATTATTATTCATTAACCACAAAACGAAAATCTACTACAAAATGTTACGTCCCAATGAAAGAAGTCAATAGTTTAAGGCTTAAAATCTTCATTGATTTTCTAAATGTTTTGTTCAACGAATTATCTCACCCAATTCTGATAAAAAAACCTCTTTGAATTGATTTCTTTGCTTAAATCCTCTTATAACGGGCAAAATCTGTCCATTCCATTAGTGAGAAACGAAATATAAGATTAGCTTTGTGTTTACTGAAGGAATTTTTTGGAAAGGCAAATATAATGAGTCAACTTCATATGCGAATATTCCTTTAAGATAAAACCGTTCTTGCCGCTTTGCAAACAAACAAAAAGAAGGGAAGTAAAAAGAAAAAAATGAAACACATAAAGACAAATTAACTTCTGAGCAAGAAATAAATAAAGAATACAAAATTAACCTAGACAAAATTAATTTAAATTCAAATAATACTAAATTGTAAAAAAGATTTTAACTCTGAAGTTCATCGTCCTTTAAGAAATTCGCAACACACAGAATAGAACATATTGGCAAAATAAACTTTCCCTGCAATACAACGGGAAACTTTAGATAAGGGTAAAACCCTCAATGAACCTTTATTTGTGTGGTTTTAAACTGCAAGTCCCAAAATGACGAAACATACAACATGTGATAGAGCCAGTGCACTACACAATTTAGCAGGAACATGCTTACTGTACCTTAGCGATTTGACTATTGTAGCTAAACTTTTGTGTTACAGTGTTACTATTATAACTATGCTTAGGGCGGTGAGTTTGAAACTTGGAATGGGCGAAGAAAAGCAATGCGGACCATGCACAAGTAATATCGTCGCTAAAAAAAAATTCAAAAAAAACTATGTTCCCTTATATACATATTTGGTTTTTGTGGAAGCAATGTGTTCGAAAGATCTGCTGGTTGCATACTTTTTGTTAATGTGAGATTTATTAAGAAGATATAACTTTTGATAATATAATATTTAATATAGACTTGGCATTCAATTAAGTTTACTTGCTGAAGACTAAACAAAAGAAAAATCGATTCGACCCTTTTTCGGCTAATTTCGGTAATTCAGCCTCTTTTTAAAGTAATTGAATTGTTTTTATTGAGTTCTTTTATAGTTATCTATCAACTTTTCATATTTGGAGCTTTTTACCTAAAAAAAAAAACAAGTAAAATGATATTTAGGGCTACTTTTTCTTCTGAAAATACAAAATGTAATTGCGCAGTGGGATTTCAGCCGAAGGAAATAACTGACTAAGCCTTTATTCTGTTTTATGTTTACTTTTGTCTTTCATTGGCTTAAGGTAAGGGAACACAAAAGCAAATTAAAAGTATTTTATTTGTATATTCAATAATCCACATCTAGTATATAATAGAAATCTAGAGAATAAAAAAATTTCAAGTAAAAACAAGTTAGACAAAAAAGGAATTGAAATCAGAACAAACAATAATAATTTTCTTTTTCATTTTATTTCTGATTTTTCATCTTCTTAGCATTTGTAGAATCTTTTTTATTTTATTTTTTTTGGGGGGGGGGGGGTGTGCATCGTTTTTTTTTTTCTTTATAGTATTTCAGATTTCTGAAATTGCTTGTAAAAATTTCCCCGAGAAAATTGAAATAATGTTGCGAAATCCTTTTTAAGACAATGGCGCCTTCCCTTTTTGTTGTAAGTAAGTTAGGGGTGTTAACACGATTATGGATTTTGATGGTTAAGCTGAGGGTGAGGGTGTTGAGAGCTGAAGTGATTGAGCTTAAGGATGTGGTTTTATTTTAAGACTAAATTTACCCCTTAGATCTAAAGGATTGTGCACAAAACAAGCTTTATTCAAAATGGGACAAATGTGACGAATTTATCTGTTTTGTTATTTTATTTCACTTGAAAGAATCTTAGTCACTTGTCTAATTTATAATTGAAAACATCATTAGTCGTTAGATTTTTGGGTGAGCGGCTGATCTTTTCTATATGGGTCTATGGTTTTGAGTTTTTGTTTACCTGTCATTTTATTCCGCATTGTTAGCTATTTAATTCTTCTAATTTGAGTTTTTGTTTCATTTTGATAGCCTCGTCGTTTTGTTTTTTGCTTTTTATTTAGTTTAATATCTTTTATATGATCTAAATCCTTCCCATTTTTGCTCAGAAAATGTTAACTAATTTTTAATACTTTTTCTAATAATGATGAAGAAGGGAAGCAGTTGTCTTCGTGAAATATCAGTTCTGTTGCATCCAGTATTTTCCTTGGCCTTATAAAAACTCATTTTCGCTTTTATTCTCTAAAGGCAAGTTCGAGCAGCCGTGAGTTAGTAATTCATTTGACACTCATCTATTAAACTATTATTCTTCAGGATAGAGGTGCTTTCAGCGAGGGAAACAAAAGTACTGGAATTGGAAGATTGACTAGATTTCTGACGAAAGACAAAATGGAAAGCAGCCCCGTATTCAATAGAAAGCGTTTGGAGTCTGGTCCCGAAAGGAAGAAGCCTCCGTTACAAAGAAGGCATAGCCTTGAAAGGTAAGCAAATTTAATTGAAGGTAAACAACAGTAAGTGTTTAAAAAAAAAGAAAGCATACCAGACAAAGATATTGACATAATAAAATTTTCTGGCACAAAAAAAAAGATCAAAATAAGTCACGGCCTTGGGAAAATTCATTTCCCCTCAACCACTGTGTCCAGGCCGTGCCGAAATGTATTTGTGTCTGAAACCACAGAAAACCATTTTATAAAAAATATGAAAATAAGACTCTCTGAGGCTGTATGTGTACGTTCTTTCAGCCGTACGTTTGAAACTATAGTGGATAAAATCCCAGAGGCACATGGATATTATTTTTCTATAATAATTTCTTTTAAAAAACCTTGATTTTGTATTGAAATCAGGGAATTTCTTTTAAAATAGAATAAATAAAAAATGAAATAAAAGTTCATTTTGAACCATCATGCTCAAAGTGTGTGTAAATGAATCTATTTATGAAACTACAGAAATGTGTAACGAAGAAATAAAATATAACTCTCGTAGGCTCTATGCCTAGGTACTCTCAGCTGTTTGTAAGGAAGACGGACCATAGTGGTGGAAATCCCATAAGCACATCGAAAATACCCTCCATATGAAGTTTTTAAAAAGAGACTATATATTGCAATGGAATACGGAATTTATCTTGAAATCAAATACAATGAAATAAAAATATTGAAAAATAGGTACAACTTTTAATAAGATCGTTCAATAGGACATAAGCTAACCGTCGTGTTAAAAGTTTGCCGTTTTCCAATGTTTTCATTTCATGGTAATTATAAATGCCAAGGTACTGTGATCTAGAAAAACTATTTAAATATAATAAACAAGAAACGAAACAAAATTGGTGTTTGGGAGCACCATGTTCAGGCTGAAATTAGATGCGGTCCGATCAACTTTATATGTTTGGACCTTAGGATGGACTGCTTATGGACGAAGTGCCATAATTTGCTTCTTGTGTCCTAAGATCCTCCTTTTTTCCTCACTCCAAGCACTATTGCAATGTTTCGTACAGTTCCACCCATGACAAAGTTACGAGCAAATGGTTCGTTGTCTCTTCGTTTCCCCGTTACACGCAGTATGTGCCTTATCGTAAGCATGTGGCTTCTTTCTTCCGTTCTTCTTTTTATTTCTTTTCGTTTAGTTTTGATAAAACGCCCCTTTTAGATCTGTATCGTCTACTTGTATCTTTTATCCAAGAATAACCTATTGACTTTCTCTTACTTTACAGAGAAGCTCCAAAATCTCAAATAATAACTTTTGTAATTATTTTGCATTTAATTAATTATTATTATAAGTCTTCTGCCATTTTGCTTCAAACTCAAATATTTTCTTTTTATTTTGGGTTTTAATGTCACTTTTTATTCTCCTTTAAGAAACATGTCTTTGTTGTTGTTGTTTTTTTTTGTTTGTTTTTTTGTGACTCCAAGTCAAGGTTGCAATTTTGCGTTCTTTTGCAAGCGCAAAAACTGTATAAACTGAAAATAAGCTAAAGTAACCAAGTTATAAACGTCAAAATATATACAGAATAATGATAAAACCATGATAATGGGATTTTTCCCTAAACAAATTTTTTATTCAATTAGGGTGAAGTCTCTTATTCTTAATGTACCCTTCTTTGGAGAGCTCTGGTTCGCCTTAAGTAACGAAGAATAGAATTTCCTTGCGTTTCACCAAAAATGTCCTCCATCATCTCCGGGCGAACTTCTTTTCCCTAGTCAGTTCCCCCCCCCCCAAACTCTTCTTTCTTGTTCTGCCTCAAAAAAAAATTTTCTCCTTGCACTAAACAATCCCTCCACTGAAAGGTACAAAATAAGTTTTGTCCGTACACCGGGGGAATTTAAATAAGGTAATCCCCCCCCCAATATCTTTTTACCTTCCAGTTCTTCAATTTTATTTCACAAATTTAGAACTTTCTTTTAATAGTCTCTCTTTTTCCCATTAAATTGTGTTTTGTTTTTTTTTAGTCACGAGACTAAATTTGTACCTGCGTTTTTATTTGGTTTTTTCTCTTTTAATCTAGCGAGATTTTAATTGTTTTTTACTTTTTTAGCATTCTTAAAACCTCATTGACACTTTGAAAGTTTCTTCTCTTCTTGTCTAGTCCTTTTTTTCACTCAAAAGAGTAAATTCGACCCTTTCGGGCCTATTATAGAAAATTAAGAAATAAATCTTATTTCACATTTTGCAATTTCAGGCATGAACTTAGGATTATCAGAAAATAGTAATGTATCAAACCAGGGCCCCACACCTGAGGATTTTTCCATAAATCTTGAGATTTCAATCTTTGAAACCCTTGATGCCGCGAATTTTTCTTTTTTCCTGTGAGATTCGATTAACTGAGGCTCCACTTGTATTATATTTAATACATGCCAAATTATTGAAATCTTTAAAATTATTTTAAATTCTTGAATTAGTTTTAAGTCTTGGAATCGTTTAAACATGGAAGATATCGAAGTCTTTAAATTATTGAAATCTTGGAGCTATTGAAATCAATTCAAAAATCCTGAAAAATCCTGAAATCAAGCGACTCTTCGGATAGTGAGTGTCACACCCTCGATGGATAATCCCGATTAAATTCGGATTAGCCGTTCCCCTCCGTAATTTTTTTCTCTTCCCCCCTCACAATTTTAAAAAATTAATTTTCCTGGTATTTTTATTGAAGATATTTTTTAAATAATTTTACTGAAAAATAGAAAAGACAACTAAAATCCCCACTATATTTTTAAAAATACGCATTTGAATACCCCCCAGCCCTCTAATTTTCATGAATCAAATACTGTTACTGTTATCCTTTATCCATGGACAATTTACTGAATTTCTTTCTTACTCTGCAGAAAATTGGTTAATTTGTTCTCCTCCTAAAGGTTTCCTTATATCAGGATAAATCTTTTGTCTCTTTTGAGTCTTTCTAAAAATTGGTAGTCGAGTCCTATGTAATTCACTTCTTAATTATTAAACAAGAGTATCTTTCTATCCTGGTATGTGTATTGGATTTTTGATTTTCTTGCTTGTCTTACCAATTGGCTGGGATTAAACAAAATAACATAAATATTAAATAATACAAATTATACATATATGCAAATTATACATAATATATTTTATTAGTATTTATCCATTTTTCTTAAATTACCAAATTTCCAAATCAAGGATAATTATCGTATTACCAGGATTCCAAGCTTGCAGAAAATAGAAGTTTACTTAGAAAATTTTACATAGAAAATAGAAAATTTTATATTGGGGACATTCTGTCCTTCAACTATTTCTGCTGTAATTGGCTTTAATTTTTCCGACTTATGAAAGATTTGAAAGAAATACGACGATATTAAGTAAAACAGTGTGTACCTTTTTGCTCATTTGTCCTATCAATTGGCTGCATACATTACATGATTGTATTAATTATACAAATATATTGTATAAATACATGCATATATTATAAAAACATTCAATTTGCTTAACTTACCAAGTCACGGATAATTATCGTATATCCGGGATTCCAAGCTAACAGGAAATAGAACTATTTCTACTGTAATTTACTGTGATTGTTTCGACCTTTGAAAGATCTATCTATACTTTTTGATTGTTTGCCTTACCAATTTGCTGCACACATTTTGTTAGTACATTCACTTTGCTTGACTTGTCAAGTCAAGGGTAATTATCGTATTTATGGAACTCTAAGCTTTCAGAAAATAGAAATGCTTTGAAATAATATTTTGTCTTGGAGGTATTCTATCCTTCAACCGTTTCTACTGTAATTGACTGTAAATATTCTGACATTTGAAAATCGCACGCATTTGGCTTCGCCTTTTTTACTATTTTTGATTCAAGCCTACCATAGGGCGTGGTCCAGAACTTAATTCATATCAATAATTATTATTTCTATTATTGCCGTCCTAAAATAAGGGATAACACAAAAACATGAGCAGTTTTATTGCTATGAGGGGAGAATGGAATACAGTTTTAGCCCCTTTTAAGTATTTTAAGCATTTTAAGGGCTTAATTTTGCGTTATTTGCAATTCTGAGCTGAATGTAATAGCAAATAATTAATGATAATCGGATTTTGAAACGCTCCCGCAGTAAACTTGCAATTGTCAGTGAGCATAGTAAGTAATAGTAACTGCTGGTGAATGCATAAGACAGAGAAATCCATACAATTTTTTTCTTTATTTTCGGTTCAACAATTTTTTTTTCATTTTTTTCGGTTCAAATTACCAAGAAACTTAAAGCACCAAGGAGAGTGGAGGGTGGAGGATCTAATTGTCTGAATCAGTTAAGTGGAAGCTTATATAATCATATATTTCGTAAGAAATTAGGGAAATCAGGGACTCGATTTTAGATGAGAGAGACCTCCGTGCAGTTACGCAGTTTTTGTAGTACCTAATTTAAAAAAGAAACGTGGGTGAGAATTCAGTGAAAAATAAGCTAAAAGTAACATGGCAACAAACAGCTTAAAAAGTTGTGGCTTTCCTTTGTAGTGGTAGTTGTCTTTGGGCCTGTTGAGGCTGGACCGTGCCAAAAACAATGCCAATATTTTTATGTCGTTTCCACACAATTTCATCATTTTTGTAATTTATTTTTTAATTTTGGCCCTCTCCTGAAATATTAGTGAACTTGAGTAGAATCCTCTCTTGTCAGTTGGCTCTTTAGGGGTTTTAATAATATCTGCCTAAAGTATACTACTACTACTACTACAAGCAACTCCCTGTAGCACCACGCCGACTGAGACCAACACAGCTGCACACGCTCCTTCTCCATCCCAATCTATTCAAAGCTTCCCTCTTTACACTCTCCCAGGAAGTTCCTATTTCAATTAATTTTTTAATTAATTCCCGATTTTGCTTGGAAGACTAGATGTCGCTGGCTGCTGTTTGTCAATGACATAGTTGAGTTCATGAGCTCGTTAGGCTATCGCAAAGTTATAATACTAACTCTTGAATGTATCGGATGCTTTTTTACTCTAAGAAAAACTGGTACTTGTGTACCAGTGGGTATATATATATATATATATCTATATATATATATATATATATATATATATATATATATAATATATATATATATATATATATATATATATATATATATATATATATATATATATATATATATATATATATATATATATATATATATATATATATATATATATATATAGGGAGATTTTTGGAGAACCCAGTTTACTTTTGGGAAGATTTGAAAAAAAAAAAAAAAAAAAAAAAAAAACAGAAAATTCGGGGACAGCGGAAGATCTGCTTGGAAGGATACTTTGATATCTCGGCTAGCATAAGCAGTACTTTAAAAGTGAATAGTTCCACTTCGACGAAGATCTTAGAAATCTCTTCTAATGGTGTCAAGTATCATAAAACTTTTTATAGTTGAGAGCTTAAAGTACTTAAAAAGACATTGGAATATGTCAGATCCACAAGTTTAATCAGGGACCAGTCCAAACTAGAAGATATATATCTATATCTTCTATATATATATATATATATATATATATATATATATATATATATATATCTTCTATATTATATATATATATATATATATATATATATATATATATATATATATATATATATATATATATATATATATATAATCTTCTAAACTGGAAGATATACATATAAACCTTATATCTTAAGCGAGCAGTTGTTTAACATTTTTATATGTATAATTTCTTTCTACGAAAACTATGTAAACTGAATTCTAGCCGCTAGTGCAGATTTACATTCAACTTTCTATATGCCACTCTTTTTTAAACGTATTTCTATTTGTCTCTATTTTTAAATCTGGCCGAACTGACCGAATTTTCTAAATTTAGCCAAATTGACCGGACTTTATTTTGCATATGCCAGTGGTTGAAGGCTATCCAATGTGAACTGTCTTTAATCATAAAAAACCAATCAGTCTTAGAAAAATCAGCACCGCTCGCAGATTAATTATGAATAAACCCCATTTTTTCACAAACAACGCAAAATAACCAAATTGTATAACGAATTGTCGCTTTATGTAAGTCGAATGCTCAACTTTTGTTTTTCTGGTTTGTCTTATCACGGAAGTTATTGGCTTTTTGTAACTCACGGGAAGGAAAGTGGGAGAACAGTTTTAAAATCTGACTTCTTGTTATAAGGCAAAATTATTATTTCTGATTTTATGGTTCGAAATAAAATAAAGGCTTTAGTTGTTCAGTTTTATTTGGGGAGAGGGGCTTTTTTAATTTTGTTTCTCTTTGAAGCTGTTTTTTTTTTTAACAACTCACTAGAGACTTGCTTAGACTTAGTTCCTTTCACGCCGGTAGGCCCACAAGGAGGCACAGTTGCCTGTCCATGACGACCTATGAAGAGCTTGCGGCCACAGGTAATGCAAAGACGCTCTTGCCAGTATAGCCTTCCTCTTTAATCATTGACCAAGCAACGCTTTTTTTTGTCCACGCCTTCTGACGCCGGAGGAGGGAAGGAGCCTGCCATCGCTCATACAGACTATATGGTCATAATACTGCCATCTACTACTTCAAATTCTCTTAATTATCAATGGTTGCTTTGCTTTTTCACGTATGAAGGTGTTCGTAAACCTATCAGACCAGTGGATACCCAGAAGGCAATTAGTTTCGAAACCTTGTATTCGTTTATAAAGCTGATTTGCCAGTACCCATGTCTCTCGTCCATACATTAGTACAGAGAGGACATTGCTATTTAGGTGTTGGTGTTTGGGCTTTAGAGAGTTTTTCCAGACTTTACCTAGTTTGATAAAGGTATTGCTTGCATACAGAATGTGTGTAATAGTCTTGCGCTCTGGACTTCTATCAGATTTTTTGAGGCTTCCAAGATACTTAAGTTCTGAACCTCCTGTAGCTGATGAAAACCGACCATCAGTGACCGGTCGGTCATTGAATTAAAATTATTGAGCATTACTTTTGTTTTTTGGCTCCTGATTGCCAATCTAACTCGTCTGGCTGTGCTTGCTAGCTCTTTGATGTTCTGCTTCAAGTCATTCCTTAGATAAACAAGGAGCGCAATATCATCAGCAAAATCCCCATCGAAGAAAGTGTGGTTCTCATTCAACCATCCTCCAACCAAGTGACATGTCCGGAGTATAAAGTCAATGAGGATCGTGAAGAGCACAGGAGAGAGGATACAAACTTAACGTACAGTGGAAGGGATCTGGATCTTTTCAGTCAGGTCTCCATCATTGGTTCGTACCTTCTCCAGCTGGTCATTATATAAAACTACAATTGTGCTAATATTCTTATCCGGACGCCCATAATGCCGTAATATTCTCTATACGATTTCCCATGTACAGAATTGAAAGCCTTGAAAAAGTCACACTACTAACATTTCAGTTCAATTTTCAATTAATATCCTTAAAGTGAATATTAGATTATAACATGATCCATTTGGTTTAAAACCGCGGTGTTCATCTTTCAGGATCTCGTCGATTCTCGACTGAATACGATTTAGGAGTAATTGGCAAAAGTCTTGATTCCTATGGACTGTAAGGTGATACCTCACCAATTGTTGCAGTCAAACTTTTCTCAAAATTTTAATCATGACCCCTTTCCTCCAGTCAGTCGGGACATTCTCAGTTTCCCATATCAGGTTTAAGACTTCGTTACGACAGCGGTGTCACATTTTAATAATTCAGGCTCTAGGCCGTCAACTCCGGCAGCTTTGCCATTATTCAGGTTTCGTAAAACGGCTGTCTTTGTTTCCAAGCAGCAGCGTCTGTCAATCCTTGTAGACCGCTTTACAGCTTTGTGGGTTTGTTTGTATTGGGCCTTAAGGTCGTCCATGTAGTGCGGGGTGACATGACTATTGCAACATTCCTGCTGGATCTTTATTTCTTTCCTCGTTTGTATGAGTTTCCAAGAGCCATCACTGATCCATTGCTCCCTCTTCCATAGAGGCAAGTAATCTTAATTAATAGTATCGTTATAAAATCAAAATTATTCTGGTTTGACTGCCAAATTATTTCGAATTTCCACAGATTATGTCCATTCTCAAGGCTCTATATTATTCTGTAGAGACTTCAACGATTTTAGCTTGGTTATTTTAACTCAATTTTCAACTTACACAATTTAATGCATACATATAACCACAAAACTAGGTGCAGTTGGTTTTACATGAATGGATCTGACCAACTGGATTTCTGAAAAAGCATGAATCGTGACCGAAAATGGCGTAGAAATATGACCAGAGAAGGGGTGCGTCCTTCGAAGCAATAAATGCCCAGTAAGCGACACAGATATGTACTGCATTCTGATTAATGGATACATCTTCAAGATTTTGTGTGTTTTGGTGGGCTATTTTTGGGGGAAAAACCTCGTCTTAGCTAAGTTATCTATTGTGGTCTACCTCCCATAGTAAAATACTATTTGTAGCCATGAATATATGGATGTGATAGGTTAGCGATTGCTTGTGCAGGATTTCAAATCTTGTTGATAGAAGAGCATCGCCAAGTGTGGAAAACCATGTTGTGACCAAAATGGGCCCAAGACTGCACAAAGACTCCATTCAAACTGAAGGTCCAAGGGACCCTATAATGTCAGGTTCCAAGTCGGCTTAAGCAAAAAAAGATATAGAATATAGAATATTGAGAATAAAGTTGCACTAAATCAAAGTACGCTATTTGCATGTAGGTTGTAAAAAGGGTGCATGTCAGGAATGGCCTAGTTATTAAATTGGAACTTTCAGAGAATGCTTAGGGAGAAGATCATCTGACCAAAAGGCAATATGTGCACGCAACTATTAATACTGCTACCACTACTACTACTTTTACTACCTACTACTAAGTTAATAAGTACTAGTAATTCAGTAAAGTACAAATTATATTCTGGTGTTTAGAAGGCATGGGACGTCAGTCTTACTAATCTGCTCGTTTCTGCTCCTATTGAGTTTGACTAGGTTATTTTTGTAATTTCTGTTAGTTTTCAATTGCAGTTATTTATTGACGGTGATTTATGGCGGTTTTACTCTTGAAAAATTGTTTGACTTTAAATTATTTCACTCGTCAACTGTGGTGTCCCCCAGGGCTCAATATTAGGCCCACTACTATTTATGATCCACGTTAACGATCTAAGTCGAGTGCTGAACCCTGCATACACTAATCTTCGCTGCTTTAACCTATGCCACGATGGAGATTATTTTCAGTCCAAAGATGACGTATCATATCCAAGCAGTAGATTTGAAGCTTTCCTAGAATCTTGGAATAATAAAAAAAACTGAAGCACAGCTTGTCGCAGAAAAAAACTTTTCGCTCTATACAAAGCCCTTATAAAGCCCCATTTACAGTACTGTGCAATGATCTGGCAGTCAACTTTCAAATATCATCTGCAAAAAACTGAATTTTATTCATTGAAAAAAATGAAGAGTAGTTGTCACTAGAGGTGCTGCATCAACTCTCATGCTTGACCTTTGTGTTTAAGTTTCTAGCTGGTGAGCTGCCATTTGCATTTAAAACATCATTCCGACATATCTCGGACCATCATAATTTGCCTATTCGATCGTCATCAGACCTGCACATACCCTTCACCCCGACTGTACGATCAGATTTTGCTCCAAATATAATATGCGCAAAGATATGGAATCTGATCCCGGAAGATCATAGATGCAGGAGCTCCCTTGAGTCATTTAAAAAAAGAGTAAAAAATCATTGATTGGCATTACAAAAGAAAAGTTAAAGTAGAGTGTAATAAATAATGTAAAGTATGATAAATAAAAAGTTTAAAATTAAAATATAAATATCTGAAGTAGGATTTTTTTTCTATTAATTATGACAGGGTGGCATCCCCAGGGGGAAGGAGCAGGAAGGTAATGGTTATTTGTTTTTTTGATTAATGAGAGGTAATGTTATGTCTGGAAGTAAGAGCGGTGACCACCCTGCATATTATGTTGAAATTGTACTGATTGTGGGTCTCGGCGTCCAGAAATGGAATGAGTATTTTCTATTATGTGTGATTTACTTTTTGTCTTTGTAAATAAACCCATTGAATTGAATTGATTGATTGAATAAGTTTCTACTTAACCAAGCATAACAATCAGATTTTATTTTCCACATCCTTGGTGCATTTAAGATTTTACCTCCAATTGCTCAGTATAATAAAAAAAAAATCCCTGCTGCTCGGAAAACCTGCACTTTTTTTAAACATCAGTGAAAGTATGAGGCTTCCAGGATCATCCGCCTTTTATTTATAATGTCAAAACACTTGGAGATAAATGAAGATAAAAAGTTATTTGTAACTCTGAGTCGACCAACTCTGGTTGGATCCCATTTATTCTTCACTGTTTTGAAGAATGATTTCTCTTCAAAAATAATTCTATTTTATTTTCTTAAGCAATAACTTTCAGGCTGCTGCTACAAGGTTAGATTTCTCAATCCGCAGTTTCTTTCCAAACTGCTTAGTTTCTCTTTCCTTATTTGAAAGGAAAGCGCATTCTTTTCTTTTATGTTGTAATGACAATCAGACCAGTAAAATTTTTATAGTTTCCAAACACTAAAGTTTTGTCTTCTACTTGGAAATTGTCCCAGGGAGAAAATGGAAGATTTTTGTGCTGGCTAAATTATTCTTTCTGTTGATAGTTAATTTTTTCTAGCAACAGTGATTTGGCTGGATTAGCTAAGAAGCTCAACCAAGAATATGTGATGCGAAATGATGGAAATGAAATAAATCCGGTGGAAGGTTCGAGATTGGCTAGCCACGTGTTTTCACCAGCTCTTTCCAAGCGATATGTTGGGAAGGATAGGGATACACCAGGTGAGGTTCTTCGCCAGAATATTTTAGTAATCTGTATAGCCCCAATATCGCAACCTGGTAATAAGGCAGGAAATACGTGATATGCAATATTTTGGGAAACACAGGGATACCAGGCGATGTTCTTCATCAAAGCATTTAAGTGATCTATGTAGGCCAAAATCGCAACCAGGCAATATGCAGGAAATATTTTGGGAACGACAAAAAAAATCATAGAAATTAGAAAAGGGGAAGTATGTTAAAAACTGATGCCTTGGTGTGAATACCATGTGTTTCAGTCTGAACGCAAAATATAATGAGAATCAATATAAAGTTTTAAACCATTGCTATGGTGCGAACATTATTTTTAAGACGAGCTTGGTTAAGTTAAGCGACAAAATTTGCTTCACATGCTTTTTTTTTACATGTGGCAAATGGTAGGCCTGCAACCCAAGTAGTCCAGACTATAATCTCAAAATGCTTGATGGGTCTTCCTTATAGTGTTACTGTGATAAATATACAAAAAAAAAAAATGGAATGTAGCCGGAAAATCGAAATGTAATTGACACTTTCCTGGCCTATGTTGCCAGAAATAATTTAGCCCGAGCAATTTTGGCTCCACAGGAGCAACAATTAAATTTTGGTCAGTTTTTTTTTTGTATTCAATGTAAAAGATTAACTAAGAAATTAGGATAGTTACTCGTATTCAGCGTGGGGGCTAGTAGAAAACTTTTCAGGGTGTTGGAAGCCTCTCCACATTGGCCAAGGGGGTGGGGGTCAAAAAAGCTGTTTCAAAAACAAAAGTTATTAAATGATTTTCTAAACATTACGAAATGTTGCATTTTTTTGTGCCTTTTTCGCCTCTTTTTTCAACAAAATTTATTTTGTTGGGGGGGGGGGAGGTATTCAAAAAGACTTTTAAAAACGCATCAAAGATTTATTGGGATCAAACCCGGTACGTTTTAGTTGAATAAATATCTAGTCTATACCATTTGCAGCGACTTTTGCTGCATAGTACTGCTAGACAATTGTAAACCTTAAAAATCCTACGGAGTAAATATCAGCAGTATGGCAATCTTGATCAAATGATTTATGGGTCATTCCATCCCTAGCTTTGGTATTGCTCTTGCCTTTGGCCCTCCTATGACGCAATCATGGCGTTATTCCAAGCTGAGTTTTCCTTTTTTTTCTGGGATTTCTATAGCCTCGATCCAACTCATATTTCCAAGATTATCAGGCTTGTTAGGATTGGTAGCTTCCTGGCCTCCAGTAGTCTGTGACCTCGGTCCTTGTTTCAATGAGGTCCTCGCGCCTTCAGCCCTCGTACGCTTGTTGTATGACGTCTTATTTTCAGTTTTTCGTTTCATTTTCGTTTTTTTAAATTGCATTTCTTGGATCTGAATAGTAAATTTTCCTCGTATTTTTAAGCTTATTTTACAAAATTTTATGTTTCTAAGCTTTAATAGTTGTATGTTTGGGTAGGGCGAGGTTGAAGGAAGGTCTTTATTTGTGCCCAATGGATGGTGATGGAGATAATTATCAAATTAGTTGTTTGGGTTCTTGTAAGGAATTATAAGGGTTGAGGGAGGGCATTTTTTTCTGGGGGGTTTGAAAGGGAGGAATGGGTGGATTTTATAATAAGGTGATAGAAATAATGGGAGGTTGAAGAGGTTTGGAGGGTCGGTTGATAAAGGCATGGCACATAGACCATATCCTTTATTTATTTATTCAGTTTAGATTTAAGTGTGTGTTTTTGCCTTTTTAATTTTAACTTGCTGTGAATGTTTGATTAATCATAATCCATATAGGCCTTTAGTTTAAATAAATATAATTTAATATTTAATACTCTTCAAAAATAAATTTTATGCCCTTCCACCTCTTAACTTAAAGTAACAAGGACACAAAACTGAAAAATATTTTCTGCTCCGTAAGCCCCTTTTATCACTAATTATGCTTAAAAACCCTGATTTTCCAAGATTCTTCTTTTATTTTTTTTTTTTAATTATGAACTTTCTAGCATATAATACACTGGATTTTGGTTTGGTTAGACATGATTTTAGCTTATTTGTGCCGATTTTCACCCATGATTCTTTTTGTTTCTTTTAAATTTGGTACCCGTTGCTAAAAAAAAAAACTACGTAACTGCTTACTGATGTCTTTTTCATTAAAAATTGAACTCCTAATTTTTAATGTATAGGCTATACAAGACCGTATCCAGGGGGAGAAAGGGTTAGGGGACTTGACTCCCCCCCCCCCACAAATTTTTGTTCGACTCGTAAAAAGGTGACAAAAGGCACATAAACAAATTTTGATGCGTCGTTTAAAGTTTTTTGTAGCCCCCTCCCCCACCAAAAAACACACCCCCTAAACAAACATTCTGGATATCGTTGTGTTATATGGGGCTGTGTAAGTTTCTAATCAACCAGTTCAAACCATAAGATTTCATTGTCATTGTCATTGATAATTTAAGGTGCAGGTTTGCAACGGAGCATCAACATAAAGTACTTTGAAAAGGATCTAAATGAGAATTTTATCTTTACTCGTAATTAAACAAAAACTGAAAGTAAGGAGTGACATTGAAACTTAAAACAAACAGAAATTATTCCGTATATGAAAGGGGTTGTCCCCTCCTCAACGCCTAACTCTTTACGCTAAGGTTTTTATTGTTTTAAAAAATAAAGTTGTGAGACAGAGTCAAACTTTAGCGTAAGGAGCAAGGCGTTGAGGAGGGGGAAGCTCCTTTCATATACGGAATAATTTCCGTTTTTTTAAGTTTTAACGTCGTTCCTTACCTTCAGTTAAAAAAAATTATTTAATTTCTGAACGTTTTTGAATTAATGCAATTTTGATTTTGGCTCACCGTACATGAACAATTAAAATGAAATTTGCATGTTAATTTTACTTTTTTTTGGCTAAACGGCTGAATCGAAATTTTGTTCTGAAGTAATTTAAGAATTAACTTACGTAACAAACTTCTATGTTCGTATATTTTCATTATGTATATTAGGGGGTTTGCCCCCGAGTCAATACCTCGCTCTTTCAAACAGTTCGTGGTAATAAACTGTAAGTAAGGAGCGACCCGGCTCAATAGTAACCAAAACTCTAGAAAATGGAATTTTGATACCAATAGATACATCAAAAGAATCAGATTATTATGCTGATTCCAGATGTATAAGTTTCATCAAGTTTAGTCCTACTCATCAAAAGTTACGCGCCAGAGAAAATTTGTCGGATTTTTGAAAAAAGGGGGATACACCCCCTAAAAGTCAAAGAAAATCAATGAAAATCACATCATTAGATTCAGCGTATCAGAGAATATTACTGTACAGGTTTCAAGCTCCTATCTGTAAAAATGTGGAATTTTCTATTTTTGCCAGAAGAAAGATCACGGATCCTTGTTTATTTGTTTGTTTGTTTTTCCCCCATGGGTGATCGTATCGACCCAGTGGTTCTAGAATATCCCGGGGGGGGGCTCATTTGAACGGAAACTAAAATTTATAGTGCCCTTTTAATTGACCAAAAAATGGAGGGCAACTAGGCCCCCTCACACACTCATTTTTCCCAAAGTCACCCGATAAAAAATTTTCTGGTAGTGAGGGGTGGCGGATCGGGGGTTACGTTGGAGGATCTTTCCATGGAGGAAGTTTTCATGGGGAAGGGACATTGCTATTAAGAGGGTGCCGGATTTCCCAGCATTATTTAAACAAACGATCAGAAATTAAATTAAAAAAAAAACAAGTTTATCAACTGAAAGTAAGGATCAGCATCAAAACTTAGAACGAACAGAAATTATTGCGTATATGATTGGTTTCACCCCTAGCTAATACTTCGCTCTTTACGCTAAAGTTTTTTTTAGTACTTTCATAAGAGCTATTTATTCTATTTAACGGCCTTTGTGATTCAGGGTCATTTTTAAAGGATTGGAACAAAATTTGAACTTTAGCGTAAAGAGCAAAGTATTGACTAGGTGATGAATCCCGTAATATGCATATTAAATATATATGGATATAGAAGTTTGTTACGTAAGTTAATTCGTAAGTTACTTATATTTATTACTAATAAAAACGTTCGTAAATAAAATTAAACAACTTTCGAGAAAGCCATTTAACCAAAAAAAAAAGTAAAATTAGTATGAAAATTTCGCTTTAATTATTCATGTACGGTGAGCCAAAATCAAAACCTGCATTAATTCAAAAACGTTCAGAAATGCAAATAAAAATAACAAGTTTTTTTAACTGAAAGTAAGGAGCAACATTAAAATTAAAACGAACAGAAATTACACCGTATATGAAAGGGACTGTTCAATCCTCAACGCCTCGCTCTTTACGCTAAAGTTTGACTCTTTCTCACAACTCTATTTCTTAAAACAGTATAATACTTTAGCGCAAAGAGCGAGGCGTTGAGGAGGGGACAGCCCCTTTCATATACGGTATAATTTCTGTCCGCTTTAAGTTTTAATGTCACTCCTTACTTTCAGTTAAAAAAAAACTTCTTTTTTTTAAATACGCTAATGTTCAAATTTTATTCCAATTCTTTAAGAATGACCCCTTAATCACAAAGGCTGTTAATTAGACTAAATAGCTCTTATGAAAGTACTAAAAAAATCTTTAGTGTAAAGAGCGAAGTAATGACTAGGGGGTGAACCCAATCATATAGATAATAATTTCTGTTCGTTTTAAGTTTTGACGTTGCTCCTTACTTTCAGTTGAAAAATAGTTTTTTTTATTTAATTTCTGATCAATTTTTTTAAATAATGCTTGGAAATCCGGTGCCCCCTCCATAGTAATGTCCCTTCCCCCATGAAAACTTCCTCCAAGGAAATATCCTCCCAAGTAACCCCCGATTCAACTCCCCCCCCACAAACTACCAGAAAAAATCCCCCCTGAAAACTTCTGTATATTTCCCAACTAACCAATACTATGATGTTACAACATTGGGCAAAGTTCATGACTTGCAGACCTTCCCGCGGGGACTGTGTGGGATTAAGTTATCCTCAAAAACATAGTTATTGTATTTTTTGACCTTGCTGAACAAAATGCCTATCTCAAAATTTTGATCGGGTGACTTTGGAAAAACATGAGCGTGGGAGTGGGCCTAGTTACCCTCCATTTTTTTCGTCGCTTAAAAAGTGCACTAAAACTTTTAATTTCCGTTTGAATGAGCCCTCCTGCGATATTCTAGGACCACTGGGTCGATGCGACCACCCCTGAAAAAAAAAAAAATAAACACTTATCCGTGATCTTTCTTCTAGCAAAAAATACAAAATTCCACATTTTTGCAGATAGGAGTTTGAAACTTCTACAGTAGGGCTCCTGATAAGCTGAATCTGATGGTGTAATTTTCATTAAAGTTCTAAGACTTTGAGGGGATGTTTCCCCTTTTTTAAAATAAGGTAAAATTTCTCAGGCACGTAAATTTTGATGGGTCAAGACTAAACTTGATGAGACTTATATATTTGAAATCAGCATAAACGTCTGATTCTTCTGATTTATCGATTGGTATCAAAATTCCGTTTTTTAGAGTTTTGGTTACTATCTAGCCGGGTCACTCCTTACTTACAGTTCCTTATCACGAACTGCTTGATTCTCAACCCAGGTTCAGAAGTCCTTTTAAGAAACAGCTTTTTTTTCAAATTGCTAAGTAAGGCCATTAATGACTGCGAAAGTGAATGCCAGTATCTGCTTTATGTATGGTTGATTGAACCAAAAAAAAGGTTCTCCATGACTTGTTACCGAGGATTAAGGCTATAAGATTTACGATACCCTATTGCAAAGAGAATATCCATTAAAGGATGCCCGGTATTTATTGCCCATTCTTTAATATAACTGTCTGTCTTATCATAGAGAAATATTACCTATATAAGCTAACTGAGAAATGATCACTTTTAGCACGGTTCGGCGCTGCAGAAGATTGTGCTAACAAATTTATTTTGAAGATAATAAGATTTTAGTGATATTGAAACTAACAGGTTGGGCAACATCTCAGCCAAAGCACAATCCCTGCAGATAAAGACTAGCAGTGTCGTTACTAGCCAAAATATTTGGGGGGGGGGAGGGGGAGCAAGAGGTTTTACCGACTGGCTGGTCATTTTTTTCGACTGTTTTTTGTCAATAATTAGCATAATGTCCATTTCGAATACAATACGTAAAATCACTGCACGAGTCGGTAAAACCGCCGCATTTACCAACCGAGATTTAGATACATATCTTGTCACTATTTTAATACTGTTTATTTAACCAAATGGAAAATTGTGGCACCTTCTATAAAATCACGGGAGGAGTTGGTAAAACTGCTGCGTTTACCAACCAAGTTTGAAATTTCTGTAGATGACATGCCAGTATTTTCGTGGTCTTTATTGAACCGAACAAAGAAGTTTAACGGCGTCGGAAAAATCGTGGCACAAAGCGCCACGATTTTACCCAGTCATTTTTTTTACCGATTGACCAAAAACATTGGTGGAAGACGTCCCCCCCCCATTCGTGATGGCCCTGCTAGTGACTAAGTACTCCTTGAGAGGCTGCTCACTATTCACAGCCTGGTGTACATCTTGTTCCACCCTGCATAGTTCATTTTGTAAAACAGTTTTTTTTTATTCAGGTCTACCTGCTTGTCCCTCGTCAAAAGCCTCTGTGAGTTTAACTTGATACCCCAACCCATTCCTAAGGTATTGCAGATATGCAATTTTGATAACCTAACAACATAATAATGCCTTTTGATTTACCTTTCAACTTAACGTGCATAGATTATAAGTCGAATATCAATTTATGGTGCAGAAGCGTTTTTGTCAATTGGCCTTGTTTTGGGGCGCGTTTTCTGGGGACTGTGCTTCCAAACAATTGTTTCTGCATTTTAGATTCCTTGTGGCCCAATAACTTACGGCTGAGAGTGTCACACTAATCTGGGAGGAAAAAATTCTGGTATATTTCCGGGCTCCCGAATACCTCCTCCCGCTACAGAAATATATGTTCATCTTAGCCCAAAGAACGATCCTTAGAAGTTTTGAGCAGATTGGATACCCAAGATCAAAGAGACTCCCTTCTTTTGGAATAAAATCTCTCTTTAAACAACTGGCTTTTGCGTAATTTACTAGCTTTGCCCTTAGTGTTATGGACTATGGGGGTCATATCATCCCACGAGGCATACTTATTGGATTTTACGAGTGTTTTGAAAAACACTATTTAAAATTTTTATCAGATGTCTTGGCAGTTACGAGGGCCCAGTTATAAAAAAGGGTACGAAAGGGGGGCTGATTGCCTTCCAGCCACCTCAGCCACCTTTGACTCTAAAAAGAGCACAAGAACATTTGATTCCCAAGCAATTAAACCTCCTCTGAAGTTTTTAAGAGCATCTCTTCCATACAAAGTGGTCAGTAAACAAATATATTGGAGGCAAGGCTGTGTCCAGAGGGGGGGGGTACTGAGTTTGAACCCCTCCGAAATTTTTGCTTGACTCCTAAAAACGTAACGAAGATGCATTTAAACAAATTTTCGGTGTTTTTTAAGCTTGTTTTGCCACCCTACACCCTTCCCGAAAAAAGATCCTGGATACGTCCTTGATTGGAGGCATATTACTCTTTACTTAGGTGTTGCTAGAACGCTGCGGCTGAAAAATATTTTAAATGGAAAACCTTAGGAAATTTGTCTTTTAGATTATTTTTTTTTGGGGGGGAGGGAGGGGACTCGGCATTAACTTACAAGATATTAAGTAAAACAAGATGAAAAACAGTTTCTAATTATTTTACTTAAACAATATTAAGTTTAGAACTGAAAATTTCGAGAGTGTTATGATTTTTTGGTTTCTTCTTATCTGTCCCAAAATTTGTTCCCACGTTCACTGAACTTTGTAGAAATGGTGCATAAGATTATGTTCTATCAAATTTAATTATACTAGTGGAA
>CM051259.1:28906350-28923850 GCA_027921565.1 Artemia sinica | reverse complement strand
TTATGTTCCACAAATGAGAGAAATGCTGAACTCAAAATCGTTCTAGTATTCGTACGTGATTCTGGTAAGCCCCGGCGCCATTAAAATATGGCGCAAAATGGGCGAATAATTTTTTGTTTTGGTCGACTGGAAACTTATATCGGTATTGTTCTATTAACCGGGCTCTTTTATATAGTGCTAGTTTGGTTAATGCTAATGGAATAAAATAAAATAGGATGACTATATAATAGTTTAGAAGCAAATTTGGACTATACATTTGCACATTAGGGGGGGGGGGGCAAGGCAAAGCCTTTATTAAATACCTAACCTAACCTAGGTACCTCTTCCCCCCCCAAAAAAAAAAACAACACTTTAAATATCGTATACGCAATTAAAACCACGCTATACATTGTATTTCTCTACAGCGGTGTCTTGTATCATCCCGTAAAAACGGTTTTTTCAACGCGTCTTGAGTTTGAGATATAAAAAGAGCCTGGTTAATAGAACAGTACCCTTATATCAGTGAGTCCTCGGATCAAGCTAACCCCATCACAAAGTTGAAAAAATACTGGTCTACCCAAAAAGGGGCCCAAAAACTAGCCAGAAAACTTATTTCCGAACATGGCTTGATACCTACATCCGTAAGACCCAAGACTATCAGCACAAAAGCATTTTTAAACAAGTTTTGGGTCCGAAAATGGGATTTTGAATTTTGCAAAAAACTTGTTTTTCAGTGAGCTTGAAAATTATTTACGCAAGCCCTTTGGGAAAAGGGACTCCAATAAGCGAAATCAATGAAAAAAACAACATATTTCTGCCAGAAAATGGGGACGGAAAGAAGGGAGAACGAACTTTTTTTTTAAAAGATTGAAGCTACATGTGCAAGTCCCTTGAGCAAGGGTATCCCAGTACACAGGAAAAACCTGAAAAATGAATTTATTTCACCTGAAATCTGTCAAAAAAAATTTCTTGGCTGAAAAAAAATTCGTATGCTGACCTACATATCGTAGATACCGATCTCCTGATTCTCGGCCTTCGGCCAGGAGTACAATGCGTGGTTGGGGGCAAATCATCTGACGTTTCCCCAGTATTTCCCCAGATTTCTTCAGGCACCTATTTAGAGCTTGGTCGACTCTGGTTGAGCATGCAGGTTCGCACCGCTGAATTTCATTCCAAACCGTATTACCAGCGACACCAGGACTCGAACCCCTGACATCTCGGACAAAGGATTTCAAGTCTAGCGCGCTAACCATTCCGCTAGGACGGCTCAAATTCCTGACTGACCATGACTCAAAGCATTAAGAATCAGTCCATACAAAAAGGAGTTAGTGAATTTGAATTTTTTTATTATCCTAAACCAAAAATCTGAAAGCATCGTGACGCCCAACCTGTAACCTGTGCACCTTCCATCTGACTAAGAATTACATATATAAATTCATTCTCAAAGTAGAAACAATGCAAAACGAAAATTAAAAAAAAATTTGAATGGATCGATTCATGACCCCGAAAAGGGGTAAAAGATTTGTTTATCTCTGATTGGTTTGAAACTTAACGAGCATCTAGACAGGGCCAGTTATATTTCACTGAAATCAAACATTTTAAACAGTTCGTGATAACGAACTGTAAGTAAGGAGGGACCCGGCTCAATAGTAACCAAAACTCTAAAAAACAGAATTGTGATACCAATAGATATATATATATAAGAAATCGGCTTATTATACTGATTTTAAATTTATAAGTTACATTAAGTTCATACTTACCGATTAAAGACTACGAGCCTGAAATATTTGCCTGATTTTCGAAAAAAAGGGAAACACCCCCTAAAAGTATTAGAACCTTAATAAAAATCGCACCATCAGATTCAGCGTATCGGATAACCCTACCGTAATGGTTTCAAGCTCCTATCTGCAAAAATGTGGAATGTTATATTTTTTGCCAGAAGAAAGATCACGGATGCGTCTTTATTTGTTTTGTTTTTTTCCCAGGGGTGATCGTATCCACCCAGTAGTCCTAGAATAACGTGAAGGGGCTCATTCTAACGGAAATTAAAAGTTCTAGTGCCGTTTTCAAGTGACCAAAAAGATTGGAGGGCAACCTGACCCCTTCCCCGCCCCTTTTTTTCCAAAGTCGTCCGATCAAAATTTTGAGATAGCCACTTTGCTCATCATAGTTGAAAGGCCCAGTAACTATGCCTTTGGATATTGCATGACCCCCCCCCCCCCCCTTAGCCCAGGAGAAAGGTCTTTAAGTCATAAAATTTGCCCATTTTTACGCATAGTATTTGTTATTGTGAATTATGCATACATTTCTGGGTGGAGGGGGGGGGGGGCAAATTTTTTCTGTTTTTTTTCCACGGGGGAATTTTCTATGGGGAGGGAAGTTTCCAGTAGTAATGTATCTATATATTTGAACCCTACGCCTGAGGCATGAATATACAGTGTAGTGTAACCGGTACATTGCCTTACCACGGGTCAGTCACCTATTACTACGAACGGCACTTGCCTTAGCAGATGGGTTTCTGCAAAGTGTTATGGGCTTCCTTGAAAAAATACCAGTTTAAAAAAAAAAAAATAAACACGTATCCATGATCTTTCTTCTGGCAAAAAAAATACAAATTCCAATCAAAACTGGTCAAACGTGTTAATAACCTGTAAGTTATAGGTAGCTGATAACTCGTTCAGTATCGCATGTATTATTAGTGGTATCAATGGTATTTCATTTACGTAAAGCTATCTCGATTTTCCAAAACTTTTATCATTCGCATAAAACTAACTCAATTTGCAAAAAAGGTGTTCCATTTGCGTAACTCTTTTTCTAGACCGAGTTGTTTTCTGTACTCTATACATTCAACTCGGTCTGAAATTAAATAATGACCGTGTGGTAGTACCTTCACACCATCCTCAAGTACATAGACTTTGTCCGATATGGCCGACATGGCGTTTTTCTCAACTCTAACTGTGTAGTTTTTAAATTGTAAAGAGCGAATCGCCATGACTTTCGCCCTTGGCACTAAACTACGTTCCACACAGTTTCTATACACACTCATGTCGAAATTATTTTTTACAAAGTGTGTTTTGGTGGGTATACTCTGGTTTGATGGGTATAGTCTGGTTTAGTTTTTCAAAGGGAGTGAGTATTTGACATTTTTGCAAAAATGGATAAGGAATTCGCAAATTGCACACTATGAACGATATTAATTAATGTTTTGAATAATAGGAGTGTGAATGATTCTAATTAGTGATTGGATAATTTTTAACAAGAAATGACTGAAAAGTGTTTTGGAGGAGATGGTTTTAAGGGGTATTGCTTCAGAGTGAAGCTTTTTGATATAAAGGAAATTGAATTTTTGAGGGGTATTGCTTCAGAGTGAGGCTTTTTGATATAAAGGAATAGGAATTTTTAAGGGGTATTGCTTCAGAGTGAAGCTTTTTGATATAAACGAAATTGATTTTTCAATGGATATAGCTTTTTGATATAAAGGAGATTGAATTTTTAAGGGGTATTGCTTCAGAGTGAAGCTTTTTGATATAAAGGAAATTGAATTTTTCAAGGGGTATAGCTTTTTGATATAAAGGAAATTGAATTTTTAAGGGGTATTGCTTCAGAGTGAAGCTTTTTGATATAAAGGAAATTGAATTTTTAAGGGGTATTGCTTCAGAGTGAAGCTTTTTGATATAAAGGAATAGGAATTTTTAAGGGGTATTGCTTCAGAGTGAAGCTTTTTGTTATAAAGGAAATTGAATTTTTAAGGGGTATTGCTTCAGAGTTAAGCTTTTTGATATAAAGGAAATTGAATTTTTAAGGGATATTGCTTCAGAGTGAAGCTTTTTGATATAAAGGAAATTGAATTTTTAAGGGGTATTGCTTCAGAGTGAAGCTTTTTGACATAAAGGAATTGATTTTTCAAGGGGTATAGCTTTTTGATATAAAGGAAATTGAATTTTTAAGGGGTATAGATTCAGAGTGAAGCTTTTTGATATAAAGAAATTGAATTTTTAAGGGGTATTGCTTCAGAGTGAAGCTTTTTGATATAAAGGAATAGGAATTTTTAAGGGGTATTGCTTCAGAGTGAAGCTTTTTGTTATAAAGGAAATTGAATTTTTAAGGGGTATTGCTTCAGAGTTAAGCTTTTTGATATAAAGGAAATTGAATTTTTAAGGGATATTGCTTCAGAGTGAAGCTTTTTGATATAAAGGAAATTGAATTTTTAAGGGGTATTGCTTCAGAGTGAAGCTTTTTGACATAAAGGAAATTGATTTTTCAAGGGGTATAGCTTTTTGATATAAAGGAAATTGAATTTTTAAGGGGTATAGATTCAGAGTGAAGCTTTTTGATATAAAGGAAATTGAATTTTTAAGGGGTATTGCTTCAGAGTGAAGCTTTTTGATATAAAGGAAATTGAATTTTTAAGGGGTATTGCTTCAGAGTGAAGCTTTTTTGATATAAAGGAAATTGAATTTTTAAGGGGTATTGCTTCAGAGTGAAGCTTTTTGACATAAAGAAATTGATTTTTCAAGGGGTATAGCTTTTTGATATAAAGGAAATTGAATTTTTAAGGGGTATTGCTTCAGAGTGAAGCTTTTTGATATAAAGGAAATTGAATTTTTAAGGGGTATAGCTTCAGAGTGAAGCTTTTGATATAAAGGAATGGAATTTTTAAGGGTATGCTCAGATGAAGCTTTTTGATATAAAGGAAATTGAATTTTTAAGGGTATTGCTTCAGAGTGAAGCTTTTTGATATAAAAGAAATTGGATTTTTAAGGGATATTGCTTCAGAGTGAAGCTTTTTGGTATAAAGGAAATTGAATTTTTAAGGGGTATTGCTTCAGAGTGAAGCTTTTTGATAAAGGAAATTGATTTTCAAGGGGTATAGCTTTTTGATATAAGGAAATTGAATTTTAAGGGGTATAGCTTCAGAGTGAAGCTTTTTGATATAAAGGAAATTGAATTTTTAAGGGGTATTGCTTCAGAGTGAAGCTTTTTGATATAAAGGAATAGGAATTTTTAAGGGGTATTGCTTCAGAGTGAAGCTTTTTGTTATAAAGGAAATTGAATTTTTAAGGGGTATTGCTTCAGAGTGAAGCTTTTTGATATAAAGGAAATTGAATTTTAAGGGTATTGCTTCAGAGTGAAGCTTTTTGATATAAAGGAAATTGAATTTTAAGGGGTATGCTTCAGAGTGAAGCTTTTTGACATAAAGGAAATTGATTTTTCAAGGGGTATAGCTTTTGATATAAAGGAAATTGAATTTTTAAGGGGTATAGATTCAGAGTGAAGCTTTTTGATATAAAGGAAATTGAATTTTTAAGGGGTATTGCTTCAGAGTGAAGCTTTTTGATATAAAGGAAATTGAATTTTTAAGGGGTATTGCTTCAGAGTGAAGCTTTTTTATATAAAGGAAATTGAATTTTTAAGGGGTATTGCTTCAGAGTGAAGCTTTTTGATATAAAGGAAATTGAATTTTTAAGGGGTATAGCTTCAGAGTGAAGCTTTTTGATATAAAGGAAATTGAATTTTTAAGGGTATAGCTTCAGAGTGAAGCTTTTTGATATAAAGGAAATTGAATTTTTAAGGGGTATAGATTCAGAGTGAAGCTTTTTGATATAAAGGAAATTGAATTTTTAAGGGGTATGCTTCAGAGTGAAGCTTTTTGATATAAAGGAAATTGAATTTTTAAGGGGTATTGCTTCAGAGTGAAGCTTTTTTATATAAAGGAAATTGAATTTTTAAGGGGTATTGCTTCAGAGTGAAGCTTTTGATATAAAGGAAATTGAATTTTTAAGGGTATAGCTTCAGAGTGAAGTTTTTTGATATAAGGAAATTGAATTTTAAGGGTATAGCTTCAGAGTGAAGCTTTTCTGATATAAAGGAAATTGAATTTTTAAGGGGTATAGCTTCAGAGTGAAGCTTTTTGATATAAAGGAAATTGAATTTTTAAGGGGTATTGCTTCAGATTGAAGCTTTTTGATATAAAGGAAATTGAATTTTTAAGGGTATAGCTTCAGAGTGAAGTTTTGATATAAAGGAAATTGAATTTTAAGGGTATGCTTCAGAGTGAAGCTTTTTATATAAAGGAAATTGAATTTTAAGGGTATAGCTTCAGAGTGAAGCTTTGACATAAGGAATGATTTTAAGGGGTATAGCTTTTTGATATAAAGGAAATTGAATTTTTAAGGGATATTGCTTCAGAGTAAAGTTTTTTGATATAATGGAAATTGAATTTTTAAGGGGTATTGCTTCAGAGTGAAGCTTTTTGATATAAAGGAAATTGAATTTTTAAGGGGTATTGCTTCAGAGTGAAGCTTTTTTGATATAAAGGAAATTGAATTTTTAAGGGGTATTGCTTCAGAGTAAAGCTTTTTGATATAAAGGAAATTGAATTTTTAGGGGGTATTGCTTCAGAGTGAAGCTTTTTGATATAAAGGAAATTGAATTTTTAAGGGGTATAGCTTCAGAGTGAAGTTTTTTGATATAAAGGAAATTGAATTTTTAACGGGTATAGCTTCAGAGTGAAGCTTTTCTATATAAAGGAAATTGAATTTTTAAGGGGTATAGCTTCAGAGTGAAGCTTTTTGATATAAAGGAAATTGAATTTTTAAGGGGTATAGCTTCAGAGTGAAGCTTTTTGACATAAAGGAAATTGAATTTTTAAGGGGTATAGCTTTTTGATATAAAGGAAATTGAATTTTTAAGGGGTATTGCTTCAGAGTGAAGCTTTTTGATATAAAGGAAATTGAATTTTTAAGGGGTATTGCTTCAAAGTGAAGCTTTTTGATATAAAGGAAAAGGAATTTTTAAGGTATATTGCTTCAGAGTGAAGCTTTTTGATATAAATGAAATTGATTTTTCAAGGGGTATAGCTTTTTGATATAAAGGAAATTAAATTTTTAAGGGGTATTTCTTCAGAGTGAAGCTTTTCATAATATGAGTGAAGCCCTTAATTTAGGGGTCTGGCTATCTCATAATAGCTAAGAACTGCTAAGAATCTTGATATCTGCTATAAAAAACACTTCATTCTAAACAAATTGTAGGTACAAAAAGATTTATAGGCCCTTAATTTAGGTGTCTGACTATCTCGTAATGGCTACGAACTGCTAAGAATCTTGATATCTGCTATAAAAAAACACTTCATTCTAAACAAATTGTAGGTACAAAAAGATTTATAGGCCCTTAATTTAGGTATCTGACTATCTCGTAATGGCTACGAACTGCTAAGAATCTTGATATCTGCTATAAAAACACTTCATTCTAAACAAATTGTAAATACAAAAAGATTTATAGGCCCTTAATTTAGGGATCTGGCTATCTCATAATAGCTAAGAACTGCTAAGAATCTTGATATCTGCTATAAAAAACACTTCATTCTAAACAAATTGTAGGTACAAAAAGATTTATAGGCCCTTAATTTAGGTGTCTGACTATCTCGTAATGCCTACGAACTGCTAAGAATCTTGATATCTGCTATAAAAAAACACTTCATTCTAAACAAATTGTAGGTACAAAAAGATTTATAGGCCCTTAATTTAGGTATCTGACTATCTCGTAATGGCTACGAACTGCTAAGAATCTTGATATCTGCTATAAAAAAACACTTCATTCTAAACAAATTGTAGGTACAAAAATATTTATAGGCCCTTAATTTAGATATCTGACTATCTCGTAATGGCTACGAACTGCTAAGAATCTTGATATGTGCTATAAAAAACACTTCATTCTAAACAAATTGTAGGTACAAAAGGATTTATAGGCCCTTAATTTAGGTATCTGACTATCTCGTAATGGCTACGAACTGCTAAGAATCTTGATATCTGCTATAAAAAACACTTCATTCTAAACAAATTGTAGGTACAAAAAGATTTATAGGCCCTTAATTTAGGTATCTGACTATCTCGTAATGGCTACGAACTGCTAAAAATCTTGATATCTGCTATAAAAAACACTTCATTCTAAACAAATTGTAGGTACAAAAAGATTTATAGGCCCTTAATTTAGGTATCTGACTATCTCGTAATGGCTACGAACTGCTAAGAATCTTGATATCTGCTATAAAAAACACTTCATTCTAAACAAATTGTAGGTACAAAAAGATTTATAGGCCCTTATTTTCTTAAATTCAATTCCGACCTTTCTCAAAGAGATGAAAAAATTTAAAGTTCTGTTCCAAATATTTTCCCGGAAAAGAAAAGTTCAACTTCGATTCTGAATTTTCTCAAAGAAAATGAAATAAGTTATTGATCAATTCTATTTTCATAAAATAATATAAAATTTTCCACTACAATTCAGATTTTTCTCAAAGAGATGACAAAATTTAAAATATTGTTCCAAATTTTTCATAGAAGATAGAAAAAGTTATACTTTGATATAATTCTAAATTTTCTAAAATTCAATTCCGACCTTTCTCAAAGAGATGAAAAAATTTAAAGTTCTGTTCCAAATATTTTCCCGGAAAAGAAAAGTTCAACTTCGATTCTGAATTTTCTCAATGAAAATGAAATAAGTTATTGATCAATTCTATTTTCCTAAAATAATATAAAATTTTCCACTACAATTCAGATTTTTCTCAAAGAGATGACAAAATTTAAAATACTGTTCCAAATTTTTCATAGAAGATAGAAAAAGTTATACTTTGATATAATTCTAAATTTTCTAAAATTCAATTCCGACCTTTCTCAAAGAGATGAAAAAATTTAAAGTTCTGTTCCAAATATTTTCCCGGAAGAAGAAAAGTTCAACTTCGATTCTGAATTTTCTTAATGAAAATGAAATAAGTTATTGATCAATTCTATTTTCCCAAAATAATATAAAATTTTCCACTTCAATTCAGATTTTTCAAAAAGAGATGAAAAAATTTAAAATACTTCCAAATTTTTCATAGAAGATAGAAAAGTTCAAGTTCTCTTCTGAATTTTACCAACGAACACAATTCAATTCTAATTTCTCAAGAGAAAATAAAAAGCTTCCACTTCAGTTTTAAGTTCACCATGACATAAAAAATTTAAAGTTCAGTTTTAAATTTTTACATAGAAGATAGGTCGAGGGTTCGATCCCCTCACGAGCCATAGTTTTGACCTTCGTATGGTAACTCATAAGTTATTTTAGGGATATATTTTATGTCAACATGCAAAGTCGACGTAGCTTTATTTCATTTTTTAAGGTTCATTTAGACGAGGTTACGTGCGCGCACGTAAAATAACTTATGGAGTTACCATACGAAGGTCAAAACTATGGCTCGTGAGGGGATCGAACCCTCGACCTTTTCGTTATTAGCATGACGCTCTAACCAACTGAGCTAATCACAATCAAAGTATAACTTTTTCTATCTTCTATGAAAAACTTGGAACAATATTGTAAATTTTGTCATCTCTTTGAGAAAAATCTGAATTGAAGTGGAAAATTTTATATTATTTTAGGAAAATAGAATTGATCAATAACTTATTTCATTTTCATTGAGAAAATTCAGAATCGAAGTTGAACTTTTCTTTTCCGGGAAAATATTTGGAACAGAACTTTAAATTTATTCATCTCTTTGAGAAAGGTCGGAATTGAATTTAAGAAAATTTAGAATTAAAATGAAACTTTTTACCTTCATGGAAAATAATCACAATCATAGTATAACTTTTGTCTGAACTGAAGTGGAAAATTTTTATATTATTTTGGGAAAATAGAAATGATCAATAACTTATTTCATTTTCATTGAGAAAATTCAGAATCGAAGTTGAACTTTTCTTCACTTCTTTGAGAAAAATTAAAAATTGAAGTGAAACTTTTAATGTTCATAGGAAATAATCAAAATCATAGTATAACTTTTCCTATCTTCTATGTAAAAATTTAGAACGGAACTTTAAATTTTTTATGTCATGGTGAACTTAAAACTGAAGTGGAAGCTTTTTATTTTCTCTTGAGAAATTAGAATTGAATTGTGTTCGTTGGTAAAATTCAGAAGAGAACTTGAACTTTTCTATCTTCTATGAAAAATTTGGAAGTATTTTAAATTTTTTCATCTCTTTGAGAAAAATCTGAACTAAAGTGGAAAATTTTGATATTATTTTGGGAAAATAGAATTGATCAATAACTTATTTCATTTTCATTAAGAAAATTCAGAATCGAAGTTGAACTTTTCTTCTTCCGGGGAAATATTTGGAACAGAACTTTAAATTTTTTCATCTCTTTGAGAAAAATCTGAATTGAAGTGGAAAATTTTATATTATTTTAGGAAAATAGAATTGATCAATAACTTATTTCATTTTCATTGAGAAAATTCAGAATCGAAGTTGAACTTTTCTTTTCCGGGAAAATATTTGGAACAGAACTTTAAATTTTTTCACCTCTTTGAGAAAGGTCGGAATTGAATTTAAGAAAATTTAGAATTATATCAAAGTATAACTTTTTCTATCTTCTATGAAAAATTTGGAACAATATTTTAAATTTTGTCATCTCTTTGAGAAAAATCTGAATTGTAGTGGAAAATTTTATATTATTTTATGAAAATAGAATTGATCAATAACTTATTTCATTTTCATTGAGAAAATTCAGAATCGAAGTTGAACTTTTCTTTTCCGAGAAAATATTTGGAACAGAACTTTAAATTTTTTCATCTCTTTGAGAAAGGTCGGAATTGAATTTAAGAAAATAAGGGCCTATAAATCTTTTTGTACCTACAATTTGTTTAGAATGAAGTGTTTTTATAGCAGATATCAAGATTCTTAGCAGTTCGTAGCCATTACGAGATAGTCAGATACCTAAATTAAGGGCCTATAAATCTTTTTGTACCTACAATTTGTTTAGAATGAAGTGTTTTTTATAGCAGATATCAAGATTTTTAGCAGTTCGTAGCCATTACGAGATAGTCAGATACTTAAATTAAGGGCCTATAAATCTTTTTGTACCTACAATTTGTTTAGAATGAAGTGTTTTTTATAGCAGATATCAAGATTCTTAGCAGTTCGTAGCCATTACGAGACAGTCAGATACCTAAATTAAGGGCCTATAAATCCTTTTGTACCTACAATTTGTTTAGAATGAAGTGTTTTTTATAGCACATATCAAGATTCTTAGCAGTTCGTAGCCATTACGAGATAGTCAGATATCTAAATTAAGGGCCTATAAATCTTTTTGTACCTACAATTTGTTTAGAATGAAGTGTTTTTTATAGCAGATATCAAGATTCTTAGCAGTTCGTAGCCATTACGAGATAGTCAGATACCTAAATTAAGGGCCTATAAATCTTTTTGTACCTACAATTTGTTTCGAATGAAGTGTTTTTTATAGCAGATATCAAGATTCTTAGCAGTTTGTAGGCATTACGAGATAGTCAGACACCTAAATTAAGGGCCTATAAATCTTTTTGTACCTACAATTTGTTTAGAATGAAGTGTTTTTTATAGCAGATATCAAGATTCTTAGCAGTTCTTAGTTATTATGAGATAGCCAGACCCCTAAATTAAGGGCCTATAAATCTTTTTGTATTTGCAATTTGTTTAGAATGAAGTGTTTTTTATAGCAGATATCAAGATTCTTAGCAGTTCGTAGCCATTACGAGATAGTCAGATACCTAAATTAGGGGCCTATAAATCTTTTTGTACCTACAATTTGTTTAGAATGAAGTGTTTTTTATAGCAGATATCAAGATTCTTAGCAGTTCGTAGCCATTACGAGATAGTCAGACACCTAAATTAAGGGCCTATAAATCTTTTTGTACCTACAATTTGTTTAGAATGAAGTGTTTTTAATAGCAGATATCAAGATTCTTAGCAGTTCTTAGCTATTATGAGATAGCCAGACCCCTAAATTAAGGGCTAAAAAGCTTCACTCTGAAGCAATACTCCTTAAAAATTTAATTTCCTTTATATCAAAAAGCTATACCCCTTGAAAAATCAATTTCATTTATATCAAAAAGCTTCACTCTGAAGCAATATCCCTTAAAAATTCCTTTTCCTTTATATCAAAAAGCTTCACTTTGAAGCAATACCCCTTAAAAATTCAATTTCCTTTATATCAAAAAGCTTCACTCTGAAGCAATACCCCTTAAAAATTCAATTTCCTTTATATCAAAAAGCTTCACTCTGAAGCTATACCCCTTAAAAATTCAATTTCCTTTATATCAAAAAGCTTCACTCTGAAGCTATACCCCTTAAAAATTCAATTTCCTTTATATAGAAAAGCTTCACTCTGAAGCTATACCCGTTAAAAATTCAATTTCCTTTATATCAAAAAACTTCACTCTGAAGCTATACCCCTTAAAAATTCAATTTTCTTTACATCAAAAAGCTTCACTCTGAAGCAATACCCCTTAAAAATTCAATTTCCTTTATATCAAAAATCTTCACTCTGAAGCAATACCCCTTAAAAATTCAATTTCCTTTATATCAAAAAAGCTTCACTCTGAAGCAATACCCCTTAAAAATTCAATTTCCTTTATATCAAAAAGCTTCACTCTGAAGCAATACCCCTTAAAAATTCAATTTCCTTTATATCAAAAAGCTTTACTCTGAAGCAATATCCCTTAAAAATTCAATTTCCTTTATATCAAAAAGCTATACCCCTTAAAAATTCAATTTCCTTTATGTCAAAAAGCTTCACTCTGAAGCTATACCCCTTAAAATTCAATTTCCTTTATATCAAAAAGCTTCACTCTGAAGCTATACCCCTTAAAAATTCAATTTCCTTTATATAGAAAAGCTTCACTCTGAAGCTATACCCGTTAAAAATTCAATTTCCTTTATATCAAAAAACTTCACTCTGAAGCTATACCCCTTAAAAATTCAATTTCCTTTATATCAAAAAGCTTCACTCTGAAGCAATACCCCTTAAAAATTCAATTTCCTTTATATCAAAAAGCTTCACTCTGAAGCAATACCCCTTAAAAATTCAATTTCCTTTATATCAAAAAAGCTTCACTCTGAAGCAATACCCCTTAAAAATTCAATTTCCTTTATATCAAAAAGCTTCACTCTGAAGCAATACCCCTTAAAAATTCAATTTCCTTTATATCAAAAAGCTTCACTCTGAATCTATACCCCTTAAAAATTCAATTTCCTTTATATCAAAAAGCTATACCCCTTGAAAAATCAATTTCCTTTATGTCAAAAAGCTTCACTCTGAAGCAATACCCCTTAAAAATTCAATTTCCTTTATATCAAAAAGCTTCACTCTGAAGCAATATCCCTTAAAAATTCAATTTCCTTTATATCAAAAAGCTTAACTCTGAAGCAATACCCCTTAAAAATTCAATTTCCTTTATAACAAAAAGCTTCACTCTGAAGCAATACCCCTTAAAAATTCCTATTCCTTTATATCAAAAAGCTTCACTCTGAAGCAATACCCCTTAAAAATTCAATTTCGTTTATATCAAAAAGCTTCACTCTGAAGCAATACCCCTTAAAAATTCAATTTCCTTTATATCAAAAAGCTATACCCCTTGAAAAATTCAATTTCCTTTATATCAAAAAGCTTCACTCTGAAGCAATACCTCTTAAAAATTCAATCTCCTTAATATCAAAAAGCTATACCCATTGAAAAATCAATTTCCTTTATATCAAAAAGCTTCACTCTGAAGCAATACCCCTTAAAAATTCCTTTTCCTTTATATCAAAAAGCTTCACTCTGAAGCAATACCCCTTAAAAATTCAATTTCCTTTATATCAAAAAGCTTCACTCTGAAGCAATACCCCTTAAAACCATCTCCTCCAAAACACTTTTCAGTCATTTCTTGTTAAAAATTATCCAATCACTAATTAGAATCATTCACACTCCTATTATCCAAAACATTAATTAATATCGTTCATAGTGTGCAATTTGCGAATTCCTTATCCATTTTTGCAAAAATGTCAAATACTCACTCCCTTTGAAAAACTAAACCAGACTATACCCATCAAACCAGAGTATACCCACCAAAACACACTTTGTAAAAATTAATTTCGACATGAGTGTGTATAGAAACTGTGTGGAACGTAGTTTAGTGCCAAGGGCGAAAGTCATGGCGATTCGCTCTTTACAATTTAAAAACTACACAGTTAGAGTTGAGAAAAACGCCATGTCGGCCATATCGGACAAAGTCTATGTACTTGAGGATGGTGTGAAGGTACTACCACACGGTCACTATTTAATTTCAGACCGAGTTGAATTCTAGACCGAAACAACTCGGTCTAGAAAAAGAGTTACGCAAATGGAACATCTTTTTTGCAAATTGAGTTAGTTTTATGCGAATGATAAAAGTTTTGGCAAGTCGAGATAGCTTTACGTAAATGAAATACCATTGATACCACTAATAATACATGCGATACTGAACGAGTTATCAGCTACCTATAACTTACAGGTTATTAACACGTTTGACCAGTTTTGATTGGAATTTGTATTTTTTTTGCCAGAAGAAAGATCATGGATACGTGTTTATTTATTTTTTTTCAAACTGGTATTTTTTCAAGGAAGCCCATAACACTTTGCAGAAACCCGTCTGCTAAGGCAAGTGCCGTTCGTAGTAATAGGTGACTGACCCGTGGTAAGGCAATGTACCGGTTAAACTACACTGTATATTCATGCCTCAGGCGTAGGGTTCAAATATATAGATACATCACTACTGTTTCCAAGGGGCGACCTTGTCAGAGGAAATTATACACTGGGGGAATTTGCCAGAATTCCTATATAAAATTCTTTTTATATTTCTTGCTTTCTCTTTTCCGTCTCAATGTTACGCGTGGAGTTGTTAAGGATAATTGTCCGGGGTAAATTCTCACCGGGATTGAATTGTCTAGAGGATATTTCCGTGGGGAGGGGATTTCTTTGTGGAGGTGGGGCCAGATTTCCTGGCATTACTTAAAAGCGATCAGAAATTAAATTAAAAAAAAACAAGTTTCCTTAACTGAAAGTAAGGAGCAAGATTAAAACTTAAAACGAACAGAAATTATTACGTGTATGAAGGGGATTGCCCCCTCCCTAACACCTAGCTCTTAACGCTAGAGTTTGAATTTTGTCCCAATATTTTCCAAATCGTCTACACTGGGGCATGGGGATATTATTACTTTATTTTCGTATAGTTGAAAGATCAAGTAGGCCTAACTATGTCTTTCGATGTAAAATAACCCACCCCCCAGTCCGTTGGGAGAGGCCTGTAAGTTATGAAATTCGCCCATTGTTCACGTATAGTAGGCTATTTGTTATTTTGGAAGTATACAGACATTTTTAAAGGGGGGGAGGATGTGTGCTTGGGGTGGATTCTATTGGTAAAATCTTCCTTGGGGAGGAAAATTTCAGGGGGGGGAGTGAATTTTCTAGGGAAAATTTTACACTGGGGGATTTGACAGAATTCCTATACGAAATTCTTGTTAATTGTCTTACATTATCTTTACCAACTCAATTTTGCATGTGGAGATGTTCCGGGGGAATTATCCAGGGGCTGTTTTCCGCGTGTTTTGATTTCTCGAAAAAAAATTCTACGCAAGGGGGCATTTCTGGAGTGATCGAGAAAACGATTAGAGATTAAAGTGTTTTCCAAATGAAAGTATGCTAAGGATAATTTTTCTGGCTGAATCGTCTGCAAGAAATTTTACGGGGAGGGGGAATTTTCAGCGAAGATAGAACCGTCTGGAGGGAACTTGACGGGGGGGGGTGTAATTTACGTTGGATGAAATTTTCACGGAGAAGTTCCCGTAAGGGAAGGGGGGTATATTTCGTGGAGGCTGAGCCAGATTTTCCTACATTATTTGAAAAACGAACAGAAATTAAATAAAAAAAAACAAGTTTTTTTAACTGAAAGTAAGGAGCAACATTAAAACTAAAAACGAACAGAAGTCCTTCCATATATGAAGGGTTTCCGGCTCCCCAATACCTTGCTCATTACGCTAAAGTTGGACTGTTTGAGTAGAAAGCTATCTTATAGTCCAGGGGGACTCCTAATATGGGCATAGAGTCCCTAAGGAGAATGATTGCGTAATCAATTGGGAATTTGGAGCACCTGTGCTGTCAGTCATTAATCAAATTGTTTCCAGGATGAAGTTTATTAATATCATTGGAGTTCGACCAGAATTGTTTCCGGGGCAAAGTTTATAAATAACTGACAGATGATGTCATGATTGATTGATTTGTCACGAAAGGGGAATTAATTTGTTGTTTCTAAGGAGAATTATTGATTCACGAAAGGGGAATTAATTTGTTGTTTCCAAAGAGAATTGTTTCCGAGCGAATGTCTATTAATGTCTTTGGAGTTCTACAAAGAGAATTGTTTCCGGGTGAATGTTTTGATCTTAGCGATGAAGTAATTAGCGCGCGAAAGGGTTTCTTAGTAATTTCAAATGTGAAAGCACATGGGATGCCAAAAACAAAAGGAACTCGCTGAAATTTCGTTTAGGGATTATTTGGGCGAAACCGTTTTAGACATTTTAGGGAATTATTTCGGCGAAACAGTTAGAGACATTTTAAAAGATGATTTTAGAAGATGTTTTAGAAGAGAATTTGAGGGTGGTCGTTAAATACACAAGTTGTATTTGAACAGTGTTGTGAGGTCCTCTACCCCGACCCCAAAGGGCCCCGATCCCCCTACCCCGACCCAAAGGGCTCCGATCCCCATATCCCGACCCGAAGGAAGCCCCCGGCCCCCAAAGGTTCCCCCGGGCTCCCAAAGGGTCCCCCGCCCCCCCCCCCCCCAAAGGGCCACCGGCGCCCCAAAGGCCTGATTTTTCAAATTTCATTTTGAATTTCTTTCATTGAAATGCAAGAGTGGAATATTCAGTAGTGTTTGTGTGGTTTACTTGTCAGTTACTTCTGATTTTCAAAGTTCATTTTAATTTCTTCATTGAATGCAAGATTTGGAATATTCAGTAGTGTTTTGATGTGGTTTACAGTATCACAGTTACATTCTCTTGATTTTTCAAAGTTCATTTTGAATTTCTTTCATTGAAATGCAAGAGTTGGAATATTTCAGTAGTGTTTTGTCGTGGTTTACCTTGTCACAGTTACATTCTCTTGATTTTTCAAAGTTCATTTTGGATTTCTTTCGTTGAAATGCAAGAGTTGGAATATTTCAGTTGCGTTTTGTCGTGGTTTACCTTGTCACAGTTACATTCTCTTGATTTTTCAAAGTTCATTTTGAATTTCTTTCATTGAAATGCAAGAGTGGGATTATTTCAGTAGTGTTTTGTCGTGGTTTACCATGTCACAGTTACATTCCCTTGATTTTTCAAAGTCCATTTTCGATTTCATTCGTTGAAATGCAAGAGTTGGAATATTTCAGTAGTGTTTGGTTGTGGTTTACCTTGTCACAGTTACATTCTCTTGATTTTTCAAAGTTCAATTTGGATTTCTTTCATTGAAATGCAAGAATTGGAATATTTCAGTAGTGTTTTCTCGTGGTTTACCTTACCACACTTACATTCTCTTGATTTTTCAAAGATCATTTTGGATTTCTTTCGTTGAAATGCACGAGTTGGAATATTTCAGTAGTGTTTTGGTGTGGTTTACAGTGTCACAGTTAGATTCTCTTGATTTTTCAAAGTTCATTTTGAATTTCTTTCTTTGAAATGCAAGAGTT
>CM051259.1:28860287-28906250 GCA_027921565.1 Artemia sinica | reverse complement strand
TAAAACTCGAAATTTTCTGAACTAGAAGTTAAACTAAACTAGGACACTTAACAGAAACCTAAAGCTTTTTTAAGACTCTAAGCTTATAAAAACTCGAGAATCTTAATATCAACTAAACTAAACTAGAACTCTAACACAAAACGACCTAAGCTAAACTTCGAAACTCTTAACTAGAAGTAAACTAAACTAGAACTCTAACAGAAACTCTAAGCTAAGACTCAAGCTAAAAACTGAACTCTAAACTAAAACTAAACTAAACTAGAACTCTAACAAAAACTATAAGCTAAGACTCTAAGCTAAAACTCTAAACTCTTAACTAAAAATAAACTGAAAACTCTAACTAAAACTCTAAGCTAGACTCTAAGGTAAAACTCTAAACTCTTACTATAAACTAAACTAAACTTAACCAAACTCTAAGCTAAGACTCTAAGCTAAAACTCTAAACTCTTAACTATAACTAAACTAAACTAGAACTCTAACTAAAACTCTAAGCTAAGACTCTAAGCTAAAACTCTAAACTCTTAACTGAAACTAAACTAAAACTCTAACGAAACTCAAGTAAGACTCTAAGCTAAAACTCGAAACTCATTTAAACTTAACTAAACTACACTCTAAGTAAAACTCTAAGTATGATCTAAGCTAAAACTCTAAACTCCTAACTATAACTAAACTAAACTTAACTCTAAGAAAACTCTAAGCTAAGACTCTAAGCTTAAAACTCGAAACTCTTAACTAGAACGTAAACTAAACTAGAGCTCTAACTAAAACTCTAAGCTAAGACTCTAAGCTAAAAACTCTAAACTCTTAACTAAAACTAAACTAAACTAGAACTCTAACACAAACTCTAAGCTAAGACTCTAAGCTAAAAAACTCTTAACTCTTAAACTAAAACTAAACTAAAACTCTAAGCTAAGACTCTAAGGTAAAACTCTCAAACTCTTTACTATAACTATAACTAAACTAGAACTTTAACCAAAACTCTAAGCTATGACTCTAAGCTAAAACTCTAAATTCTTAACTATAACTAAACTAAACTAGAACTCTAACTAAAACTCTAACTAAGACTTTAAGCTAAAACTCTAAACTCTTAACCTAAACTAAACTAGAACTTCAACAAAAACTATAAGCTAAGACTCTAAGCTAAAACTCTAAACTCTTAACTAAAACTAAACTAAACTAGAACTCTCAACAAAAACTCTAAGCTAAGACTCTATGCTAAAAACTCTAAACTCTTAACTAAAACTAAACTAAACTAAAACTCTAGCTAAAACTCTAAGCTAAGTCTCTAAGGTAAAACTCCAAACTCTTAACTTTATCTAAACTAAACTAGAACTCTAACAAAAACTCTAAGCTAAGACTCTATGCTAAAACTCTAAACTCTTAACTATTACTAAACTAAACTTCAACTTTAACAAAAACTCTAAGCCAAGACTCTATGCTAAAAACTCTAAACTCTTAACTAAAACTAAACTAAACTAAAACTCTAGCTAAAACTCTAAGCTAAGTCTCTAAGGTAAAACTCCAAACTCTTAACTATATCTAAACTAAACTAGAACAATAAACAAAAATTTTAAGCCAAGACTCTATGCTAAAACTCTAAACTCTTAACTATTCCTAAACTAAACTTCAACTGTAACAAAAACAATAAGCTAAGACTCTAAGCTAAAACTCTAAACTCTTAACTAAAACTAAACTAAACTAGAACTCTAACAAAAACTCTAAGCTAAGACTCTATGCTAAAAACTCTAAACTCTTAACTAAAACTAAACTAAAACTCTAACAAAAACTCTAAGCTAAGACTCTAAGCTAAAACTCTAAACTCTTAACTATTACTAAACTAAACTTCAACTCTAACAAAAACTCTAAGCTAAGACTCTAAGCTAAAACTCTAAACTATTAACTAAAACTAAAATAAACTAGAACCCTAACAAAAACTCAAAGATAAAACATCAAACTCTTAACTAAAATTAAACTAAACTAGAACTCTAACTAAAACTCTAAGCTAAGACTCTAAGGTAAAACACCAAACTCTTAACTAAAACTAAACTAAACTAGAACTCTAACATAAACTCTAAACTCTTAACTTTATCTAAACTAAACTAGAACTCTAACAAAAACTCTAAGCTAAGACTCTAAGCTAAAACTCTAAACTCTTAATTATTACTAAACTAAACTTCAACTCTAACAAAAACTCTAAGCTAAGACTCTAAGCTAAAACTCTAAACTATTAACTAAAACTAAAATAAACTAGAACTCTAACAAAAACTCAAAGATAAAACGTCAAACTCTTAACTAAAATTAAACTAAACTAGAACTCTAACTGAAACTCAAAGGTGAAAAATCAAACTCTTAACTAAAATTAAACTAAACTAGAACTCTAACAAAAACTCTAAGCTAAGATTCTAAGCTAAAAAACTCTAAACTCTCAACTAAAACTAAACTAAAACTCTAAGCTAAGTCTCTAAGGTAAAACTCCAAACTCTTAACTTTATCTAAACTAAACTAGAACTCTAACAAAAACTCTAAGCTAAGGCTCTAAGCTAAAACTCTAAACTCTTAATTATTACTAAACTAAACTTCAACTCTAACAAAAACTCTAAGCTAAGACTCTAAGCTAAAACTCTAAACTATTAACTAAAACTAAAATAAACTAGAACCCTAACAAAAACTCAAAGATAAAACGTCAAACTCTTAACTAAAATTAAACTAAACTAGAACTCTAACTAAAACTCTAAGCTAAGACTCTAAGGTAAAACACCAAACTCTTAACTAAAACTAAACTAAACTAGAACTCTAACAAAAACTCTAAGCTAAGACTCCAAACTCTTAACTAAAACTAAACTAAACTAGAACTCTAACAAAAACTCTAAGCTAAGACTCTAAACTCTTAACTAAAACTAAACTAAACTAAAACTCTGAATAAAACTCTAAGCTAAGACTCTAAGCTAAAAAACTCTAAACTTTTAA
Organism: Artemia sinica; assembly: GCA_027921565.1. Taxonomy (NCBI): domain Eukaryota; kingdom Metazoa; phylum Arthropoda; class Branchiopoda; order Anostraca; family Artemiidae; genus Artemia; species Artemia sinica. The sequence continues at coordinate 28,903,283 of CM051259.1, read as the reverse complement.
CTAAAACTAAACCAAACTAGAACTCTAACAAAAACTCTAAGCTAGGACTCTAAGCTAAAAACTCTAAACTCTTAACTAAAACTAAACTAAACTGGAACTAACAAAAACTCTAAGCTAAGACTCTAAGCTATAACACTCTAAACTTTTTACTAAAACTAAACCAAACTAGAACTCAAACAAAAACTCTAAGCTAGGACTCTAAGGTAAAACTTAAAACTCTTACCTATAACTAAGGTGTGGGTGAAAAAGATAAGTACTTCAAGTTGGAAAATGGGTTTAGGAGGGACATAAAGAAAGGAACTTGCTCTGAAATGCCTTTTGAAAAGTATTTCTTGGTGTTGGGGTATCCAAAAAGCTGTAAAGTATAGTTGTGGGTGAAAAAGATAAGTACTTCAAGTTGGAAAATGGGTTTAGGAGGGACACTAAGAAAGTAACTTGTTTGTCTTAGTCGATTACGTCATTCTATGCCCATAAATGAATTCTCGTCATGCCCTTCTGATAGGGTTCTACCGATTATGTAATCAATTTCTCCGAAATCCGTTTGTCCTAGTTGATTACGTCATTCTATGCCCATAAATGGATTCCCGTCAGGACCTCCTGATAGGGTTCTACCGATTATGTAATCAATTTCTCAGAAATCCAATTGTCTTAGTCGATTACGTCATTCTATCCCCTTAAATGAATTCCCGTCATGACCTTCTGATAGGGTTCTACCGATTATGTAATCAATTTCTCAGAAATCCATTTGTCCTAGTTGATTAGGTCATTCTATGCCCATAAATGGATTCCCGTAACGAGCTCCTGATAGGGTTCTACCGATTATTTAATCAATTTCTCGGGAATTCTCTCCCTTCGATTACGCAATCAATATATCTCTTCCCCACCTTCTCCTTAGAAACAACAAATTAATTCCCCTTTCTTGAATCAATAATTCCCCTTAGAAACAACAAATTAATTCCCATTTCGTGATATATCAATCAATCTTGACATCACCTGTCAGACATTATTAAACTTCGCCTGGAAACAATTTGATTAATGATTGACAGTACCTGTCAGACATTATTAAACTTTGTCCGGAAACAACTTGATTAATGACTGACAGCACAGGTGTTCCAAATTCCCAATCGTTTTAATTAACCATGTGTTCTCCCTAATGACTCTATGCCACATGGCCAAAACAACAACAAGATCTTGAAGGAAGTGTCGTTGACCCTGTCCTCATTAGACTCAATAATCCATCAAAGTGAGAAAAATACTGTTTTTCTATTCTCACTGACAAAAACCATAAAACATACATAAATTGCTGTTGACATCCATGAAAGTGAGAAAGTTCCTGTTTTTTCATTCTCACTGACAAAAACCATAAAACAGAATTAAATTACTGTTGACATCATGAAAAACATCAAATAAATTGACCAACACACATAACCATCCTTGAAACATCCATAAATGTGACAAAATTCCTGTTTTTTCAAGTGAGAAAAATACTGTTTTTCCATTCTCACTGACAAAAACCATAAAACAGACATAAATTACTGTTGACATCCATGAAAAACATCAAATAAATTGCCCAACACACATAACCATCCATGAAACATCCATAAATGTGACAAAATTCCTGTTTTTTCATTCTCACTGACAAAAACCATCTCCCTAGGGACTCTATGCCCATATTTGGTGTTAAAAAAAGTTGTAGGTGGCAGCAGGGGTGCCCCGTGGGAGTAGCACCTCCCTCTCTACTTATATGACAGAGGCTGTCCCCTTCTCAACGCCCAGCTCTTTACGCTAAATCTTTTACTACTATAAGAAGTAGAGTTTTGACAGAGTTAAACTTTAGCGTAAAGAGCGAGGTGTTGAAGAGGGGACAGCTCGTTTCATATACGGAATAATTTATGTTCATTTTAAGTTCTAATGTTGCTCCTTACTTTCAGTTAAAAAAAACTTGTTCTTTTTATTTAATTGCAAAAAGGAAGGATTCTTTTCGTGCTCACAGAAACACCCAAAGCGTGTGCAAGATGCTAGATGTGATTTTCTGTACTGTGGGTGTGGGAAAGGGACAAAGGCTAAGAGAAAACTCAAAAGTAATACAAGGAATAAATAAAAGGCCTACATAGCATGTAGCGCTTATTAGTTTGTTCCTCTTGGGAGGGATTTTGCTCCTCTGTGTCACTGTGCTTCCCATACGTCCACATACAACACGAATAATTGTGTGCGGGGACATAGGCACCACCGTTTACGGGGAGGGGCGTGAATAAAATAACATTTTAATTTTCATTGTATTCAGTAAGTGTTGATTAAGTTTTAGGGACGGCTTAAACTCCAAACTTGTCAAAATTCTACGCCCATGATTGTATATAGTTGTACTTACCACATGCACATCAGTCAAACCGGTACCAATAACGAATGTTCAATCGAACTGTCACATTTTCAATAGGGAGGGCGGGACCAGCAAGAACTAAGATTGAAGATTGAAGACAAATTAGTCTTCGGGGGCTGTGGGCCCCCTATCTTTTACTGTTTCTAGAAATATTAATGACTCTTAGGGGCCAGGTCATAGTATTGTCATTGATTGCTGGAACAGGGTTGCCACCCCATTAAAGAGATCTCAATATTTTTTTGTTTTTTTCGTTTTGTTTTTACGGTTAACAGAATACGATTTCAGAATTTGTTAATTCCAAATTTATTCAACTTTCTTAAGGATGGCAATTACTGGCTAATTTTTAGAAGATTATAGGAATTCACATACAGATAGATCAAGCGTGTGTGGTTGCAGTATTATTAAACATTCTCTGAAGTGAAAAAAAAATAAAAAAAAAACATAAATTGAAAAGTGTTTATTAGTATTAAACAAATTTTAAAAAAGTTTAAATGTGAGTTTTTTCTCACAAAATAAATGTTGCAGTAGGCCCCTTTGACACTCAGACCATGACAATTTTACCATCAACCCCACACCCACTAGCAAAAAGATTTGGATTTCGACTAAAACCCAGAGAATGAGATAAAAAGACAAACCTAGAGAAATGAGGCTCTTTATTAAAGGACTTTGGCAACTAAATGGACCAGTGGATAATAAATTGCTTGGTTCCATTTACAATGCTCTCATTATTTCTGATTATTTGTTTTATCACGTCCTTTTATGAGACCCATAGGTGCGACCTCCCATCTCAATAACTCCCTGAAAACCTCACCCCATGAGTGTACGCTTATGACTATGAATAATTCTGACTACACGGACTTACCTCCTCCTCTCGGATATGCTAAATATATGTGAAGACTGATAGATTTGCAATATTTGTGGAAAAGGACATTGCCCGAAAAACCTCTGAAAAATTTATGGAAGCTTGTACTCCGTAATTATTGAACATACGCCTGTGATTATACCAAGTTATTCGACGACGAATTGGGAATGCACTTTTGTCCACGACAAAAGACAATTTGCAACTCCACTACCCGTTAAGATACGTTGCATTTTTACCATCTACCCTTTTGGGTAATGGATACAGGTTGTAAGAGCCACAGTTACGATTGTACGCATGGGTATTGTAGTGTTTAAATTGTGAAGACACAGGTGGTTTGGATTTATTGTTTGATTTTATTTTTGGATTCCATTGTTACACCTCCAAGAACGGTAGGGTTGAAACTGAGCTACTAGAAATATTTACACTTGTTTAAATAAGAATCTTGGCGTGCCGTACCACTGCAGAAACTGGTGTGCGCCCATTCCACCACCGCTCAGTGGCGTTACTTCATAAAAATGTAGGAGGAGGCAAGGATTCTTTGCTTTTTAATTCTAAGAATGCAATTCTTAATATGTCCTTTCTCAAACTTATTCTGCCGGTAAATGTGAGTAAGGGCAAAATCACCCCCCTCCTTGCGAAAATAGAAAGTTTGTAGGTTTGCACTATTTTTGCGTTATTTCTCATCAATGGCTGGTTCATATACTAATATCGGTACTTGTGTATTAGCCTATAGCGACCACACTGTTTTTCTTGACCTGTTGTAAAACCAGTTTCTCTGTGTGCACTTGGAGATAATTAGCTTACTCTGAGTGAGATAAACGGTACTTATGTATTATACATAAACACTCAAGTTTTACGCTGTGTAAAACTCGAGAACAAACTGGTTTTATCTGTCTATTAGCTGGTGGCTGGTGCCCCCGGTGATAACCCCCCCCCCGTGGTAAATACCCCCTAAAAAATAAACCCCCCGGAAAACACCCCCCGCAGAAAATACCCCCGGAAAATACCCCCCGGACAATACCCCCCGTGGACCCCCCTTTGAAAATATACCCCCCCACTGAAAATACCCCACGGAGCCCCCCCCCCCCCACCGCGGAAAATACTCCCCCCAGAAAATACCCCCGTGGAGAATAAGGCTTTCCAAATTTGAGAGTTTTATTTGAGTTTTATTTTTTTAATTTTCGTGGGGGAAGGAATTTTGGTACTTGTGTATTATGCGCCACTCACTCAAGTGTACGCTGTGTAAAATTCAAGAACACACCGTTCTTTTCGTTAGTTTCTTCGTTACTTTAGAAATAAATTTGGGCTATAGGTTTGCGCATTAGGGGGGGGGGGGGGGTAAAGTATAGTGGGTCTTCATGAAAAATGTGTTTGGTACAATTATTCTGCATATTAGATAGATAGATAAATAAGTGTATTTTAAAGCCAAATATACGGCCATGAACACAGTAAAATAACATATATGAAAGACATAAATAACATAAACTTTGATCAGCGACCATCATAAAATACATTAACCTAATAATAGTAGTTAATACTTGGAAACACGGTCATTGAAAAAAAAAAACATTTTACACTTGGAAAAAACCTTTAATGAAACATTACATTTACTTTATACTTTTTTTTTTCTTTTTTTAATTAATAAAATCTTCAGATATCTCGCTATTCTTCTGTAATTTTTTAGTGGCCATATAACTAGAAAGAATTGTTTTCTGAATTCAAACTATCCAAATAATTTATCCCCCTCCCCCCTCTATGTACCAGGGGTGGATCCAGGATTTTTTTTAGGGGGGGGGAGCAAAATAGGTTAATGCGATAAACTTGCGTTAGGAGCAAGTTTAATTAACGCAAACTTGCGTTAATTAAGTATTTTACACTACTTTAAACTACGTTAGGGGGGTGCGCCCCCCCTCTGGATCCGCCACTGCTATGTGCAAATATATAGTCCAAATTATATATTTTGCCATATATTCTGTCACTAATCTTTGTCTTGTCTCACGCTCAGCTGAAAAAAGCTAACGAAGAAAACCGGTTTTGTTCTTGAGTTTTACACAGCATAAACTTGAGTGAGTTGCCCATAATACACAAGTAACAAACTCTCTCCTCCTACGGAAATTAAAAAAATAAAAACTCAAATAAAATTCTCAAATTGTTCGCCTATATTTTTGTTCTTCTTCAATTTCTTCTTTTTTTTTAATTTGGCACCGGCTACTGCCAAAAACTGTAGAAGTTCATATGGAAGTATTTTCAACACAAATAGATTTGTTTTTTTTCCAAGTTTTTAAGATACTTCTGGTGTTTAAATTCCTTTTTTTCCCGTTCCTTAGCACTTTTCAACGAAACCAAAAAAAAAAAAAAACTCAACTAAAATTTTCAAATTTAGAACCCTTATTTTCCACAGGGGGGAAGGATATTTTCCGCGAGGGTATTTCCCAAGGAGGGGGTGTTTTCCGCGGGGGTTACTTTCCGTGGGTGGGGGGACATTTCCCGGGGGTTAAACACCCCCCCCCCATTCACTATATTCATTTATGTTATTTTACTGTGTTCATGGCCGTATATTTGGCTTTAAAATACACTTATTTATCTATCTATCTAATAAGCATAATAATTGTACCAAACACATTTTGCATGCAGACCCGCTATACTTTACCTCCAAATCAATAACCCAAATTTGCCCAAATGCAAATCTATAGCCCAAATTTATTTTTAAAGAAACGAAGAAACTAACAAAAAAACCGGTGTGTTCTCGAATACAAGGGGAGGGGGGTATTTTCCGCGGAGGATATTTTCCGGGGGGGGGGGGGGTAAACGCCTAGAACCCTATTAGCTCACGCTCAGTGGAAACAAGTTGCGGGTGACAGAATACATTGGAATTATACAATTTGGGCTATATATTTGCCCATTACGGATGGGGGGTTTGTTAGGTTAGCCCCCTCCCCCCTAATGTGCAAATATATAGCCTAGCCCAAATTTGTTCCTGAAGTAATATATTTTCATCATGTTTTAGAATTTTTCATTAGGATTAACCTAACTTCACTTCTTGTTTGTTGGCGATATAATACATAACTACCAGATAAACTACTATGCAGATATATTTTAATTAAATATTTAATGTATAGAGTTGCTTTGGTTAGGTTAGTTATTTAGTATAACGCGTTCTGGGCGGCCTGCTTTCCATAATTCTCTGTTGCAACTTCCATATTTTTGTAACTAAAGTATTATATTTTCATCATATTTTGGTATCAAAGATTTCACTTTTAAGCGTTTTCTGACAAAAGATGTAAGATCTTAGCACATTGATGAGTGAAAAAACGCCCCTAATGTATCCACCTGCCACTCCTTCCTCCCTGATTGTCACATAGCCTATATAGCCCCATTAATGTAGTCAATATCTCTGTTAATTGAATCTCATGATGAAACAGTTTGTGGTAACGAACTGTAAGTAAGGAGTGACCCGGCTCAATAGTAACCGAAACTTTAAAAAACGGATACGGATACCAGTTTTGACACCAGTGGTTATATCAAAAGAATCGAATTTTTGTGCTGATTTCAAATATGTGTCTCATTAAGTTTGGTCATACCCATAAAAGGTTACAAGGCTGAGAATATTCACCTGAGTTTCGAAAAAAAGGGGAAATCCGTGGGAAGGAGGAATTTATCGGTGGAGGTTTAGCCAGGTTTCCTGGCATTACTTAAAAAACGATCAGAAATTAAATAAAAACATTTTTGTCATTTCCCTTAAATCTTTCATTCGACATTCTCCCACCCCAACCGTAGACAACCTGCTTTCGCTTAGACCTAGACAGCTGACCGAAAAGGATAATCAATCAATCAATCAATTTATTCAACCAATAAATTTACGAAAAGAACACTTCAACATAGATTCCCCCGTAAGGCTCTATGACCAGGAGAAAAACAGGGGAAAAACAGAAATGACACAAATACAATCTTTGGCAATCTGTCATCCTTCATCCACAGAAGGTACCCTAGCCTTCTCAAACTTTCTCTTATTATATGCATAGTAAGCGGGATTGAACCACACTTTTCGTACAGTCTTGTGTTTAACCAAATTTAAATAACAAAAAAGACCGTGCCTCACAACCAACAAGGGCGCTTCCAGGATTTCTTTTCGGGGTGTGAGAGGTACAAAAAAACATTAAAAACCCATCCAAAATTTGTTTAAATGCAACAATTTCCGAGTCGAGCAACAATTTCGTGGGGATTTGAACCCAGTAGCCCTCCTGGATAAAACCAAAAATTATGACATAGCTATTCTTTCTAAAACACTGAAAAGCCCTAGAAAATATATTGAAAAGTCCAAGATCATTCTCGGATAAAAAGTTTCGTTCTTAATCTCGTTATTCCGCAGTCTACTTCTTATTTATTAGAAACAAATTAAAACCGAAACAAAAAAAGGACATTTTTTACATTAAAGTAAAGAGCTACGTTTTAATTTAAAACAAACGGAATTAACGTAAATGGGAGGAGGCTACCGCCCTTCACAAACATTAATTTTAAAAGCATAGAAACAAACTCCTAAACAAGGGGGTCAACGGACAATAATATCTGTAGCAAGGCATAATTTTTTAATGCATGAAATAAATGTACCAATTCCAAAACAGAAGTATTCCCATAACTGCTTAATATTTTCCAATAAATTACAACGCGTTGTGAAGTCAAGCCTCATAAACTGACTAAATGGCGAGGGGTAACTCGCATCAGGCGCTTAGGCCTGCCCAGGATTTTTGTCAGGGGCCAATTAATTAAAAAATAATTTATTTGATTGTTTTAATAAAAATTGCAAAGAAAATTGGCAAATTTTAGGTTTTCTGGTGTGGCCCGGGCCCCGAGGCACCCCTGCGTAGGTCCCTGATTGCAATTTTTCCACATAATGAACAAATATGGTTATCCCCTTGCGGGACTGTAACCATGATTTTGTTCGGGGGGGATACAATTTTTTTAACGCATCAAAAAAGTTTTTTTAATGCATTTTATTACGTTTTTACAAGTCAGACAAACGTTTCGGGGGGGGGGCTCAAACTCCCTTACCCCACCCCTTAATATGCCCTTAGACCCTTGTGATTTATGTCATATCTGATCTAAAAATTAGCACTTCATCCCTAGAGATCAATATATTCTTAGGTGTTATGTTTGCGATGACAGTATAGTTTTACTATCAGGAGGACATTAGCTTCAAATAGTGAATTCGGCTGTATACATGAATTTTATTATAGGGCCGATGTATTTTGGCTTTTATTTTTGGAGAACCTTCGTTGAATGCCGTTAAAAATTGAAAAAAAAATTTTGATTTCTCAAAGAGGCAAATCGTACTAAAACTATATTTTATACCCAAACTAATATGTTTTATACCCGAATGACATTTCTACGCCATTTTAGGTAAAAGTCATGACTGAACTTGTCTCGTTTCAATTGATAAGTTAATCTGGCACTAAAAGTGGGAATAGAGCTGGACAATAAGCCAGTCATGCCAAAAAAGAGCATAAAACCTTTTTTAATGGTTAATTCGGCTGCTGACATTTTTTTTTATAAGGATACAGGACATGTTTCTAATTCTGCGTTGTGTATTATCTTCATTAGCTCCTTTCAAACAATTTCGCAATTTTTTCATTTTTTAATGAAAAATAAATATTTTGGGACCCCTTTCCCCTAAAAAAAGTTCTGCTGATGACTACGGCACACGAATCAACTAATTATCCCACAAATTAAAATGGAATATTAAAAACGATCAACCTTTCTTTTTACTGTTTCTTTTTTGCGCTAAGGAAATACAAATTAAACCCCTGTGGAAAAAGTCTCATTTAACCCTATGTTTAAGTCTACTTTTGTTCAGTACTAAAAACTTGCATTTGGAGCTTGGAATCTACCTCAAATCTACGTCTTTTAACTCAGACATTTCACAGGAATATTTTTTTTTTTTTGGGGGGGGGAAACAAGAAAAGATAAATTTTAGTTGATAATTTGAATGAGAAGTTTCCCCTATATTCAGGAAATTTAAGGATTTCGGGTGGGCCCGGATCTGGATGCCCCCCCCCCCTGCGTACATCCCTGTTTTAACTGTTAGCTTTTTTGTGCCGGTGGAATGGAATAAAATCCGAAACTTTTGGAAAGATCTCGTTCACGAATATGTTTGAATCTGATTTTGTCCAGCTTTAGTTCACAGCCAAGGAGTGGAATGTACTTGAAAAAAAAATAATATTAGGAAAATTTCCACCATGAGCACCCTGCTCCCCCCGAATACTAGTCTGCTGTTGTTCGTAACACTAGGATCAATAATCTATGCCAGTAATTTCAGTTTGACTATGCCAAAAAATCAACCCCTCTTAATTTTTTGTTCCGATGAGATGGATGAGACTTGACCCTTTAGGGAAAGATCTTATTCACGCCTATGTTTGAGTCGGCTTTTGTTCAGCGTTAGTTTACACCCAGGGATTCAAATCTACGTCAAGGAACACATGTTAGAGCAACTTCCGTCCCAGTCAGTGGCTACACTTTTATTAAAACAGTATGGACCGAACGTTTGGTGAATCAGCATAAGATGAAGTCGCAACTTTTAAACCTGAAAAGCCTTTTTAAACTGTTTTGACAATAGTGTTGAGGATACATGATGGTACAGCAAGTTACAAAAAACGGATACTGACTATATTTTGTCAAACCCATGAACGCGTCGATTTCCGTGATGAAAAATCATTGTGGATATAATAAATCAGCACCTGCAGTTTTTTCATTACTGATACGGCTTACGAATACATCGACTCCAATAAGTGGAAAATCAGTTTGGAAATAACAAATCAATATTATATATTTTCAGTTTTCGAACTCACAATGCTGGCCTTACCTTTCTGATTTGGCTTGAGGAATTTTACGGTTTGTATGTTAACAGAATATGACTGTTTTTTGGCAACATCGTGAAAGAACACAGTCGACACCTGTGATTAAAAACCAGTAGATATTACAATTCAGTGAATAAGTACTAAAAGATTACAATTTTCTGGATGAAAATGTCTTTTTGTATATCTCTGATTGCTGCGAACAGATTTTATGGAATTTTACGGTCCAACGAACTTCGACTGAAAGAGGATCTTGACTATTTTTCATCAACCCTGTGAACCGAGTCTGCTGAATTGTTCAATTAAATTAACCTTAAGGTCGCAAAGAAATTATTTGTTAAATTGCACTATGAAGACAAAGAACACGGTGATAATAATGGATTATTTCAACTTCTATTGATGGATGTTTCATTTCTTATATACTAGTTATCTTCAGTAAAACTATGCCTCCAAGTTATATATTTAATTGAGAGAAATCTAACCAGTTTCAAGTCCTTCAGCAGTCATTTTTATTTACTGGAAATTTGATTGATTGTTTAGTTTTATATCAGTAGCCATTATGGATGATGTGTTTTTAATACCTGATCCAAACGTAACGCTACCCAGACGAGGAAAAACTGTCAGTATGATTATGATAAGTCCTGCTATGCAGCCAAAGGATCAAAGATCTCCACTTAAGATGCTGAACGCAAAGTCGCCAAAATTAACACGATTCGTGCCTCATGTTTCTACTGATTTGGCGAGACATGTCCCAGAAACAAGGGAAAGGAAATTGAGTTATATTGATAAGGAACCACATCCAAAGAAAACTCAGAATTGTTCCCCTGTGACGACGGGAAATTCTCCACGAAGTCCTACTGTGAGACGTAGTCTTGTTTTTAAGACTCTTTCTGCGAAAGAGTCGATATATAGCAAAAATAAAAGGTTGCTAGATCTTTGAAGTTTATTGAAGGTAAGACAAAAGGAACGTTATTTCAGAAAAAGATAAATTTGCAGTTGCAGTCCATTTTTTAAATAAATTGATAAAAACCAAATTAAAGGTTGTAGAACTAAAATAACCAAATAAATCAATCAAAACAAATAAAAGGGTTGTTAAATCTTTGATGTTTATTGAATATAAGACAAAAGGAGCATTTTTTTAGAAAGGACGGTTTCCCTCCGTCTAGTGAATAAAGTGGTAAAACAACTAAGCTAATGGTTGTAAAACTTAAAAAAGAACAAAACAAAAAAACATACATTTTCTTATACTGATCAACGGTCTGCGTAGCACAGGTGCCGATCTCCTGATTCTCTGCCTTCGGCTGGGAGGGCAATACGTGGTTGGGGGTAAATCATCCGACGCTTCCCGTCTTGTTTCCCCGGATTTCTCCAGGTACCCATTTGGAGCTGGGTCGAATCTGGCTGAGCTTGTAAAGTCACACCGCTGATCCCGCACCAAAACAAATAACTATATATATATATATATATATATATATATATATATATATATAATATATATATATATATATATATATATATATAATATATATATATATATATATATATATATATATATATATATATATATATATATATATATATATATATATATATTATGTATATCTGTAAACAAGCATTATTTACATAAATAATAAAACACAATAAATGATTGTATTACGTCCATGATGCTCTGGGATGACAATAAATTAATACTGTGAACTCCAGGTTTGTAACTCACTTTGTATTGGACCACGATTTCGTAGGTGTATTCTTCATCGTCACTAATCGTCAGCCTTGGCTACTACTGGCGTCTGCTCCTCTTTTGACAGTTGGCATTGAAGAGATCGATAGGGCATTGGTGTGAACTAGTGTGCCGACCAGAGTATGGGGTTTGAAGTGTAGGTGGTCGTTAAGTACGGTTGGGAGCTGTGGTTAGGTGTTTGTAGATGTCGAATTCATCCAGTGTAAGCTATATTTAGTTTGCTAACCCAAAAGTTTTAAGCTCTCAGTTGCAGTCAAGGCTAGTGAAAGACAATACGCCACTGAGACCGCTATCCCAAACACAGTGAGTCACAAACCTTGAGTTCACAGCAGTAATTTAAAAACATAATATAACAAATAAGTAAATTGTTTATTTGAAACTTTCGAATTAATCCAATCACTTTCGACTCTTAAAAAAGGACTAAAAACTCAATTTTGAATCGAGAGAGCGCTTTTCTAAGCTTTTACAACCACCTGTTGCATACGAAATTGCCAAAAAAAAAACCCAAGACATATCCTAGTTCCTTATGAAGTGTCCCCATTTGGGGTGCTTTGAAAGGGCACTAGGTATGATGAGTTCCTTTCAAATGAGCATCTTCTCAACATTTTACGACCGCTGGCTCGATACAATCACACCTGGGAAGAAGCAAAAAAGGGAGATACATCTAATGCCTTCCCCTGAAGAAAAAGTGATTTTCCTTGTTGTTCAAGGCGAGGGACTGTAATTCTCTTATACAAGGTTTTGACCATATTGATTCCAATGACGCGACTTTATTTCGAACTGACGCTATTTTTGAGGGGTTTCAGGTCCTTTTTCGAAATTCCCTTAAATTTGTGTTCACAACAAGCTTTTATTATTAAGATTAGCTGGAATAAAAGTTGCCACTCTTGACTTAGCTTCAATTTACAATTCTTTCTCACTTGGACAGGTTTTCAAAAGCAGCTTTCTAAACTTTCGGTTACTATGGGCCGTGATTCATTCTTTACTAGGTTGCATGCATCACTGCTGATATTTTATTGTGCATTGTCCAATATCCTTCAGGTCCTTAAGAGGCTACGACACTTCGCTTCCTTCAGCTTAGAACTCTGGAATTGTATTGGTATTAGCAGGTGGTTTTAATTTCTCTGTGGAGATTTAATATTAGTTTTTGATTTGCAGCAAAACCTAGTCAGAGGAGCTTGAGGGTTCTATAGTAGAACATTCAACTTTGGTACCAATGATTTCCGCTTTTGAATCCAGACCACGCGTTTCAATGCCCTAATTATCAGATAAATATAGGAACGGGTATGGGGGGTAAGAAGGCTAACCCCTCTACAACGACTTTTCTTAAGGTTGTTTCGATGTCTTTACAATCCGATATCGATCTTCCCCGGTAACAGACTTTAGTGACCCTCCGCTCTTTTTGTTCTCTTCTTCTCTTTTCTTTGTGCTGTCTCCTGGAAAGTGCTGCTCCGGGTTATTCGCACACCCTGCACCCCCGTACGCCACCGGGTAAGACAAGAGGAAGATTATTTCCAAAAAGAAAGTTTCCCTCTGTTTTCTGAACAAAGTGATAAATTGGCAAAATTAAATATTACAAAATCAAAACAACCATACCAAATAAAAGGTCTGTTGGATACTTGTTTATTGAAGTTAAGACAAAAGGAACATAAGTTCAAAAAATAAATTTACATTTTAACTTCTGTTTCTTGGATAAAGCAAAAAAAGCAACAATTCTTAATTTATTTTACTAATCTACCTTTTTGTATTAGTGCAGTGGAATCTATTGAATTTGATTTAATACTTTGTGTCCAAAAACGGGAGAGCATATCTCGTATGTTCATAATTCTATAGGAAACTGAAAGTAAGGTTTTTGGCATTTTTAACTCGAGAATTCAAATGAAACAGAACTAAAAAGTAAAAATAAATAGTATATACCTTTATATAATGCCCTTACTTTGGTAATAAGAACAGAAACGATATGTTATAGAAACATTGCGTACAACAAGTTTTTGTTTATTTTTACAATTAAAGAGTGAGCAACACTACTTGGAGTTTGGTGGGAATGTCGCCCCCAAACTACTTTTTGTGATTTTTTTTTACGTGTTCCATAGATTTTGCAAGATGCTAATTTTAGTCCATGACTCGAACTTAACTTTTTTGTCTAGGTTCCCAGCCTCTTCCTTTAGAAATGTCAATATTTTTCCACATTTTCATGTGTTGTCATATTCGCCTGTTTTTGCAATTTTGACTGATTCAGTCAAAATGTAGACCCCTGAAACTTTATTCCTTGTTCTTACCTGTAGAGTACTAGAAGAGATGAGGGCATCTCCCAGAAACAAGATTTGTCTGTTGAAGCCTTATCCCGTTAGAAATTCAAAAATTATGACCAATAAACTCATGGCCTCTCATCTATAACTTAGACAAAAATTATTCTGCCAAAATGAAACTTTGTTTTCATGATTCAAGCGAATTTTGGTTTAAGTGAAGAACCCCCAAACCGACCTCCCTCTTGTCCTTCCACTAGATCCCTCTATCCTCTTGATCGTTTCCTTGATATATATAATATCACATGTTAGGTCGCATGAAAATAAATCCCTGAGCTTTATCTCTCTCCCAGACAAAGACGACGCAAGTGCAATATTGCTTAAATATGCCCCATCCTCCTCCAACAGACCCTTCAAAATTTTGCATGTGCCTGCTGTAAATAAAATTCTATAAAATCCTAAATCTGGCACGTGCGGTGTTGACATACTTTGATATCTAGTTACTTTTAGACCACCGAGAGTCGCAAACTTTCAGGAATACCGTACGCCAGTTGGCGCGTGCCAAGCGTGGTGCAAGTATACCAAGCGTGGTGGAGGGGATTGTCTCACGCTGTACCACACATGGTGGAGCTGTGTGGCACACGTGGCACTTCGAGATATACATTAGTTGGCAGAAAGTGAGTAACCCCTTGTAGACCATTGTTTACGAATAAATTACAAAGAGTAGTTTAGTGACTGCTTCAAATTTCAAAAATCTATAAAGCACCCAATTACAATTAGCCTAATCAGGAGGTTAAACAATGCTTGTATGCTATTGTGAAGCCATTTTAGTGGTTTTTGTTTTCTCGAAACTTTCATTTTTGGACTTAATATTGCTATTCGCCAAATGTACTTTAGTTTAACTGATTTGTTTCGATATTTTGGATATGTCTAAAATTTGTAATGCCGTTCCGTGTGTCTATACATGCCCAAAGGAGGATAACAAGTTGTTTGGTTAGTTGGGAACTACTACTACTACTAACAACTCACTGCAGCACCAAGCCGCCTGAGGCCAACACAGCTACGATTTGCAAATTGATTCATAATCGAAATCGCGAATCAAATTTAAATGATTTTTTTTTTAATCTTTTGGATATGTCTAAAATTTGTGACGCTGTTCTATGAGCCTGTGCTTGTCATAAAGAGGATAACAAATTCCTTGGTTAGTAAGAGACTCGATTGGCAAATTGAACTATCAAATTTACGAGTTGAATTGTATTTCGTTTAACGCGCGAGACTGCTGCACCAAATCAGAACGCATTAGGTATAAAGTTTAAGTATTGGACAGTTGTAATTTAAATTACCAAGGAAATTTAAATACAAACATTTTAGTCCCCGGGACCAAACTTATGTCCATTTATACATGAAAACCGCAATTTCCCAAGATTCCAAGTTTTCCCAAGTTTTATTTCCCTGCTGTTGGGGCTTTATTGATTTGAACCAGACTAAAAGTTTATTGCTGAAGCCCCCCCCCCAAAAAAAAAATGGCTCGTGATCAAACACGTTTCCCTCTATGGAGGAACTTGACATTGAAAAGAATAGTTGTATCAATATTTTATTATTTTATGAGTTAAGCAGAAATCGGTTGTACATTTTTTACAGTGTACCAATCTGTTAATACAATCGGCTGTACGCAGAAGTACGGTTGTACAGTTTACTGGAATTAATTTGTACCTGATGTTTCGGAATACATTCGATGTGTCAAATGTATTATTTTATGGGGAGGGGGAGATTTGGAGAAAATGAAAATATTTTACTCCAAAATCGTCTTTGCCTCCAAAAACGCAAGCATCATTTACGGGAAAAAGGTCTATATGAAAAGTGTTAGAAGTGATGGTCAAAATGTAAGAGGTTTTCGATGGGTTTGCACTTCCAAAGGTTTCCAATTTGCCTAAAGTGCCCGTTGTACATTTGAAGACATATATACTTTGAACCCTGAATTGAAGCCTGACACAAAAACATCTTTCCGAATATACAAAATAAAGATTTCAGAATCAAGAACAAAAAGGTGTGAAAAACACTAAAAAGGTTAAAGAACATACAAAGATAAAAATATATTTGCTTAGATCACAGTTGCGAAGATAAAATAGGCCAAGAGACCGTGGAGAGGAATCCTAAAAGCATTCACGAACGCAGGGGGAAGGGGGGCTTCGGCTCTGGTTCTCCGTGTGAAATTCTGAAATTTCTTGTTGTTTTTTTTTTTTTATTTGCCTATTTTGGTGCTATTTTTAAAGCCCCCCCATCAGTTCTTTTATACATGCCTGCTAAAAAAGGAGAACTTCGGATGATAATGAAAACGGGAAAGGAAAAAATTAAAGAGAACAAAGAAAAAGTTACCTAAACATCTTTTTTTTCTTTGTTTAAAGGTTTTAAGAACCTCTCTACTTCGTCAGCTAAAGATGGTTTTTACGATTAATAATATATGGGCAGGAGTTTTGTTAAAAAAAAAAAAAAAAAAAAAAAAAAAAAAAAAAAAAAAAAAAAAAAAAAAAATACGAGAATCAATAACAAATAAAATTTCATATTTCTTTCCTTGACATTTCAAAAACTCTCAAAACCTTTTCCCCCAATAGTTTCCTGTCTTCACAAAGACAAACACGAAAAGGCGATTAAATAGGATTAAATAATTTAATAGTTACTAATGTGTTTGTTTCAGAGCGTCAAAAGGAAGACGTCGGATTGGCACTCGTGGAAAGTTTAAACTTGTCTAGGAATGAATTAAAGAAGATGGAAAAACTCAATAAAATCAATATACACTTGCAAGGTGAGAGTTTGAAACTTTGTATGACTTACAGACTATAGGCCTAGACTATGCTAGTGTCAGGGACCTACGCAGGGTAGGTGTTTGGGGTCTGGCTATCTCAATCCTAATTTTCCTGAATTCCTGGGAACTTCTTATCGAAATTATAAGATAAGATTTATTTTCTTATTGCCTTCCCCCCAGAATAAAAGTTATGCGTACCTGCCAGGTTTTAGTTCGAAACTAATAACGCATTCTTCTTTGCACTATACACTGGCCGTAGTGCTACTCGTCTAGACGACCTATAGTAGGGAATTCCCCTCCAGGGAATGAGAGGTTTCTAATCGAGGTTTCCTCTAAACGAGAGGTTTTCTCGACGCATTATTGCTACGTGGAATAACCTCCAGCAGAGGTTATCTCAACAGATCTTCTCTTAGTGGCTCCATCATTAGGTATATTACATTTAAAGAAATGAAGAGAAAGATAATTGCCAGGACTGATGGCGTATCCCCGTGGTGTTTTGCAAAAAGGGCACAAGTCCACTTTTCCTAATTTTACAGACGAGCATAAACAGTTAAAAAAAAACTCTTTTTCACAAATCGAAATTTAAGAAGTTGGAAACTTTAACCGAAATAACTTTTCGATCCCAATTCACTAGAAATGTCCAAATTACTGAATTGCTTGTTACTTAGAAGATAAGGGCACCTTTTCCGAAAATCTCAAAACTTCAACTTTTTCCAATTCAGAAAATGGGGATTAATTCCTTTTAAACTTTTATTTTTTCACTGAAAAATCATCAGTACAGTATATAAAACGAACCAAAATCAATCAAAAGATAAACATAGTTTGTTGGGGAGCTCAGCTTCGTCTGGAATATACTCGCGAAGCGCCTTTTCGTACAGAAGGTTTCTGTAAAACCAATGAAAATCCTCCGAGATGAAGGGAAGAAGAGAGGTAAGGTCATCGTACTTGGCTTTGCTGATAGCGTGGTCAGGCGGAAACTTCTGGGTATGAAAAAGGATGGTAACGACTCGACTATTTTTCGTAAATTCAGGGCTCAAAATGGCTCATATATCTTTGTATATCTTATAGAAAATTTGAACTCCACTATCCAATCCTTTGTGTACTGGAACCAGCGGATTTCAGTCCACTTGAACTCTTTTTTTTGTCACCGTCAATGTTTCTTCTGACAAAAATATTCTCGAAGAATTCAGAAAAATCTTTCATCCTTTTCTATCAGATGAGCATTCATAGCCATCTTGCCTCTGGCAGTCCTGAGGATATTTGCCCAGTCAGTAGACACGGTGACTTGAATGTTTTTTTTTGCTTTCTTTATCTTTGTATGGTCCTAATCACATTCTAGATGTGTGGGAGCTGGTTCCAGAAACTCCTGGTCAATTACTTTTAGGTGTCCGACAGGAATTTTGGACAAAAAGTAAGACGGCATTCCAGTAACAATAAAATTTCTGGTCTAACTACTGGATGCATGAGAAACAAATACAACCTCTTCAAATTTCACCGAATCTGGCCAAGCAATAAATATAAAGTGGAGGCGGCCTCACTAGCTCCCTTTTATGGCGGCCCCTCGTGCCACAAAAAATTATGCGATTTCTCACCATCTTCTGAAACATGCACTGTCAAATTATACGTCTAGAGCTGACGCTTATAGAAGACTAATTTCGCCTCAACATCCGGGGTCGGAAGGTATGTCAAATGTCCGGAGTTCCAAAGTCCTCCTGATTTCAGTGCCTTTTCTTTCTCTTTTTTTTGTAGACTTTTTCTACTCTCTTCTTCACTCTTTGCCTTGTACAGGTCAAACATTTTCAATATTGAAATTTGCCGACAGATACCTTCCTGACTTCTGAGCCCTCGAATAATGGGACTTCAAAGCAGGGAAAGAACTTATGTCCTTGATAAATTCTAAATCCATTTAATTAGACCTATTTTGGACTTTTCTTTCTGGGGTTGAATGGGGTTTCGGAACTACACCAAACTTGGTTATCTTTAAAACCATTCCTCTCAGTTCCTTTATTGTGATGCCAAAGGTCCCAATAAAAGAGGTTTTACAGACAGTCTCTGCTTCCTCAGCACTATTTTTGAAAAAGCTGGTTCATCATCAGGAAAAAAACTGGACTTCGGCCCTTTTGGCGTAATGCTTTTTCACTTGGTGTAATGTATTCGGACTTAAGCCTTTTCGGCAAATTTTTAACTTGTCCAAGAAAGAAAGATATGCCCATTTTAAACAGGCAAGTCAATATATTATATCTTTTCGAGCTCTTTCAAACCTTATGCTTAACACATTTTCTGAAAAAAGTGGACTTGGCTCTCTTTGTAGGACGCCACGAATCTTTACATGGTGGGGCCATAAAAGTTGATTGTTAAAAAATATATTAAATAAAAGATGGTATAAACTAAAACCCGATATTAAAAAAAAAGACAAAAAGATAACAAAAAGAAAAGGAAAGATTAACTTTATCTATGTAATTTATGTCTGCTCGCGTGCAGTAGTTTCTTTTATTATTATTTATCAACAAGCTACAATTATAAACATTAAATTGTAATTATAATTTATTATTTTTTCACCAAAGCAATGTACACTTGGAAGTTAAGAATTTGAAACGTCGTTTGCTTTGAATAATATAAATGTTCGAGTTAAGAACATTGTAATACATAATATATTAATTTTGGCTATTTGAATTATGTCTGATTATATAGTCCCTGTTACAGAGGCGGTCTTAGGAGAGGGACAGAGGGGCACTTGCACCGGGCATAGAAATTCTAGGGGCGCAAAATATCAAATAAATAATCTAACGGTTAGAGTTTCTTCTGTAATTTTTTTTATTTTATTTTATTAAAACAAAGTAGAGGGAACATTTAATAAATGAAAATTGCGGATAAATCATTAATCAAATGATGAAATAAAATAAAAATAATTAAATAGTAATAATGAAAATAATTAAATTCAAATAACGAATAATAATTAAATAATTTAAATACTGAATTTAAAAATAAGTAAACACTGAATTATTAATTAATTAGTAAATTAAAAATGTTTTTTTTATAAATTAATTTTTTTTCGTTTAATTTGACTTGAAAATTTTGTGGTAGACAGGAGGAGGGGGGTGGTGGTGGTAATCAAGATTTTGCCTCGAGCGCAAGAGAGACCAGGACCACCACTGCGCTGTAACGTCTAAAGGTCGTATCTAACTTTTTCATGCCTCTGTAGCAATTTCCAAAACCTTTTCCTAAGCTGTTCAAAAATAAAATCAGCCGGTTAATTTCGAACATGAGAATCGAACTGATAAGCAGATTAATTTTGAACAGGATAATAGAAGTGGTTAGCAGGATCAGCAGGAGAATTAGAAGAAGAAAATCGAAGTAATCAGCAGGATCAGCAGGTTAATTTTGAATAGGAAAATTGGAGTGATCAACAGGGTCAGCATATTAATTTTGAACAGGAGTAATGAAGTGATCAACAGGATCAGCAGGTTAATTTAGAAATAGGAGAATCGAAATGATCAGCAGGTTAGTTTAGAACAGAAGAATTGAAGTGCTCAGCAGGTTCATCAGGTTATTTTAGAATAAGAGAATCGAAATGATTAACAGGATTATCAGGTTAATTTAGAACAGGAGAATCGAAGTGATCAGCAGGTCCATCAAGCTGGTTTAGAACAGGGGAATTGAAGTGATCAGCAGGATCATCAGGCTAAATAGAACAGGAGAATCGAAGTATGATGAAACATGCGTAGTCGTGCCGTGCGGCCTTTGTAAGAGTGCGTAATTGTGATTGTATCGACAAGGGTGACTATAATGTGACCCAAACATTATACACTATTATTGCTTGGATTCAGAAATATATCGAAAATAGCTAGGGGTGTCATCTCCTTGGCTGTGAATGTTATCTGTTTAGATTATGACTGCTCATATATGAAAGTTTTTTTTTTTATTCTATGCCTTACTTTCTGTTATTTCTGGACCCTAACTCCACAGATAAATAGAGAATTTCTTCATAAAAAGATGGGAAAAAAAAATGAAAATAAAAATTTTGAGTTTTTGAAGAACCCAAGAAATTTTCTTATATTTTACTCGCTTAAAATTTTATACAAAAACCAATAAAGCTTCGAAAAATACATTCATCGTGCAAAATCGTCATTTTAGGAAAGTTCCAAGCTTAGTATGCTTTTAAAAGCTATCAGGTTTTACAAAAAAAAGATAACACGTCAGTGCTACCCATACAAAAAAGTGATTCTCCTCGTTCAAGGTGGGGGGCTGTAACTTTCCTGTAAGGAGTTTTCGACAATGGCGATCCCAATGGCCGGCACCATCTTCAAGGGTTTTCAGGCCATCTTTCGAAATTCCGGCAAATTTATTTTCGCAATAAGTTTTTACTATAAAAACTAACCACAATAATAGCTACCATAACACTTCAAACGGTGATTTTCCTTCACTCGACAGTCTCGTTTTTAAATTTTCGGTCACTATGGGCTAGAGTTCGTTATTTGCTAGGTTGTAGCTATCGCTGCAGCTATGATTGTTAAATTCTACTATCCAGAATTAGGACTTGAATAATGTGATCAGCTTGAAAAAATACATCACAAGAAAAAGAATGGAGCTGGAACACATTTTCTAACAATGAATTATAGGACAATAATTTGTAATTTTTCTATATTTTTACTATTTAGGAAAAAAACATTGTTCCACAGAACTCTAAACCACCTTATATTCGCTGTAATGTGGAACAATAAAGTCGGGACATATAACCTTTCGTTTTGCCCCTGATAATATAAAAAAAAACCTAAAAATTTCTTAGGAATAATAGCAAGCCTCTATTTGTATAAGAAATATAGGGGAAAATTGTAAAAAGCTTGATATCAAACAGTTCGTGTAAAGGACTACATATAAGGAGTAACTCGGCCCAATAGTAAAAAAGGAATTCTAAAAAAAAGAAATTTTTATAACAATTAATACATCAAAAGAACTGTCTTTTTTTGCTGATTCCAAATATATATAATATAAATATATTACCAGCAAAAAGTTAGGAACCTGCAAAAATTTGCCTGATTTTTCTAAGAAGGAGGGAAATTCCCCCAAATAGTCAAGGGGTCTTGATGAAAATTACACCATTAGATTCAGCATACCAGAGAATCCTGTTGTAGAGGTAGAGAAATGCCTGTTTATTCATTGTTGTCGTTGTTTTTCCCCAGGGGTATCGCAAGTAGGGGAAGGGGTATTACTCCGGGGCGAAGTCCATATATGGGCATTGACCTACTTTGAATACTAACTATATAAGATCACAGCCAATCAGATGGCTAGAATCCGTGGGCGAACAAGATCACATGCCTCTTTCTAAACCAATCAGGGATTTAGAAATACTGGGCGAAGTGACATCATCAGACTTTCTGAGAATTTCAACATTGAATTTACGTAACTGTTATATCACAATTCCACCTTGAGACTACGTTTATATTGATCGCGCTTCGAGGTTAAGATGACAGTTCGTTTCAAAGCATTATGGAGCAAACATCTAATAGAATGGATGATTTAGAGGTTATTACAACGCAAATTTATAACGTAAGTTCTGTTTATAAATAATTAATTGAGATATTTACATGGTAAATTTTTACCAAATCATATTATTGACTTAAGTGGATATAGCACTCGATGCCTTTTTTCATGCTTTTTCCGAATATAATATTCTTTTTTTGTCGGAAATGAATTTTAGCCCCCATCCCTGTAATATAATATATATATATATATATATATATATATATATATATATATATATATATATATATATAGATATATATATATATATATATATATATATATATTATATATATATATATATATATATATATATATAATATATATATATATATATATATATATATATATATATAGATATATATATATATATATATATATATATATATATCAATTCAGGATATATATTTGTACATTAGGAGGATAGGGTTGCATCAAGCAAATATTAATTGTAACCCAGCTAGCATTTCTTTGAAGACATTAATTTATTTCTACTAGGCTAGCTTATGAAAATGTCGTTTGGTATAAATTTTAGGCCTACATGATGTGTGTGTCTTGGCGAGCTTTTTCTATTTAATTTTAAGCCTATATGCTAGCTTCTTTTTGTCTCAGAAACCATTTAGGAATAAGATTTTCAATTCTGTAAGATTCTAAAAATTTTTGTTGATTGATAATATTAGCGTGTTTTTTGTCTAAACTAATAAAATAAAAGATATCATAGGTCAACTGCTCCCCAAAAACTAGACGTAAATAGCGACGAAGACCACACTGCCTGTACATCATAAACAATAAGTAGAAACAACGGGGGAAGTTTTTTGTACAAGTTTATTAATTGTAACCCAGCTAGCATTTCTTTGAAGACATTAATTTATTTCTACTAGACTAGCTTTTGAAAATGGCGTCTGAATATAATAATCATTTTTTGTCGGAAATGAATTTTAGCCCCCTTCCCAATATATTCCAATTCAGGGTATATATTTGCACATTAGAGGGATGGGATTGCATGAAGTCTATATCAAGTGTAAGTCACCTAGCATTTTTTTCTCTGATCACATTAATTTTCTATTAGACAAGCTTTTGAAAATGGCGTCTGAATATAATAATCATTTTCTTGTCGGAAATGAATTTTAGCCCCCCACCCCAATATATTCCAATTCGGGGTATATATTTGCATATTAGAGGGATGGGTTTGCATGAAGTCTATGTTAAGTGTAATCCAGCTAGCCTATATGCTAGCTTCTTTTTTGTCTCAGAAAACATTTAGGAATAAGATTTTCAATTCTGTAAGATTCTAAAAATTTTTGTTGATTGATAATATTTGCGTGTTTTTTTTTGTCGAAACTAATAAAATAAAATATATCATAGGTCAACTGCTCCCCATAAGCTAGACGTAAATAGCGACGCCACACTGCTTTTCCATCATAAACAATAAGCAACTGGGAAACTTTTTATAGAAGTTGCATTAATTTAGAAGATGGAGAGGGGTTGTGTAAAGGGGGATGAGGGAGGGGGGGGGGGTGTATAAGAATTTGCAACTTTTAGCTAGTTTCAATGATAAAACTCCCCTCAAAAGTTGTAAAAATGGTCTTTTAAAGGAAACTATAATTTAATTTATTTTTAAGGATAATTTTGATGTCCCGCCAGCCATCAAAAAGGCTCGAATCGACAACCAATTACGTCCTTCAGTAATTAACTACATCGGGTCCTATACACAAGGAGAGAACACGAGGGCCCATATGCAAGAAGGCGAAATGGCTAAGGACATGACGACTTCGCAAAAAGCAAATGTAATTTTTAAATTTATTGATATTTTCACTAATGATTTTTTGAACTTCGTTGAACTTCGCTGAAGTAAGGATGCTAGGACTGCTTTGAAAAATTTTTAATTTTTGGTTCTATTGGTTGCATGTTGTTGTGAGTCTTTTTTCTTTCATATATTTTCGTCTTGCTGAGGAAGGCCCTTGGAAATAGGGCCGAAATATTCATTCAAATTATCTCCACTGTCTTGCAAAAAGATTTCCCTATTGTTCTTCGTACTTTTGGTGTTTGATTTTTTCTCCCAAAAGGAAATACATCTTGCTTGGTTCATACACATTTCCTTATTCTAATATCATGTTTTTTGGTCAAGTATTATGACCGTTTAAATCAGAGAATTTAATATTTTAATAATAAGATGAGAGACGATAATTAAACAGGCCGTCTGTGTCTCAGAAGTGACTTGGTCCAGTGTCTGCATCCTTATCCGTAAACATGTGCGTGTAGTGCGACCAGTTTCAAAACTTTATTAAAAGAAAACTTATGATGCACGAATTTAATTGACATTGGGAAAAAATAAATGTAATTTAAAACGACTTTAAAAAGTCTGTAGTTCAATTTTGTTTGAGACTTATAAATATTTTCATCATTTTTGATCGTTCAGGTAATTAAGTTTCTTAGAAAACTGTTTCCGTTCTGATGCAGAAAAGGTTCTTTTCGAGTAAGGTTTCATATTCTTTGAAACCTTGAAATATACGCACTTTTATTTTATCGCTATAATGAAAATAGGAAGACGCCCCAGTTCCTATTTTGCAATAGTTAGAAAGAGCATGGGCGTAATTTAAGCATTTTTATTGGGGGGCAGTATTGGGGGGACATTGTTTATAGCATGTAATTGAAATACCTCTTTTACACTTTTCATTTAGCCATTCAACCTTGAGATAGTAAACAAATTAGGGAATCGAATTTGAAGGCTATCAATAGGCCTGTTTTTTCACTCATCAATGTGCTAAGATCTTACATCTTTTGTCAGAAAACGCTTAAAAGTGAAATCTTTGAACAAAGATCTTACATCTTTGGCCGTTTTTGTGCAAACGTCTTTCATCATTCTGCTCTGATCAGCGGACTGAGAACAATGATGAGTAGATCATCAAAGTTCTCTCATCATTGTTCTATATGGTAAAACAGTGACGGTCTTCACACTTTTTGCTAACATCAGTGAGCTGTAAGATCTTAGAACAAAGATGGGTTAAAAAACGGTAATCTTTGCAGAAGGATGTAAGATCTTAGATGTAAGATCTTAGTGCTAAAAAACGGGCCTAATATAGGCTGATTAAGCTATCGCTTTGCAAATACATTAGTAGCTGTGATTGAAAGGCCATGTTACCTCTCAAAACCGTCAATGTGTCAACAAAGGAATATTGACTCCTTTACTTTTAATCCAATTTCGACCTTTTAAAAAATAGGGTGATTTATACACATTGAATATAAGTGTCTATTTTCTTTATGGGTTAGAACAGTTTCATCATTACCCTCTCCTCCACCCGAAGAAACATGTCACGAATCATATGATCGCATTGATGAAATGGTTTTAATTGAAGCGCCATTGAAATTTCGTGACGCCGTTGAAACATTACCGCATAACAGTGAACAACGGTACGGTTAATTTTTACGGGAGTTTTATGGCAGTGATAATTTAGATGGTACACCTGCTAACATTATCATATAACATTAGCTCACAGATGTGAACGACCCACAATTTCCAAATCGTATCAAAGAACATAAAGCTATTGCAGTTTCCTATGCCCAAACGCAGAGAGACAGTAGTAACACTATGCATAACATAGAAATAGTTGAGATATTGGACGAGAAAGATTGCATGATCAAAGCATTGACTAAATTAATAGTCACTGTGAATGGGCTATCTCCCGTTTGAGACACACACACTATCCAATGATGCTACCAGAAGAGGATCGCCTGGCCATTAAAAATAAGAAAATATGTTGGGTATGTAAGGGGAATTTGAAGAGGGGACTAAGGGGAAAAAGGACTAAGGGGGGGGGAGGAGAAAGTAAGAGATCATGATCACTTGTGGCAGGAAATATCCTCAGGGGTAGTAATTTTCGTGGCGTAGCACATCAATCGTGCAATGTGAATGTAAGCCAACAGTTTTTTATACCAGTTTTCATTCAAAATTCAAGTTGCGATTTGAAATTTATTTTACCGGCTTTGGCACGTATACACAGGGAGGGAGGGGGTGCAGATATCCCATGGGTAAATAACTCATTTACCTACAATATTATACCCAAATCTGCTGAGAAGCTGTTGCTTTTAGAATTCCAGTGGAAAACAGTGGATAATGGGCATACGTGCCTTAATAAAATCCGTTTTTTAGATTCATATAGTTTTTCCCCAAAGCTCTCAGTCAACTAATTCAAGTGCAGAAAAGTGACAATTTTGATAGTTTCCCTCTGCTCAAACACCGCTTTCCTGACAGTGAAATGTATGACTTACTGACTTGTAAAGGCATATATGCGCATGACTATTACAACTCTGGCGCAAGGTTAAGTGAGGAGAAACTCCCTCCCATTGACGCAT
The DNA here is from genome assembly GCA_027921565.1 of Artemia sinica. Classification (NCBI taxonomy): domain Eukaryota; kingdom Metazoa; phylum Arthropoda; class Branchiopoda; order Anostraca; family Artemiidae; genus Artemia; species Artemia sinica. The sequence goes on along the minus strand of CM051259.1, from coordinate 28,876,533 downwards.
TCTATAATTCACTTAACGATAGTGAATGCACTGTCGAAGACTATGAATTTTCCAAAAGGGTATGGTCTAAGGGGGGCTGTAAAAATGGTAGAGATTATTGTAGAATGTACTTGGCAAGCGATGTGCTAACTCTTTTAGACATTGTCTGCAAGAACACAGACCAGTTTATTCAGAATTCGGACTAGACATTGGCTATTATTTTTCAACACCACACCTCGTGATGGACTTAATTCTAAAAATCAGTTGGGAGGAAATAGGTTTGATCACTGATGTGGATCAACAATTATTTGTAGTAAGATCTATGAGGGGGGATATGTTTTTCACGGAGATTTCGTCTTAACAACCGATCCAAGTGGGCAGAACTCTGTTGATGGTGTAAAGTCCAATGCTGTTTTTCTTGACATGAACTCACTACCCCTCGGCGATGTCTCACTATAGTTTACCATATGGCAATTACAAATGGCTCGAAGATCCTTGTGCCCTAGATTTCCCTGACATTCACACTGTCGAGGAAAATGGTCCCCAAGGATGTTTTTTTGAAATTGACGGTCACATAGCATTTGAACTCCACGACACTGTAAAAGATTTCGTTTTTCCGCGTGTAAATAGACTGGTGACCAGGGACTCTTTGAGTCCATACAATCGGTCTTTGGTCGAGGATATGGGCATGTATTGTACCCCCTCCAAGCAGAAACTAATTGCAGATTTGGACCCGAAACAGAATATTGTTGTTCACCATGTGCTATTGCGATGGATGGTGACCAATGGTTTCAGGGTCACAAAGATACACAGAGCCCTGCAATTCGATCAGAAACCCTACTTGAAAACGTTTATTGACTCTTTTGTCAGTAAACGTTCACAGGCAAAAAGTAAAGTTCAAAAAGAAATGTATAAACTTATTTTAAATTCAGCTTTTGGAAAAACGTGTAAAAGCGTACGAAACAGATCTCGTTGCGACGTGGTAACCTGTCCCAAAGAATGTGCACGAATTGTAGCTGATCCTAACTTTACAACATTTATGGACATAGACTCGAATATGGTTCTGCTACACAGAAAAAAGAGAAATGTTGTTCTGAATAAGAATATTGCGGGGGGGGGGGGGGTTTAGTACTTGACATTTCCAAGAAACTCCTTCTTTTACAATTTGTGTAAGGTACAATTTCAAAGGGAGGGGGAGGTTCAAGTTTACTATGGGGACATAGATTCTCTATTGTTAAAGGTTAAAACCGAAAATTTATTGGAAGATTTGTAAAATGGTGTGCACATTGGCCCGCAGATGGATTACACGAATTGGAATGAGGGCATCTGTCCCGAGCTGGTGAATCGCTAGGCCCCCAGTCAATTATTAATGTTAAAATCTGAGACGGGGAACGATTTAATATCAAATGGGGTGTTTCCCGGTCTAAAAGTATACTGTGTGGAAACACACGGTAAGGATGTAAAACAAGTGTGCAAAGGAGTGCCTGCACACTTTGTAAAACATAATTTCAACATGAGTGTCTACAGAAACTGTGTGTGAGAATAGTCTGGTGCCAAACGAAAAAGTACTGGCAATTCGCTCTCTACAATATAAGAACTATACTGTTAGAGTGGAAAAAAATGCCATGTCTTGCATATCCGACAAATTCTATGTACTCGAGGATGGTGTAAGGGTACTCCCTCTAGACCACTATCGAATTTCAGATCGAGTTGAATGTATGGACTATCGAAAACAGCTCGGTCTGGATAAATTAACTTACACTCAAAAATAGTACTTGATTGGGGGGGGGGAATAATTTCTCAATATAATGTTCATTTCATTGCCATCATCATCGTCATCATTTAACTTTTGCTGCTATTGTATACAGTTTCGATTTCCTGCCGCAGCGGCCTGCGCTCTCCGACCCTGGTGGATGGGTGGGGGGGGGGGGTGTCCGGCCGCTGCCGGCCTTGGGCCCTGGGGGGGGGCGCCCACGGTCGGCCTTGGACCTCGGGGGGATTCTCATCCTTTAAATGTTGTAAATAATGTTTTATATTTTAGTCTACAAATATGTTCGACTGTGCTGCTACTGGTGTTCTTGCTTTATTTTAACTTTTTTGTTGTTGTTGCCAATAAATGAAAAATATTAAATTGTTGTTGTTGTTCTGTTATTGATGTTGTTGTTGTTGTACAAAAAGTGCTGTTAATAAAAGAAAAAAACATGTTTTTGTTGTTCTTGTTGCTGTTGATTAACGTACTAGGTATATCTAAGAGAAAATTATTATTTATCCATTAGACAAGCATGGTTTACAGTTAGTTGTAGTCCAACTGCTGTCAACAGCAGTATGTATCAATTTCAAACACCATTCAGGATTCAAGTTCGGGATTCAAGTTTTTTAATCACTCTCAATAAACAAATATATCCTGGTGCCCCCAAATTTCTACTCTCAGCGCACAGTCATGCGACAAATAAGCCCTATGGCTACATTTCGCTGGATTTTAATCAGAATACACCCGAGGATTTACGTGTAGTCACAGATATTTTCGACAAAGAAATACTGTATATCTTCCAGTGAACAGTAGAAAGGGCTATTAGTTTTCATCATGTCACTGAAGAAACTACACGAAAATAGACACTTATTTTCCGTTCTAAGCACTTCAAAACCCCTACTCAGGAAGGCCATACTCAAACATGTTGTTGACAAAGAATTTATTAATCTAATATCTGAACTTTGTTTAAATTTAACTGAGGGCAATTTACAGTTGACAGAAGGTGTTAGACAACAGACAAATCAACATCGTTCCACTGTACGTGCATTGGCTTGTAAAAACAAAGGAAAAGATTTTAAAAGAAAACGTCTCCTTCAAGCGGGCGGTAGCTTTTTTACACTTTTACTACCAATAATCGCAGGACTTGTAAACAGTTTTCTCTAGACGGATAAACCCTATAAATTGACTCCAATAGAACTTGTCCTTTCAGCAGTTGAACACTTTGAGGACAATCTCATTAATGATGAAAATATTGCCGATGATAAAAAGCTAGTTTTACTTCAAGATTCACTGCATCGTGTGGAAAAACATAGACCTTATCGTGAGAAACCTGCCACCGTCGTCAATGTCACTGATCCCCACCCCCCAAACAGGAAACATCTCCTCAAGATTCTGCAGCAGCAACAACAGTATAATCAAAGGAGAGAGAATTGAATTCAATAGTGACATCAATTGGAAACCTATTGACACACACCTATCGGGGACAGATTAAAAGAGTATTAACATATCTCATGTTGGAAAGTGGTGGTGATGATTATCAAGTTTAAGTCGATTGCACGAGGAAGTGAATTATAATTCAGGGAAAAAGCTATAATCTACTCGATTTAATTTGTGATATGGTTAAAAATCGTAAAGGACTTTTATCATTTGAAAATAATCTATACAGCTTTATAAATACATCAAACTTCCCCAAAAGTTTTATTGGCAATAAGTAAGTTATAAAGCAATTAAGGGAATATCGTAGAGGTGTCAGCCCTCTAACAACGCCATTTAAAAAAGAAGAAGAAGAAGATTTTAAATCAATCTTGGAAAATACTAGCACTCCTAGCAGCAGCAGCAGCAGCAGCAGCAGGAGCAATGATTTGATAACACCGACGATGATGGCTAGACAAAAGTGAAGACGTATTGATATGAACTCACCGTCACAAGCACCATCCTCCTGTGTGCAAAAGGGTAGTGGACATTACACTACGTGTTTGCGTTCAAAATGAATGAAGTTTTAAAACATATCTATGAAAATATTGGTGAAGTCGCAAGTCTCAGTTCCCCCATAACACTGTCTAAAGTTGCCTCTGGCAAAGCAGCAGCACATTAAAAAATGCAAAAGAGTATCTAGAAAATGAACCGAGCTACACTCTGCATCGGAATATCCGGCTTCGTAGCAAACAATATCGACAAACTAAAGCCTTTTTCCCACTGCATATAATGCAAACAGATCTTTTACATCTAGAACTGATTCAAAGACGGTACAATACACCCTACAAATATATTCTAGTGGCAATCAGTGTCTTTAGTCGCTATGCATATGCCTTTCCATTGCGATCAAAGAGAGGTATTGAAGTTGCTCAGTCTTTAGAAAGTATTCTTGAAAATGATAACTATAGAAAATTTCAAAGTGATCGTGGTAGCGAATTTGTTAATCCACATGTGCAAAAGGTTCTATTGAAATATAATACAAAGCTTTATCATAGTCACAGTCCGATAAAGACTGCACTGGCTGAACGATTGATAAGAACGATTCGTCTATTAATTTTGATATATTGTACACTGAAAAATACTGCTGCTTTTATTCATGAAGTAGATAAAATCATGCAAATATATAACCAACGACCTCATCGATCACTGTCCAGTGTTAGCCCTCAGGAAGCTCATTGCAGTGAAAATACATTTGACACTTTCCTTAAACAATATTCCAGTGAAAAAAATGTGAAGAAAAAATTCAATGCTGGCGATACTGTTCAAATTAATAGAACCAGCAATATTTTTGAAAAGGGGAATTATTTATGGAGCACTGCACTTTTTAAAGTGTCCAAAATCCTAGACACCGAACCCACGACATATCGTCTGTGAGACACTAAAGATGATGAGATCCTCGGCGGTTTTTATGAATATGAACTACAAAAAGTTAGAAACAGTAGTGAAATTTATCAAATTGAAAAGATATTAAAGAGCCGTACTCGTAGGGGCAAGAGACAGTTGCTTGTTCGTTGGTTAGGATACAACTCCGATTTTGATTCTTGGGTTGCAGTTGAAGATATTAACAAGGCCCAATGATTTCTATATGACATTCGTGTCTAATGTCTCCAAGCCTCTGACAATGATTTGAACAAAACAAGTGATTTTTGGACAAAACTCTCTCCCACTATCAAATTCGACGGCGCGTATGAAGTGGCTCTTGTCGACTGTGTTCTCAAAAATACCTATGATATCCTGAGAAAAGATCGCGAATATGATATAAAAATTAGACTCTGTGATTGGCCGCCACCCGTTAACGAACAACATAAAATTCAAATGACCAATTGGTTGGATTATCCATATGTTGAATTACCATACGAGGAACTCACTTGTATGAATGGTTTGTGTTGTTTTATCAATAAAAGATTTTCCGCTCGTAAAAAAGGAGCTTTTTATTTATACTATTCAAAGGAAAAGGGCAAGATCTACATTAGTTCATCCAGTGCCAGTGAAAAGGTTATTCTCAATGATAATCTAAAAGATGTTCTTGCCTTTAAACTCAATACAATCAATGGTAAAAGTACCGGAAACACTAATGTTATTTATGCTGACTACCCGCCTGCCTTCTCCACGGATACTTGTATATTTCTTTATGCATCATTTGTTGAGACATCCAGAGTCTGCAATAGAAATATCCCCCTCCTACGAGTTCTTGAACGAAAAACCAATCAAGATCATATCCATCATTACAATATAAAGCATCTTCAGTATATCCCCGTAAACACTTCCTATTTAAAACTCTGCCAGTTAACACTAAGAACTGAATTAGGCGAACCTCTGGCAATATCAAAAGGTTTGGCTGTGATTACATGCCATTTTCGACACATCGTTGTCGGTGTTAAAAAAAACAAGATTTCTAATAGAAAAGTGGTATTCATTTGTCCTGATATTGACTGCTGTGTTAATGCTCTTGGCCCAAGACAACTGGGCAATGGAATGGACTATTACAAAGGTCGTTCATCAATGTCTGGCTATGGTCTTGGAAGTTGGTTTGCTCAGCTGTTTCGCTCTGCACTACCTCTGGCTAAAAAAATATATTGTACCGGCTGCGACAGATTTTGTATCCTTCACACTCTACAATTGGAGCTCTGGCAAGGATTTAAAAAAAAGTGCTTCGGACAATCCTAGGTCCAGTGCGCGAACCCTTGGTGAGCAATTGAAATCTCGACAAATTAGAATAGGTTTAAAAAGATTGAGAAACAGTGCACCACTCATCAGTTTCTACTTAGGTCAGAAACGAAAGACATCACCCCTATCAAAGAAAAGAAGGAAAAAGACGACACGTACAATAAGCATTAGAAGAAGAAGCCACAGGAAGAGAATTGTTAGATCGAAACTGGATTTCTTTTCATAGACTGAACAATGGCATATCTACCGCATAAGGATTCCCAACCTTCAATCACTTGATCTTTAAATCTATTCAATGCAGAAAATGTTGATTTGAGTGTAAAACATGGATACTAAGAAAAATTTCTATCCTCAACAACCCCTCTCCGATAATATCCACTTTCAAATTTAGTTCAATGAAGACTACTTTATGGACATGTCTTCGAAATTTATAGATTTGCATATTATAGTCAAGATTTCCGACAATGGAATGCCAATTCGTGCTGATGGAATATCCTATGAAAATTGTATATTACATAATTTATTTTGTCAAATCAGTGTCTACATAAATGGCACATTGGGGAGCACAAGCAACAATCTCTCAAATTATATAAGCTATATGCAGTTCATGTTGATAACACCCAAGTCATACAAGGAATTGAGAGGTACCTCCAATGGATATGAATATATTACAGATACTAATAGTACAGATGCACTTAAAAATGCTACAACTAGTGAATTACATCTAGTTGGAAAAATATATCATGAAATATTCAATATACCCCAATGGCTACCACCAAATATTAAAGTGGATATAAAATAGACGCTTGCTCTATCCAATTTCATTTTACGAAAAGAACTTCCTGTAAATCCTTATGTAACTTTCTCTCTCACCTCTGCAATACTACATGTGCGAAAGCAGCAGGTTATGAGTTCTGTTGCTTTGGCAGTGGAAAAACTGAGAGCCAGTGGAAATAATATTAAACTACTTGTTCCTCATACAATCACCAATCAACGCATATTGCCACAGGCTCGCGCAAATTCACTGACTCATCCTTTATCAATGATGAAATTCCATCAAAATTAGCATTGATATTTGTAAAAAGCACTAGCACAATAGGATCGTGGACTGGCTGCCCACATAAATTTGAGATGCTTGGGCTTTCATCTCTTGAGTGCAAAGTAAATGGAATCCCACTCTACAATTTATCTTTTGATAAATCCTATAGGACAATGTATGAGTTTACAATGCAAACCCTAGATCATGATTCACAACTATTTGAAAATGGTAAAACCGAAAAAATATTACCTAAAACACATGGTATCATTGTACTAGACCTGTCTGGCACTCAAGATATGAGTAAAGTACGAACGGGGAGTATGTGTTTAGAGTGAACATTCACCGACCCATTACATGAGAGTATCGCACTAATCTCGTTAAATCGATTTGAAACCTATTGGGAAATCACTCCCGAAGGCAGTGTTCCACTAGACCTTACACCATGAACACCATTCAAATAATCAATGTATTTAATATGGACCTCTACATGTCTAAATACCGATCCTTTTGTCTACCATCGGACTTCCTTGGAAAAATTCAAAGTGCAAACAATACTCTAATCATTGTTAATAGCAGTCCGTCGACTGTGAATACCGGCCATTGGCTGTACATCTTTCAAACAATGAAGAAGATTGAATTTTTTTTATCCTCTCGGCCTGCCCTATACATTCTACACTCCACACATCAACAGCTATGTTGAAAGCAGTGGGAAAACTATTATTCAAAATCGGAAGAGAGTGCAGGATCTAACGACTAAAAGTTGCGGTTTCCATGCGCTACTATATTTCGTCTTCAGATGTCGCGGTTATATTTACATGCAGTTTCTCAACATTTACGTAAACTATCTACGTCTGAACAACTTTACGGTGGAAAATATACTCTCAGACCTGTATAATATTGATTTTAGTGCCCTACGAGTAAAGTGCTTTAAAAATGTATGTGAATTTGTTTATTAATAAAAAAATGTATATACAACAACAATGTCTTTTTATTCTTCACTTTAGATTTCTTCTTCTTCGGTGTATAGGCAACTGTCAAGAACCACTATTGCTGGTAGATCATTTGAATTCACTGTATATTGTTCTTGATTGGCTGCAAAGTCAGGGTCACATTTTCTACAGTACAATGTAACTTCACTCTTATCGTATCTCTTTGTATAGTCAATGATACTATTTGCATTCATATCGTGAAATTACGTATTTCAATTTGTCTATTTGAAGCAATATCACATACAGTGTTTTCAAGTGGTGAATCACATTCGTTAGCAGCCAAATAAAAATCACTAGGTTTATAGTCATAATAGGCATTGTTGTCACAACGATGACGTAGAAACCAAATTGTCTTGTTACCCCAACAGTTGAATCGTAGACCTGATTCTTCCTCCCAAAATAATTTAAAACCACGACGATACCAATCTCGTAGAAATAAACTAAAATCACGTTTAGAGTTCTTTCCAATCTTACCAGGATAAGTATTCTCCCACTGATCACATTTGTCATAGTGACAATTGGAGCATAGTTGCCCTTTAGGGTGAGATTCACAAATCTCCTGAAGACATGAATTACAGCCTTTAATTTGTACTGCATATCCTCTATATAATTTACATGAATTGCATAATTTGCACTTTTCATTATACTCATCAATAATTGTGCAATTCTCACATGATGACCAACTGCCAAGAGTATACATACATAGTGGACATGTTTAGAACATTTTTTGGTTTCCAGTGTCAACTCTCTCACAGCTAAAAGGAAACTGATCCACGTTCGATAAATTCAGAGGGGTATAGGAGAGAGAGAGGAGTAACTCTGTGACGTTATATTATCTGTTTCGAAAGGGAGAGTAATCTACATAGAATCTATGGCAATGTTTTCAAAAGTATATCCACGATATTATTCTGCTTTGTTTCAATTAATTATATGAATAAATTGAGTAAAAGCATTTGAGTCACGTCGTAAAAGCTTCATACAATAGTCCCATGGGGGAGAATCAGTTTTCATTATATTGTCAAGTGTTCCCTGAGAAAATATCTTCCGTTGAAGAGATAACTCGAGAAAATCGTCAACTAGAATCAGACATTTTTCCATAATCACAAGATTCGACTTAATTCTCTCTTTCTCAAGTTTATTCATTTTTCATTCCCAACACTCTCACTGCTGACTCTAGACTAACCACGATTCACTCTACTTCAAGAATATTCGATAACCTAAACAATCTAACAAAAAGAAAGGGAACATTTTCGATTTCGAAACAATTTATTGTGCGTAATCATAATTACAACAATAATATATATTACACATATACAATTACCGATATAGCTTATTGTCCTCTATATACTTCACTATTGCATTTAATGCACTTTGAAGTCTATTCACATGTGCTATATCAACTTTTGCAGCGAAGCATAATTGGTCCTCCAATTTAAATTTACTCAATGATAACATGTATCTTGCATATACTTCATCCCATTCAGGACAAAGCCGTGATCCTTTTGTGATTTCTACCGCAATGTTTGGTACTCTTGTATCATTGCTGCTGCTGCCAGCTCTACTATCAACTTCTAATAGTGTAAACATTCCACTCATTATTGCCATATATCTCGATGAATAAATATAGGAGTATAGTCAAACTGTTCTCTTCTTGAATTCTATTCTCACACTAATAACAATTATACTGACAATCCCTCCTTATATTAGTTGTGCTTGCTAAGACCCCTTAGAGGTATTGCGCAAAACCAATGTTGCAATTCTCAGAAGTTTGATGATGTCACTTCGCCCAGTATTTCTAACTCCCAAGTGGTTTAAAAAGAGGCATGTGATCTTGTTCGCCCACGGATTCTAGCCCTCTGATTGGCTGTGATCTTGTATAGTTAGTATTCAAAGTAGGTCAATGCCCATATATGGAATTCGCCTTGGAGTAATACCCCTTCCCCTACTATCGCATTGAACCAACGACCCGACAAGGTCGGGAGAGGGCTTGTTCAAACGGAAATTGGAAGTTCTAGTGTTCCTTTTGAGTGACCAAGTAGATTGGAGGGTAACTTGCCCCTTCCCCCGCCCCTTTTCCCAAAGACATCTAGTCAAAATTTTGAGGTAATCATTTTGTTCAGCATAGTTGAAAGCCGCTGTGAAGAAAAAAGTGGGGTAGCAAAGTAGCAACGCTACTTGGCAGTTCTAGAATTTGTTTTGTCTGAAAATACCAAAAATACGATTTTTACATATAAAAATACTTTTTTCTAAAAGAAAAGCTATCAAAACACAAGTTGTGCTGCTAAAGTGTCGGCAGTTTTTGGAATTCTCTCAAATTCTGCTACTGGCAGCTTTGAAACTTTTTCTATACCTGGTTGAAAGGTCCAACAACTATGGCTCTGGGGATTACAAGACTCCCCACAGCCTGTGGGGAAAGGGCTGTAGGCTATGGAATTTGCCCATTGTTTAGATGTAGTAATTGTAATTGGAAAATATTCAGAAATTCTTCAAGGGGTATTTTTTAAGGGTGGGGGATTTATTGGTTTAATTTTCTATAGAGAGGGGAGTTTTTTCTGGTATGGCTTGAAAAACGTTCATAAATTAAGTATATACAAAAAATCTTTCAACTGAAAGTCAGGAGCAACATTAAAACTTGAAACGAACAGAAAATATCCCGTATACGAGAATGGAGCTGCCCCTCCTCAATCCTTCACTCTTAAAGCTAAAGTTTGACTTTTTGTCTCAATGCTGTAAGAACGACTGCTGAAACACAAGGGCCATTGATTTGGAATAAGAACCTTTTTTAAAGCACTAAAAATGTCAGCGGAACGATCGTGGAATTGAACAGATGACAACCCCCCTTATGTACGGAGTAATATCTGTTCGTTTTAATATTTGATGTTGGTCCTTACTTTCACTTGAAATAACATGTTTTTTTTTATTAAATCTCGAAAGGTAATGTGACCCCACTTCCTACTTACCTGTTTGGTCTATTTTAAAATAAGTCTAGACAGTACCAGCCTTTTCTTTTCCCATCAAGGCCAGATTCAGTATTTTTCTTCGGGGGGGGCTACAAAAAACTTTAAAAAATGCATTAAAAATTTATTTATATGCATATTTGTTACGTTTTCGCAAGTCGGACAAAAATTACGGAAGGGAAGGGGTTCAAACCCCCTAACCCTCTGGAACCTCCCTTGGTTCCCAATCACAGATTCGTTCAAAAAATTCCCCAGTTCAATCTCTTTCCTTTCTTAATCTGTCCTCATTTCCTTATTTTCCTCCTCCAATAATTGTCTTTTAGCTTCAGAAATTGAATATGTTCATTGCCCCTCTTAAGAACTGAGTGATTTTATTTAACCTGAAAGCAAACAATTATTGAGCAACTTTAAATTGCAATTTAGGTAAAAGGTTCTATTAGGACAAGTTAGAGAAGGCAACTTAAGTTCTTAAAAAAAATCCTAATAAAGCCTATTCTCAATGAGACTTCACTAATACGGGATTGAACTAGCGCTAATATCACAAATCAATTGAAACCAAACCCGTTCACTACAGAGGTTTTGCTGACTTCCAGAACCATTGTTTTTTCTTACTTATCTTGGTATTGCCAGGGAAGACGTATGCTTATATCTAATAATTTAATTTTTAAAAAAATGTTTTTTTCAACTGAAAGTAAGGAGCAACATTAAAACCTAAAAAGAACAGAAATTGTTACATATATCAGGGGGCTGCCCCTTCTTCATCCGCCGCTCTTACGCTAAAGCACTAAATTTCTTTAAATATACTTGTCATTCAAATGGCCCTTGGGTTTCTGGAGCCTTTCTTAATGAATTTGAACAAAAAGTCAAACTTTTCTTTTTTGAATTTTTAAATTTCGTATAGGCTACCTGTAGGCCTATGCTGCTAAGAATGTTAAAAATTGTTTATGATTTTGTTCCTAACTACTTAAAAAGCAACCTTGATTTTTCATTTTCTTTTTTTTTTACAGGTGTTTGGTAGAATAGGCGGTAATTATATATTATACAAGAAACACTCGAGAAGTGAAGTTTGGTTAATGCTAATGGAATAAAACAAAATATGATGAGAATATAATACTTTATTAGGAAAATTGTGAAAACTACAACTTAGAATAATGTGCCCAGAACGCAGAAATGTCCTTAAGAATCGCGTTGAAATAAGTTCTGCCTTTATCGTTCCTTGGCAAATCCCAAATCTTTAAGTTGAACATCCATGATGAGACACTATATTCTATCACTAGGCATTGCAAACTAACCGGTTATGTCCTATCTGATTTTCGCGATCCAAATTCCCGAGTGTTTCTCGTATAATAGGTAAGTACCGAATAGGCTATCCTAAGACTTCCCACTTAGCCCCTTTTCAGATGGGCACTAGGGGTTCGTTTACGTATACTCTGAATTATGCGCAAGGACTTACTTGTGTTGGGATTATAGGAGAACAGAAGCCTAATAAAAACTTTAACAGAAGCATAATTTGATTATTTGGAAGGGTTTATAAACTAAAATCATGTATATTATGGCTGCTTTGAGGATGCGGTCTTAGAATTTTACCAAAATTTTTCGAGATTGTGCTGTAAATTATACGGTAAGTTTCGGTAGTTATCCTCATCAAGTAATAAAAAAACATCGTTTTTTTCTGATGAAAGTAAAGAGCAAAGTTGAATACTAAAACAGTCAAAAATTAATGCTTCGTAGTTAAACAACATATTGAAAACTGTTTCAAATAAAATGACTCGTGATATTTCCCTATATTTATGGAATTCAGAAAAACTAGCGCTTTCCTGAAAACACAAAACCGACGCCGCCAAACAGGAATAGGGGCAGAAAATTCGTAAGTAGGCGGCAGAAAATAAAAGACTAATTTTGCTAAGCTCTCAATAGTCTTTGACCGGCCGTGAAATGAATCAATTTAACTATACAATTTTCATTCTCTAAAAAACTCGAGCAAGCCTAGTAAGGTTCTAGTAAGGTTTTCTAGTAAACATACTTTAGGGGTTTCAGGCTCTTATCGAAATTCTCAAATTTGAATGCCATTATTACAAATATTTATCTTTTAAATTCATACAATATAGTGAAATTTTATAGAGATTTTAGAAAACTGAAGGACATTAAAAACTGTGGAGATTATCCTGATGCTCTTTCTATGCTTCTCAGGCTTTCAGCTCCAGAAACGAAACAAAAATGTATCATATGTCACTTGAACATCTCTAAAGGTATTGAACCATTAACCATTTCTAAATGACGTTATAGTATATTATTAGTTCTGACGGTCAGCGTACTATTTATGAAATTTAATAAAGGGGACTTGGAGGGGGAGTATACAGGAGGGGGATTTCAAACAGGTTTTTTTTTTTACCGCGGAGATTATAATGGTACCCTTTTCTGCTTTCCAGTCCTTCAACTCCAAAATGGCACCCAAAGTATACTTTGGGTGCCATATGGCACTTTATGATACCGTTGTCAAGTCGAAGATATAAAAAGCACGTAGATATATAGATTAGCTTTCAAATGAGCCCTTAAAAAGCTGTCTTTGGCGTTCCAGTGCCCCATCTAGCGGTGGAGAAAAACAAAGAAGAAATTGAAAGTGTCACATCCAAAAAGTACTTTTCCTTTTTTTTTTTTTTTTTTCTTTTTTTTTAATCTTTATTCCTATTTATTGAGCTGTATTGAGGTATCCAAAAAATGAAGTACATTCAACAAAATTATAAAGAGCGAAGTTTTTGAAGCCCTTTTCTTGATATGGAGCCATCATCGTTTATATCAATGATTTTTCCAAGCATCCCTGTAGTCACTTTTACATTTTCCGACGGGCTTTCTTGTATCTCGGCAAGCCAAATGTCCGAAGGCTGTCTAAAGAAAAGGAAATGCGGTTTAAACAAAATAAAATAAGAAGAACATGAGAATTATTGGAATTGTCAGGGAAAGGGTATCATGCCCCTGTGCATCAGTGTGGCTTGGTCATTCTGGCCTTAGGTTAATATTCTGGGAGCCATGGCTCATTGAACCTCCCTATAACAAGTTTATTTCATTAGTTAACTTCAACTCTCGTGGTTGCAGCAACATGATACATCAACAGATATAAAATTTATTCAACTGAAGACCAACAAGTGGTTGAAGATTAGATACAATAACTTTTCAGTGACACTTGTGGGAAGAATAAAATACCTTGAGACGGTACAATGGATCGAGCCGTTTCTTTTAATAGGTTGTGCTTTTTTTTTTTTTTTTTAAACCCACCTCCTCTCCTCTCAGTGGTACTAACTTCTTTATTTCCGAAACTGATAACTACATTTATGTACCACCTACACTAAAAAAAAAAATAAATAAAAATAAAAAATAAAAAAACCTACAAATTTTTTAAACTTTACATTATCATAACAATCAAACTATAAATTTGAGCAGTTAATACTTTACAGATTTCATTTGGGGGCATTCTACAACCAAATAACCAACATTAATACAAAATCTGCCTAGCCGCTTTGCAGGGTACCCTTCCGGTATAGGGAACCCCTTCCACGGTGGCACCAACTATCAAACTCCAAGAAAATACTTTATTTTGCCTCCAAAATCCCTCTGTTTACCTTATAATCCCGTCCTCCCAAATTACTCACTCTCATACCTCAAAAACGCCGAAATAAAAAACTTTGTCTGAACATCATCTTACACAAACATACACTCAACACTTAGACAAAGTTTTTCATTTTTATTTTTTTCATTTATTTCTTCGTTTTCTAAAAACCCTTTTCAACTGCTCAAATTCCAAAAAAAAGAAAAAAGAATTTAAATACATAAAACATATTTTAATAGATATTAATTTCAAAATATTTCTCAAATCTATTACTTATTCTCAAAAAATCTACTTCTTTATCCGAAAACTTTTTAAAAATATCGATATTTATTTTTTCCTTCCTTTTTCTTCTACTCCATACATACCGGCATAAATTTCCTACTATAAAACACACCATATTTTTCTTTTTATCCTCCATTTTTTCCCTTATATCTAACTTTATAATCCTTTTTTTATCCTCCTCACTTTCTATACTCACACCTAAATTTCTTACTATCTCAAAAACAAAATTAAAAATATTTTCATTTTTCTCACACTCCAAAAATTCATGAGATAGTCCATCTAGTACCACCTCTGAACAGAGGTGACACCTTGGGTTTTTACTTCTAATAAAACGCGCAATTCTATCTCTATACGGCATAATCCTATGTATTATCATAAACATAACTTCTCTAACCCTTGTTTCCATGGGGAAGGCGTGGAGGTTACTAAATGCTGTTTCAAAATTTATAAAAGGTTCTTTTTCCTTTACATGATAAATTGGTTCATTTTCTGTCAATTTCAGCAAATTTCCAATTTCACGTTTTTTCATTTTTTCCTCTGCTTCTAACAGGCCAGTTTCTTTTGCCTGTTGTATAACTTTAAAAATGTTTCGTGCATACAATGGGATCTTTGTTTCTGGAAAATCTTCTTCATTCAGTGCTTTTATTAGCCACTCTCTTGTTAAAATAGAATGATTTCCTCCATTTAGGGAGTCAATGGTATTTCTTATTAGGAGGTTCTTGCAGGCTGACCGAAAATCCAAAACTCCATTTCCACCTTTATCTTTAGGTTGATAGGGCATTCCCTTGTTTAGTTTTTCAACCTTACCATGCCATACAAACCTCCAAATATGTTTCTCAATTTCTGTCGCCGGGGAATCTGGGAGGGGGGTTATGGGTGTTAATTTTCGATTATCGAATTCAAAATGTTAAATTTTGGTTGGAAACTGTCAAATGTAGATCACACGTCGACTGTATAAAATCAGGTAAAAAAAAAAAACCACCAAACGTAGAATGGCTAAGTGAAGGTAGAAATCAACCGGAGACTCTCAGTTGTAGAAATTTGAATCAGTAGGTAGAAGCTATCGCGAGGAAATCCATATTAGGCATTGTGTAACAGCCTATTTCAAAATGTTCATTTAAAAGAAAGTGTTTTTCAAGAAGGCGCTTTGAATAGAAGAAAGTTCAATAGCTCGTAACGTTTCGATGTCTTATTAATCAGTCTTCTGCAGTATTTGCGGCTCAATATCACAAGCAATTTTGGTAGCGGGCGAAATAGCTCTTCAATATGTTGCCAGTATTTAGCGTAAGATGTCGTAAGTGCTTATAACGGTCACTCAAATGTCACTTGGAGGTTTTCCCCTAGTGATATATGCTCCACTAGTTTTAACCGCTTGCCACCACTCTGTAAATCTTTTTTTAGTTCTTTATTCGTATGCCTTTTATATTGGCAGATGTAATGGTTTACGTAAATTCCAAAGATAGACGATAAACGTTGGTACATGGTCTTTATTAAATAACGTGA
>CM051259.1:28750287-28855287 GCA_027921565.1 Artemia sinica | reverse complement strand
TATTAGTAATGTGAAGACCAAGCCACCGAAAAGAAGAGACACAGGGAATAGAGAAAAAACCACAGTTAAGAGGGAGACTCGCACTCGAATTAAATGAAGTATATTCGCACTTATCAACGTTCAACACAAGCCCAATCCGTCTGAACTGGTCTGAGATCCAGCTGAAAGAATGTGAGAGCCCAGCTCTAGAACGACTGACAAGGAGAACATCGTCCGCATAAGCGAGATACGAGACATCAATTCCATCAGGAATGAAAGTTGAAGGCAAAGATGAAAGGATAGGAGCAATACATAACTTAAAAATAGTTGGAGAATGCACACCAGCTTGACGGACCCCATGCCGAAGAAACACCTCTGAATCAGAAACTACTCCATTACATTTTACCCGAATAAAAGAGTTAGAATACCAGTACCGTAACAAAACAACAATAGAAAGGTTAATATTATATACTATTATATGATGTACTATGTTAGTACATCATATAAGCATTTCTCATGACATCATATATGACATTATATAAGTATTTTCTTATATAATGTCATACATAGCACAAAGAAGATTGTTGAGTTTCCAACACAACAGTTATTTATGTAATATAATGTTTGTATGAAGGCCCAAAAAACAAAAATTTGCAGTTGCAGTTACGGTAAATGATGATTCTTTGGAACAAACAACAAAACTAACGTGTCAAAAATGAAAATGAAGAACAAAGACACAGACGATTAGAATATATGCGAAAACAACAATTAGAGCGTGTTAAAAATGACACGACAAGAGCAAAGACACACGGAGTTAGAAGACATACGACAACAAAGAAGTGAGGGAGTGAAAAATGAAAATGAAGATTCTCTTTGGTATAATGTTTTCGGCAATGATGATTTTCTATGGTGCAGTTTTCATTTTGATCCAACACCTTTTTTGACGGTTTCCAGGCTATCTTTCGAAATATCCGTAAATTTATTTTCGCAAAAAACTTTCATCATCAATATTAATCAAAATCGTAGTTGCCATTCCTGAATAAGCTTTAAATGGTATTTTTTATCACTTGACATTTTTTTTAACCGTTTTCAATTTTTTGTTACTATGGGCCATGGTTCGTTCTTTACTAGGTTGCACAGCTATCGCTGCAACCATGATGGTTAACTTTTGAACCAGGATAACTATTTCTGAACGATAAATCTAGGAAAACAAGGAAATGCAACATCTTGGGAGACAGATAACTCCGCTCTTTTTAAAACCGGGTTGATTCTTTTGTGGGGAATATTAAGCCAGTAAAAACAATGAAAGTTTTTAAGTTGGAGCATTTTTGACAAGTAAGCTCTCTGTTTCTCTGTAGTCCTATCCTATGATTTTTGTTTCTTTTTTTCAGCTTTATTTGCTGCTGTTGAAAATGGACAAGTAGAAAGATGTCGAGTGATTGCTCAATCTTCAGATTGTGATATTAACAGGTAGGCTGAATTTTTGGCCCTAGGCATAGTGGTCCTACATAAAAAAAAAGTCTGTTTTCGATAATAGGATTGTTTAAGAAGAATAATAACACAAATGGATATTAACAAATTAAAATATAAAGAACGATAAAACAGTAAAATAATCGCCAATATAATAAATAATAAGTACATTTTTTTACAATAGTAAGTAAATTAAATAAATAGTAAATAAAATAATAAAAGAATAATAGAATAATAAAATGATAAAAAGAATAATAAAATGGTGAGAAAAGAATAATAAAACCGAAAAAGAGAAAAGAAGAAAAAGATTCTTATTTCCAAACCAATGCTGTGAAGAAGCTTTTACATAATATTCTCTTAATTTCTGCGTGTGTTGTTGTATGTTGCTGCAATTGCGGTTCGCCAAATATCCTTTTTTTCAATGCAGTAGTACTACCACGTCGCTAAGCATTTCGAGATCTCTCCAATAACAGTTCCATCAAATACATTGGTCTGATGCCATCTTTGTTAGACAAAGTATGCCTTGTCCTACCATCCGGCTGACGCAGTTGGGACTCAGTATTCGAATTTCAATTCTTACCACGCCAGTGCACACAACTGTACAGGTTCACATGTCCTTACAATCAAACAGTTCGTGGGAACGAACTGTAAGTAAGGAGCGACCCGGCTCAATAGTAACCAAAACTCTAAAAATTGATTCAATAACATCAGATTTTTATGCTGATTTCAAATATATAAGTTTCATTAAGTTTAGTCTTGCCCATCAAAAGCTACGCGCCTGAGAAAATTTGCCTTGTTTTCGAAAAAAGGGGGAAACAACCCCTAAAAGTCATAGAACTTTAATGAAAATCACACCATCAGATTCAGTGTATCAAAGAACCCTACTATAGAAGTTTCAAGCTCCTATCTGCAAAAATGTGGAATTTTGTATTTTTTGCCAGATGAAAGATCATGGATGCGTGTTTATTTGTTTATTTTTTTTTATTTCCCCAGGGGTGATCGTATCGAAAAAATAGTCCTAGAATATCGTGAGAGGGCTCATCTGAACGGAAATTAAAAGTTCTAGTGCGCTTTTAAGTGACCAAAAAAATTGGAGGGCAACTTGGCCCCTTCCCACGCTCATTTTTTCCCCGAAGTCACCCAATCAAAATTTTGAGATGGCCATTTTGTTCAGCATAGCCGAAAATATAATAAATATGTCTTTGAGGATGACTTAATCCCCCACAGTTCCTGGGGGAAGGGCTGCAAGTTATGAACTTTGCCTATTGTTTACATATAGTATTGGTTAATGGGAAGTATACAGACGTTTCAGGAGAGATTTTTTTTCTGGGGGGGGGGGGGGTCGGAGGAGGGGGTTACGGGGAGGATCTTTCCATGGAGGATATTTCTTTGGAGGAAGAGACATTTCTATGAAGGGGGTGCCAGATTTCCCAGCATTATTTAAAAAACGATCAGAAATTAAATTTAAAAAAAAAACAAGTTTTTTCAACTGAAAGTAAGGAGCAACATTGAAACTTAAAACAAACAGAAATGATTACGTATGAGGGGTTCGCCCCCTAGTCAATACCTCGCCCTTTACGCTAAAGTTTTTTTTTAGTACTTTCAAAAGAGATATCTATTTTAATTAACCGGCCTTTGTGATTCAGGGGTTTGTGATCCGAACAAAATTCGAACTTTAGCGTAAAGCGCGAGGTATTGACTAGGGGTAAACCCCATAATATACGTAATAAAAACATACAAATATAAAAGTTCGTTATGTAAGTTAGTTTGTAAGTTACGTCAGAACAAAATTTCGAGAAAGCCATTTAGCCAAAACAAGTAAAATTAATACACAAGTTTCATTCTGATTATTCATGTACGGTGAGCCAAAATCAAAGCAATATTAATTCAAAAACGTTCAGAAATTAAATAAAAAAACAAGTTTTTTTTAAACTGAAAGTAAGGAGCGACATTAAAACTTAAAACGAACAGAAATTATTCCGTATATGAAATGGGTCTGTCCCCTCCTCGACGCCTCGCTCTTTACGCTAAAGTTTTACTCTATTTTTTTAAACAATAAAAACTTTAGCGTAAAGAGCGAGGCGTTGAGGAGGGGACAGCCCCTTTCATATACAGAATTATTTCTGTTTGTTTTAAGTTTTAATGTCGCTCCTTATTTTCAGTTAAAAAAAAACTTTTTTTTTAAATTTAATCTGAAACAAGCCTCATCAGACAAGACTATCCTATCATAGGCAAGACAAGTTCTAGTGTCTCATTCATAAAAGGAATGCGTGTCTATAAGCAAAATTGCAATCGGTGATCTGGGTTGTCCTCACAAAGACTATGTACCAGTCGTGGACGGTAAGGTTATAATTTCAGCTTATCCATTGTGCGTCGTAATGATGTTCGAGAGTTTTTTCGAAACACAACAGATAATGATGGAAACAAGTACAGATAATGGCAACAGAAACAAATAATGGACTAACTATAACCTTTACATTTACTTGCTGCGGGACCAGACGTGGACGCCTCACCCGGCATCTAGAAGACCCACGGCATCACGGCCTTACGCCAGCTCTTCACCAAACCGGATTCAGAAGCTCTTCCACTTTCTGCCAAATTTTCGAAATCCACTCTTAACGTCTAAGTTGATTACAAAATACTGCGAAATTTCACTACGAGAGTGGTTACAAATCACGGATCCGTTAGTTGAAATAGTCCGTTAGTCTTCTTCTGATTATCTTGATTACCTGATTATCCTGCTATTTTCTGCTTATAACAGCTTTGTTCGGACCGGATTATTTTATTTCAGAGTTATTGGCAAGGGGAATTACTGTTCAATAGCTAAACTTTGCTGATGAGTTTGTGTCCAAAATACTTCATTGTTGTAAGGCCTGTTTTTTCTTTCAACTCTCACTGATTATTTTCGTTTTTCAAAATCTCATTTATTGAAGATATCCTGAAGTTGAACTCGAAGTTTTGGAAATGTGATATTGAGATACGGCCATAATAAAATATTTTTAATAAAATTTCTGGATGAATTGTTAGGTAGTAGCTACAGACACGTGTGCAGGTTTTTTTGAGGGAGGGGGTAATAATAAGAAAATACTTGTAAGATTTGTTTAATATATCTTGTAGGATTTTTATAAAATTTAAGGTTTTTTGGGGGGAGAGGGGGGGAAGGGACTCCTCGCTCTCGTGAATGACTTTCTATTATATAATAGTATAATAGAGCAGTTTCTAGACTGGTCGCTTCTTATTTGTCCTGAATATTTCAGAAATGAATCAAATGCAGAAATTCAGGGGTACAGATAAGGTTCATAGGTCAGAGGCTCAGATTAGAAATAGGGCTGTCCTAGGTCAAGCTCCTTGTTTCACCTCTTCTAAACTTAGAAAGCTAAACTTCTAAACTTAGTCCATT
Organism: Artemia sinica; assembly: GCA_027921565.1. Lineage (NCBI taxonomy): Eukaryota > Metazoa > Arthropoda > Branchiopoda > Anostraca > Artemiidae > Artemia > Artemia sinica. The sequence continues at coordinate 28,850,438 of CM051259.1, read as the reverse complement.
TCTCCTACCCTTGACAACCCAGTAAGTCCAGCCTTTGCCGCTTCATCTTCTCATGCTTAAACTTATTCGCTAATCCGTAGCCTTACTGAAGGATATCAGAGCAGTTTTATAATACAAGGGCCTCAAAACATGGACTTTTTTCCCCTTCCACCATGTCCTCCCCCTATTTTTTTGTGTGAATTTAGTGTATTGCAGTTTGACATAAACATTTTTAAAGTTTCAGTATAAAATTTAAATTCCGAACAGAGTATTAGCTTATATAAAGCATTATCAATCAACTCGTGGTAACAAACTGCAGGTAATGAATGACGTGTGTATATAGAAGCCAAAACTCTCAACACAAAATTTTGATAAATTAAAGGAATTTGTTTTTGAGGGTCATTCCAAATACATAAAAATCATTAACCTTAAAATTATCCTTAAAAAGCTATGAGCATGAGAAAATCTGCCTAATTTCTGAAAAATTGGCAGAAACGCTCTTAAAAAGGGTATGGTCTTCATTAGAATTGTAAATTGTAAACTCAGCATTTCTAAGAACTCTGTTTTGGAGGTTTCGAGCCTCTATTTGCCAAAATGCTAATTTTTGCATTTTGTCTCGAGAAAAGTGCTATCGAATACGTGTTTATTAATTTTTTTATATATTTTTTTCGCCCATAAGTGATCGTATTGAAGTAGTGATCACGGAATATCGGGAGGAAGCTATAACTTTCAAATGAAAATTAAAGGTTCTAGTGCCCTTTTTAAATAACAAAAGAGATCGTACCAAAAGAAAGCGTCGATTTCTGCCATTATGTGGTGCAAACCAAAATTTTGAACCAAACAGAGCCAAATGCTATCGAGCGAAAATTTTGGGGTTGTCAATCGGTTTGGAATTATTGACAAAGTATAAACGTAGACCATTAGTTTTTAGATCTTATCAGAGCAAGGTGCCGATTTGTGCTGCAAAACAGAAATTTTTGCCCAAACAAGGTCAAAATGCTAACGATCGAAAATTCTAAGGTAACCCGATCAACTTTACTAACTATTAAAAAACTATATGAATTTCCTCCCAGTTTCAGCGATCCTACTGCCACATGGGGCCGCAACTGTCTCCAAAGCTATGCACAGTGCATGCACAATGATGGGCTATTATGTAGAACATTTATGCATTATTACTAACAGCTGTTCACTATTGCACACAAACTATTAGGGAAGGGTAGAAGGTCTGTGTTTTTTTTAGGAGAGGGGGTTCCCAAACCTTCAAATGTGAATTTTCAAGGATAAATTTTCTAGTTTTTGCGAGAAGTTCGTCTGGTCAACGTCGTGAGAGGATTCTACCTCTAGTATCCTCACATTTTGAACAATATATTTGGATGCTAAGGGGACATTGGATCCCCCAGTATTGCCGTAATTTTAGTGTGAAGTAAAAATTGCGTGTACGCTACGTGATACGTGTCTGAGGAGATTCCCCATGGTAAATATTAAGCGCATTGAAAGTTGTAGGGCATTGTAGATTCTATGTAAATCAATTGCCCCTGATAAGATTTTCTGTAGTTAACACTTTTTTTTATTAGGCTATATTGTTTGGTTGTAATGGCTCGATGACTATTTTTGTAAGAAATATACAACTTATGCTTACCTGGACCAAGGCGAAAGATGATTCCCCAGGAACAGTATTTCTCAAACAAATCACCCCCTAAAAATATAGACACTATTTTTTGAAAAATCATCGTGGTATTTCAGGCCCCTCTTAAAAAAAAATCTTAAGGGGTCATCTTTTATCTGAGGTATTTTTCATTTCCGAAGCATGGTTCTGGTAAAATTAAAATTTACGTTAAAGGCCAGGGCCGTTCGGGTTAAAGCTATCCTCCACCGAGCATGGTATTAAAAAACGAACAGAAAATAAATAAAAAACCTTTTTATTTTCACAGAGAGTAAAGAGCGATATTGAAACCTAAAACGAATAAAAATTACTCTGTTAATAACGGGGACTGCCGCTCCCTCAACCCCATATCTTTGCCTCAAAGTTTTACTATTCCTTAACTTAGTGTAATTCTTCTATATACGCAAGGGTTTGTCTCTCCTCCCTTAACCTTCCCCTCTTTACATTTAAGTTTTCTAGTGCTTTACTGAATTAATCTATGAGTACAAGAAATGTAGTTAATGGGTAGTTTTAAGTGTTTTATGTACTAATTGCCTTTGAAGTATTTGAATAGAAAACTTTTTTGTTTAAAAGAAATGCTCTTCAATAAGCTTTTCCATTATTGAGACATTATAAAAATATTTTTTATCCCAATACAATTGCCCCTGTGTGAGCAGTCGTTCTTAAAGTATTGCGAGCAAAAAGCCAAACTATACCGCAGAGAGTGGGTGGTTGAGGGAGCGGCAGCCCTCCTTCATATATGAAATAAGTTTCCTTCGTTTTAAGCTTCAATGCTGCTCATTGCTTCCATTTAAAAAAAATGTTTCTTTTTATTTAATTTTATTATAAGGAATAGTAGAATTTCTTATGCTATAACTTTTATTTCTGGTGAGTGGTGACCAGCAATTGTTTTGATATTTTTATCACTCCCACTAATTATATTAACATCATTTTCAAAACATCATCCTGTTCCCTATTAATGATCCCGCCTTTGAAAGGATGTTTGTGTCTTTCTAAGACTTTCCATAGGCCTTGCATATATAGTAAATTGTCTTGGCTGGATAGATAGGTCAATTGATTATCTGATGTCAATTTATTTTCTAGCCCTAATGCTGTAGGTTTGACCTTGTTGGATGTAGCCGTCTTGCTAAGAAATAACCAAATGGCAAAAATGCTTAGGAATGAATTTGGAGCACAGGAAGGAGTGAAATGTAAGTCAAATGATTTTGAAGTTCTTTTTTTATTTAAATGCAAATATTGAAGCCAAGGTAAAAGTGTTAAAGAATAAGTTAATAAATAAATAAAAGCACTTGAATTAACGCTTTTATCTGTAAGTGCGCTGAAAAGTAGAACAAAGATGATCCAGCTACCCAGAAAAACTGGTGTCCTTCAAGACTATTAAACAACTAACATTTTAGATATAAACTTTTAAGTTATACTTTACCACAGAATTTACAAAAAACAATTACTACTATATCACCAAAAAAAAAAAAATTAAATTTTGTGGCTTTTATCCTACCTGACCCTCCCCTACCTCACTTGGAATTGATAGAAAATTACTGACTAAATTAGAGCCATCTTTGGTGGGGGTGGGAGACTGGTTCAATAAAATACACGTTACCCCAGGCTAAGTTGTTTTAAGTTGGCTCAGACGAATAGTCTAAAAGTCATTCTTAATTTCCTAATAGAAATCATCTTATTCCTAAATGGAAATTACACTTGAAAGAAGAATATAACTTACTAAGAGGAGCCTCACTTACTTATAGTTTAAAAGCATTGATAAAATATATCTTAATGAGATTTAATATCTGGCTTCATTAAAACGTTTTTATGCAAGAGCCGGTTTTATCCTTTCTACTAAGCACGAGACGCTTCTTTTTAATCATTAAAATCGGCATATTTTTCAAAATTTTTAGAATTATTTCTTTAGTGCATTTTGCTCTTATGGCAGTGCAATCTTACATGAGACATCTGGTAGCACTGAGCACGGCAGCCTTCCTCTTTTCTCTTTGCGTGCAGTTCTGTAAATTTGCTTCGGATGGAGATGTCTATTATACTGAGCAATCACAGCTGCTGCATTCTCTCCTCCCATATCTGTAATCAGAGGGGGAATCCCAACACGAAAAAATAGTCCCTTAAACGGTACACCATCTCTCAAGGAAATTTTATCTGAACCCCTTCTAAAGGCCGCACTTTGTGTGAATATTTTTCTCCTATTATCTACGTAGGTAATTGGCTATTGTCCGTAACACTCAGCTACCGAAGCCATCCTACAAAGCGATTGTTTCTCACTATACAGTTAGTGGGTTCCAATTCTTACAAGAGAGTACACGATAGTGCTTTTTCTTTTCTTTTGTTTCTGCGGGCCAACAAGCCCTGCTGCTATTTTTTAATATTTCTGACCTTGCAAAAGGATAATATCATCAAAACTGCTTTTCCTGACTTCCATCCACTTTAATGTTCCGTTGCCAATAGATACGAAATCTCGGGAAACAAATTTAAGAACGGAACTATGTAGACAGGAAATTAATAGTTCTTTTGACTTCAACATTGGAGTGTCAAAATTCTTATGAAATACATTTGAACTTTTGTACCATGGTTCATAAAGCTGTCTTTTCACGCATAACGGCCGTTTTTGTGTTTTCTGTCAAATTTCATCTGTTTTTGTGCAGCAAGTTTTTTCGTCACGATTCTTCAACAGATGCATGAAATAAGCCGTTTGAAAGCATATCAGTTAAAAAACCGGCTTTCTACCCAATCATGTTTCTGATTTTCCTGTTTAAGTTTTAGAGAATGTAATGAACAGATCTGATATGAAAAGCTCTGTGTCGTTTTTGCATCTGCTGTACCCGGCCTGTTCTAGATCAGGAAAAACACAGCTTTATGAATCCAAGACATGGGTGTGAAGAACATTTCATGTGGTATTAATGTTTTTTTCTCATATGGAAGAAGCGTTTCATTTTCTACGATTTTCTGCAATTTCGCGCTTTTCGGAGTACCAAAAAGTTATATATTTAAATTTGTAGACGAGTTTGGAGTTGATTTTGACAAAGTACTATTCACGGCGAATGTGAGGAAGAAGCCACAGCAGGATTGCTAAAGAAAACCATTGCACTTCACTCCTAATTTTCAGAAAAATGAATGATCAATGTGTAATATTTTAAATAGAAAAAAAGGGCCTAATATGTTTTGATAAGCAAACCTTGAAAAGTATGATGAGATAAACAGAAAAAAAGAGCAAGGGAGAATTATCAGACGAAATATTGTTGCTACTGTTGCGTTTTGCTACTACGTTTACTGCTATTGCATTTACTACATTTACTGTTATTACTACTACATTTACTGCTGTTACTACATTAGTTACTATTATACCGACTAGAACTTCGATCCTCCATCTCCAGGGGAGAGTCCAGTAGCCGCAGTACTGTAGTCTCTGTTGATTAAGGAGGAATTGTTATGTTTGTCGTTATAGTATGTCTAAATATAACCCATGTGGGTTATTTTACCTATTTTACCTCGTACTATAATATTTATCTATCCCTAACTTTTCAGAATCATACTGCTGCAGCTACTCTTTACCATACGATTATCAATATATTCATTTTATATTCATCTTATAGAATGTATCACAGACAGCACATTAGCACTGCCTAAGTAAAGAGCAAAGCGGGCTAAATGCATTATTTGAACGTCAATTGTTTAATTACATATCACACACGGGGAAAAGCCGTCGGCTTTTTCTTCATTGGAATATATTAAAGAACAAATCAAAGGGAGTCCGACTGTGTTGTCTGTATTTGCTTTGGTAATACTCATGATTATGATAACGCTCCTTGATCAGAGGTGGTTTTAGGGGGAGGGTAAAGAAGGTACTTGCCCCGGGCGCATAAATTTTAGGGCGCAAATTTTCAAGTAAATAATCTAATGGTTATTATCATTGCCATAGGAAAAAGGTTGTGCAAGCAGTTTTGCCACTGGTAAAAGATTTCCTGTTTGGAGAGGAAACCCAAGAAAAGGGATAGCAATAGTTTTATTGTTGTTTTATCGGCAATGTTGCTTGAAATATATTATCGGCTGGCTATTGCATATTAAAAGGAGACTGGGCGCTGATATTTTTGTCACCTTTCTTTAAAAAGTAGTTAATTAATAATAGCAAGGTGTTTTAGTGACGTTAATTAGGGAGATGAGGAAAATATCAACGTCATCGCTAGGAGGAGAAGTCACTGGAATTAGAGTTTTTTTATAAAATAGTTTATTAATAATGGTAAGAGCAAGGTATGTCAGTGACGTTAATTAGAGAGCTTAAGAGAATATCAACTTCACCGCTTGGAGGAGAAGTCATAGCAATTCTTTACAGTTAATTCCGTAAGACAGTTTAAATAAATAGATGCTGCGTGGGGAACAAAATATGCGTCATAAAAATAAGAGTACATAGGCAACGGAAACATTTTGCCAGACCGAAGTCCCTTGCTGAAGTTTTTTCTTATTTTATTTGGAGTAACTTATATTCACTCATGGCCTGCCAGATCTATTAGGATAGCAAGTTCATGCTTTCTCTTTAATTTAAGAAATATAAATGGGTAAAAAAAGTATAAAAGAGAATGAATAACTGAGTTATTCATATCCCTCAGCTATACAACGAAATAAAATCTGTATTATTTTCTCCACTGAGGGCTGTCACTCCTTGGTTTTTTTTTCCTAGATCTTGAGACTTCAGTCCTGAGCAGAATATCTCAGGAAAAGTATATATTAAACATTGCCCTCAAAAAGATACTAAGAAAAATAAATTAGAATTATTTAATATATTGAGATTTTTTCTAGCCTTGGGTTTTCTGCAAGCCAGTGGAATAATTTCGTCAACATTCTAAGGGGGGGGGGGGCAAAGTTGGAGCCAGTTTTCCCAAGTCAAATCAAAATGACACTGAAAAATGAAAAATGAGTTATATAGTTCCATTAAGGCAAAGGTGTAATAAGAAAACTGATGTGTTTTTGTGGATACTTGAATTATGTAGGGCTATCTTAGTTTTGACACAAGTTTTTTGAAAATGCTAAATTTCAGCTGGGGGAGGGCAAACTGAGGTCTGGGGGGGGGGGAACAGGCATAGCAAATTATGCCCCTGCATAACTCCTCAGTATATTCACAACCATAAAGATACAGAATACATTTTTTAACTTAAACCTGATATTTACACCTAGCATATAATAATAGTAATAAAAGTTTATTTCTATACCACTAAAATAAAAATGTAAAACGGTCGAGTAAAAAGAAAAAAGAAAAAAAAGCACAGATTCAAGATCATAAAAAGGTGGCAATTGACTTGCGCCGGTATCTGACAGCATTTTTATCGCTGCAGCAACTTTTCAAAAACCAACATTAAATTCTAAATTTTTGTTCTATCTTCCTATTACTGTACCAAGAGCCATTGATGGCGCATAGAACGTGGATGTACGTTTCAGCTGCCGGGTCTTTTTTGGAGGGACAGGTAGCAAGTCGGTCACCCAGCCTTGCGGCAGTTGGAATTGGACCCCAGGCCCCGTGTTGCCAAGCAGAACATTAATCCACTGGTGTACCACAGGATTACTATAAATAGATGGGTTATTATATTACGTCATATATTAGTGTTAAATATTATTATATATTATGCATCTTATTACATTATTTTATTCACAGCCAATTTGAAAATTACTTTCTTTTTCCTCCGTACTTTGTTAGTTATATTTTTATATACTTGATCCATTTTTTACTTTTACCATATATTGATCATGCGTTTTAACTTTAAACTATTTGATTAGTCGAAGTTCTCGGAGTAAATTCAATGGATTTCCAGCAGTCTTGAGTTAAGACCCCTGCCGCGCTGGGGGCGGCATAGAGGAGTCGCAACTCTGCTCCTCCAGGCTAACTGGTTTGGTGCTAAGATTGGGGCCTCGTCGACAGCAATGTTGATTCATCTCCAGAAATTTATTGAGACTATCCTTCCACCTGGTCCGTGGTCCAGCAGTGACTAAGTAAAACTTGCTACGGATAAATACACACTTAGCATGAGAATCTAGAGGTGGTACTGATATAAGGACATCGATCTCAGTTAAAAACAACATTTTTACAGGTGAATAGAAGCTGCCCAAGCTTTTATTGATTTATCAATGAATGTAGTAAAAATTATACATCTGAAAACACAACGCCATGTATTATTCATAATGGTCTTTTCTTCATTAATGATCGTAATATAATAAACGAACAAGTGCTACCATCTATCTTGACTAGATATTTTCTGAATTGAGCTACTCAACTGTATTCTGTTTTTTGTAGTCTATAATCTTGTGGAACAAAGATTCAATTTCCAGGCTGGAACGCAAGGTGTGGTTTTCGTCTATAGAAATTTTATGGATTTTTCGATTTTAACCTAATATTTTTCCATATAATCTCCCTTTTTACACCTCCAACCCCGAAATAGATATTTACGTGGCCGTCTAAGAAAAATTACTGTTTTTATGATTTAGATGAAGTTAATTGACAATTTTACTCTAGTTTTATGATAACCTAGTGAAGATATGAACAAAATAGAATCAAACTATCTCTTTTTTCTAGTGAAAGCTAAGTAGGTGCTTCAATGTACCCTGAAGATAGCTGGAACACTACATTAGAATTAAGTTGTAAAACGAAGTGTACGCTGGGTATTTTGAAGTCAGAGGCTACTTGGAAAACTCAGAGAAACCCAATAAGTACCAGGGGGGAGTGGAGTAGAACAGGAATTCCCCCTCGTACTAGAGGATAAAAATATAAAAGGTACAAAAATCACGCGCACTGCAGAAAACATGACACTTTTCTGGTACCCCCATCCTCCCCTGTAAAACCAGAAATATACAAATATTTGTAATAAGCTGTATGATTTGGATAAAAAAAAATGACACTCATTTGCTCCCCAATTTCATACATGATCAACAATAGATCAGCAATAGACAGAATCTTATAATATTTGAAGAAAATATGACTCTTTTTTTGCACTTCTTCCCCCTTTCTCCCTAGAAGAGGGGTATCTTTGGGGATCTGGAAAACAAATGGGGCAGTTTTCATAAAGACTAGTATACATATATTTTCTTTTAGTGTTTATTATTCTTGACAATAAATAAAAGCGAAGATTTGCCTCTGAAATTATCATCTTCTGCATGTGGAGCTACTAATTGACCATTTTCCCCAGAAACTGTCAATGAAAGTTTTTCTAAGCTATATACGTATTGAAAATTACTATTGATACAGTAGATACATATTGATCTATATACGTATTAATTAAAAAAAAACTTTTTCCACAAAACAAGTTTTTCAATGAAAAGTAAAGAGCTCCATGAAGCCAAGAATGAGGAAAAAGAAATTCAAGTAATCTTCCAAGCGTAAAACTACCACAAATCACTATCAGTAAATAGATGAAAGTCAAAACGAACAGAAATTACAATAAATAACCGAATCAAACTCAAAACGAGCAAAAATTAACATGAGTAGGGCTGATAATCCCCATACCTTCTCAAGACCAGAACACAATTTGTGCTTTAGTGAAAAAAAAAAAAATGACCGTTGATTGTCAGTTTAATTGATATATGCTGGTATTTATTCCTCAAAGTTTTAATACTTTTTTATTTATGAATGTAAGAAAAGTGAAATCATTTCAAGCTTCTTTTTTTTCAGGAAAATGCAAATTGTGTTCAGTCAGGCCCTACTGTGCAAATTTATGCTCCTTTTGAGTTTGATTCGGCTTTTTATTGTAATTTCTGTTCGTTTTGAGTTTCATTTATTTATTTATAGTGATTTGTGGTAGTTTTACGCTTGGATGATTATTTGACTTTATTTTTGTTCATTCTTGGCTTAATGGAGCTCTTTACTTTTCTTTGAAAAATTTGTTTTGTGGAAAAAGTTTTTTAAATTACTTTCTTTTCGTTTTTTATTGGCATAGTTTTTTTCATGGAAAAAATAATATTTATATCTTTTCAGTTTTTCTATAAGAATCCACAGTACGGGTTGCTATTTGTATGTTGGAGAAACTTTTTCAACAATTTTTAATCCTGACACAAACAGAATTTTTTAATTTAATTTTATAGCTTCAGTAGTTGACCTGAAATTAAAACTTAATATAATTCCCAAAAGATTCTATCTTTGCTCTTTAGCAACCTGGATACACTTAGACTTTTTATTTATTCAAATTGTAAGAGCAGAAGTAGTAATAGTAGTATCCCCCAAAGTTTAAACTTAATACCCCCAGTCTTTCTCGATATATTGCTGAGGTGTCTCATTGGCAACCATAAAAACTATGCCTTTTGATTTATTTTAAAGCAACATTTAGTTTTAAATTATAATTGATGGGCCGATTGCATAATTGTGGGGGGTTGACATGCCTAATATCCCTAAAGACATAGTTGCTGGACCGTTCTACTAAGCTGAACAAAATGGCTGTTTCAAAATTTTGATTGGATGCGTTTGGAAAATGAACGGGCTTGAGAGAAGGACTGCTTGCCTTCCAATCTCTTATTACTCTTAAAAAGGGACCGAGATTTTCCAATATTGAATTGAATTAGCTCCTTTAAAAGTTTCAATATTTCTAGCTATTATAGAGTGGTGCTGCCTATGATATTGCTTATATGCCCTTTTGAAAACATCATTGCATAGTTTTTCCTTTAATTGAATCTCCTAAACGTTTCCTAAATGTTTCATCTTAATACCTTTAGCGTCATTACTTACATTGACTTTGGTGGTAGCATTAAAAGTATAAATATAGTGCCTTCTGGCTAGTTCAAAATCCCCTACAACTTACCCTTAAAGGTCTAAATTAATAATTTAAGTTGTTCTTCAGATATTGCTTTGTCACCTTTTTGAAAGTCCACATGCTCACAGTATGTTTTGATTTAGTTCAACATCCGCCTAAATATTCCTTAAAAGCTTTAACTTAATACCCTTAGCTAGTGCAGTAGCAATTTTTGTAGCAACATTAGTAGCAGTATATGCGTAGCACCTTTGGTTTCTTTAACAACCCCTTCAACACAACCTCAAAATTCCAGCTTAATAAATACCTTCAACCATTCCTGAAGCGTTTCTGATGCGTCCGCTTGAAAGATCTTGATTTGGAGTCACATTATCCCACAGTTTTAGAAAAAATATAATCCTAGGGGTTGTTCTGCACCCAAGATCTATTGTCTACCTAAGATTCATAAGACTGGAGCAGCCCCCCTCCGTCCCATTGTGTCAACTTTTCCGCCACCTGTTTCGAAATTAAGAAAATGGCTGTCTGTTGCATTGCGTCCTCTTTTGGGAACACAAAGATCATATTTAAAAAATTCGATTGATCTTACCAATAAATTGAGAAATTTCACATTGGAGGAGAGTTCAATTCTTTGTAGTTTTTGACGTTGTATTCATGTATTCAAATGGTGATTTAAAAAGGTGCGAGGACATTTTAAAGGGTAAATCAGAAAAACACTTTGATTTAATACAAGATGTGACCTTAGCTAGTTTTGATATTGAAGTCATTATGAAACTAGTTATCCTGGTAAATGAATTTTATTTTTATTTTGGTTTTAGAGGGGTGTTTTATTGGCAGGTTTTTGGGTTACCCATGGGGGCTTCTCCCGCTCCTTTATTGGCAAATATTTTCATAGATTCTATTGAAACCTTCGCTATACACCGTTTTAGAATCTCCCCTTGCTTCTGGGGTAGGTTAATGGATGATGTAGTCTGCGTTTGGAAACATGGTTTGGACTCCTTAGACCTATTTTGTAAACATTTAAATAGTTTTGATAATAATATTAAATTTACAGTTGAATTTGAGGAGAATAACAAATTACCTTTTCTGGATATTTTATTAATTAAAAGGGATCTCCACCAAGGCCTTACCCAGAGGGGGGACTAGGGGGGTTTGAACCTCTCCCGAAATATTTTTTTGACCCGTAAAAACGTAACAAAAATGGATATAAACAAATTTTTGGATACGTTTTTGAGTTTTTTTTTGTGTAACCCCCCCCCCCCCCCCCGATAAAAATCTTTGAGTAAAACCCCCTCCGAAAAAATCCTGGGTACGGCCTTGATCTTCACTTACTTTTCTCGATCTATAGAAAACCTACGCACAATCATAGGTATTTTAACTTTCATTCGTGCCACCCTATGTCGGTGAAACGAGGGGTTGTAATTTCACTAGTAGATAGAGCCTTTAGAATTTGTTCCCAGGAATTTCTGGATTCGGAAATGTTAGATTTGAGGGATATTTTGTTTTGTAATAATTACCCAATTAAGTTCATTAACAAATAATTGAAAACGGGACGTGTTTCAGTCTTCAGTCTTCAACGGGATAGTAGGGTTATTGGGGCGTCTCAGTCTTCAGATTTAAACATATCTAAAAGTTTCATTTCATTGCCATATGTACCTGGTTTGGGTGAGAAGCTTTCACGGATTTTGAGTACATTTAACATCGATACATGTTTTAAATCGTTGAGACCAATGGTTAGTTTCTTTAGTTCTGGAAAGGATTTAACCCGGGGAAATTTAGTAAATGGGATGTATAAGATTCCGTGTTCTTGTGGGAAGTTCTATATTGGTAAGACTTACCAACAATTTGTTGAAAGATTTATTGAGCATCGAAATCCAACAGAAAAAGCCCTACAATTAAGCAAGCCTCCGGAAACTTTTGTCTCAGCCTTAGCAGAACTTATTTGGTTACAACCAGATCACTTTGTACAATTTGATCAGGCCTTAGTTATTTCAAATGACAGTGGTTATACTCAATGGGCGAGAGAAGCCATAGAAATTAACAAACATAAGTTTGCTAACCTTTCGGTAAATAGAGACACAGCTAATTTAAATATTGACTCAATTTATGATAATCTTTTAAAAAGTGAATCAACAGTCGATAAGGGAATTAAGATCTGAAATAATCACCAGGGAACTATTTTACCTACTAGACCAAAACGATTTGCTTCAGCAATAGCCAACAAGAGGATTATTTCGCAACAGAATAATTTATGTAATTTCCATTTGTTTTTTAAATTTTACCTCAGTTGCTCTGGTGTTCCCACTGAAGTAACCCTAATAGGATCTTTTCCCTACGTGGATTAGTTTGCGCTAATTGTGTATTTTTCTGGTGGTGATTTGATTTGTTTTTAGTTTTAGTTTGGTTTTTCAAATTGTTCTCCTTGTGTTTCCCTCGTGCTGAAGACGCCTTGTTTTGATACAGGCGAAATATACGCGTTGTTTTACATTTTTCGTCTTTTCTCTCCACTGGCCGCAGTCTCGTTTTTTTTTTCATTGAGTTTTTTCTCTGTTGGTTTTGCGTCCGCTTGACAACCTGTTTGGGCATAATGTGTTTCGATTTAGTTCCGTACAGTTTCTTTATATCCCAATTTTTTCGCCTTAAGATCCTTAGTTTTAATAGCAGTTGTAGTAGCTGTATTATTAATTGTAGTAGCCTAAACTTTAGTGACAGTAGTAGTAATAGAAGTAGTTATAATAGTAAGAGTCGCAGTAGTAAGAGTAAAAGCAGCAGCATTGGGATGCATATATTTTCTTTTGATTAGTTCAACATCCCTCACAACAAGCCCTGTTAGTTTCAACTTCACATACCAAACTGTTCCTAAGATATTGCTGATACGCTCTTTTGACAATCTGCTTACAGAGCAGATTGTCAAATCTGCTTATATGTACAATCTGCTTATTTGACAATCTGCTTATATATACTTTATCTGCCCCCAGGGTATAACTTACAACCCATGCCCTGAGGGCTCTGCGGGGTTGTCGTCCTTAAAGACTTAATTTCCGGACCTATCATTTACTTTGAACAAAATGGCTGTATCAAAATTTTGATTGAATGTGTTTGAGAAAATGATGGGCGCGAGAGGGGGGTTAGTTGGCTTCTAATCACTTTCGACTATTAAAATGGGCACTGGCCCTGACAACTTCCAATCGAGTGAGTCTTTTCGATGTTTTTGCGACAACAAATGACCATCTCAAAATTTCTATCAGATGCATTTCGGGAAAATACGAGGTGTGAAGGGGGTATCCACCCTCCCATCGCTCTGAATCTCAAAAAGCGCACTAAAACTTCTGATTAGCAATCCAATAAGTCCCCTCCAAAGTTTATACGATCATCTTTTCGGTGTAAACCTTATATTCCCCCAGGGCGTGACTTACAAACCTTGCTCTGAGGGCTGTAAGTGGGTTGTAATCCTCAAATACATAATTTCCGGACCTTCAAACTACGTTGAACAAAATGGCTATCTCAAAAATTTTTATTGGATGTGTTTGGGTAAATGGTGGTCGTGGGAGGGGGTTAGTGCCCTCCAATCACTTTTGACTATTAAAAAGGGCACTAGCCCTTTCAATTTGCAATCAAATGACCCCTTTTAGAAGTTTCTACGACAACTCCTTCGATACGAAGTGCCCTGGTCTAAAACCAAAAAAAAAGATAAATAATAATAATACATTGTGCCCACATCGCTTTTTACTTAGCCAGCCGTATTGCGCTGCCTATGATTGAAGATATCAAGTGCATATTGAATAGTACAAATTGAAATATACTACTGATAGGCTATATACAAATACTCAACGATGACAAAATATTAATTTTCAAAAAAAAAAACTTAAAAAATTAGGAGAAAAAAATAGATATATATAACAAAATCTTGTCAGGCTCTTCATTGCATAAGTTTAAAAACAATCTAATCAGGATATAACATCGAAAATATGATGCAAAACAAACTTTTTTTTGTACCGTACGTTGCGCCTTCTTTTCTTCTACCTTTTCACTTTTAAGAACGTTGCAAATGGTCCCAACCGTCTATAGGATTTTTGTTTGAGGAGGGAGGGTTTACAAAAAAACTTTACAGAACGCAACAAAAATTTATTTATCTGTGCTTTCGTTACTTTTGTACGAGTCAGAATAAAATTGGGGAGGGGGGAGTATACCAGTTAGCGCCCACCCTTTTGGATACAGCCTTTCTACTGGTGTTTTAAAAGCTAATCCTTCGCGAATCTGACGTTCATAGAAACATGCTTTCTAATTTACTATTGTTTTTTGTTAATATTACAGAATAGCCGACGCTGCATTGTTGTTGGCTAAATTATCTTCAGTTTAAAATACTGTTTTGTAAGTGTTTCATCTTGGTCAAATGAAGGTGACAACCAATCTAACCTTTTTTACGATCATTTTGTTCATTTTACCAAATACTGACAATCAATTTTTACCATTATTCTTAAAAACCTTCATAACTTTTTTAAACGTTTCAGATAAAAGCCGTCAGGATCTCCTCGATCATCTTGGACAAATGGAGTTGACAACCAATCAAAGTTTAGATGTGTTATCGAAATCAGTTCTTATTGGTCAAAACAATAATCAATTGGCTACTGGAAAGAATAATGAAAAGGAAATTTCTATCTGGAAAAGAAGAGCAAAAATGATACAACTTTTTAAAGAAGGCCTGGAAAAACTTCGTAAGCATATGAACTTAATTTCTCGTCTCGTCCTATGCTGTTTCTTTTCCATTTATTGCCTCTTCAGCTGTTTCCTATGTAATTGTTTTACAAAGTGGCAGAAATATTAGTAGTAATGGGGTTTCAGGCACGACAAGGCCCATTGTGTATACTATTCATCAAATCACTCTTACTAATACCTCACTTTTCTTAGATTTGAGGGGATTATTGGCAGATGTTTTTCGTCAGTTGAATATGTTCTATTATGGGTCAATTTGTACTATGAGGTCTTGCCTGAGCTATTTCTTGCAACTGTTACTAGGCATAGACAGCAGGACCAGTTTATATGGAAATATGGAAAAATACAACTTTTAAAGAAGGCCTAGAAAATTTTGTAAGCATATAAACTTACTTGCTCATCTCGTCCTATACTGTTTCTTTAAGCGTTTCATAAAGCGGCAGAAATATTTCGAGGGAAAATGAAGAAGTCAATCCTGTATAATTATATCCATGGTAGAGGGAGGATCAAGGTTTAAAAAACGCTCTTTTTTAAAGAAAGTGTTATTTCCGTGCCAACAGTTTGCACTGTTTGTATACATTTGGCCATCTAAAAAGAGGCAATAACATGCTCTGCGACCCGCCCAGAGTATGCAATGTTTTAGTCAACAAGGATTAACCGTAGCAGGTTAATAGAGGACTTCAATATGCACCTATTTCATCTTGACACAATAATATCTTCTGATCTTCGCTAGTTTAAAATTGATTTAGCAACAATTGCCACTAGAGGTTATTTAATCCATAATTTTCCCAATTCTGAGTAAATGACTAACAATATTGCATTTTTATTTTATGATGCAAGTTTAAAAGGTTTCACTTCAGTAAAATATGATTAAATTTCTTCTTTAATAAGAAATGGATTGTATAAATCATTTCCAATAGATAAAGGAGTTTTTAGGAAACACTAGAACCTCTCAAAATTTTAAAAAAGGTAGAGATCTCACCTGCACCGTATCCAAAGGGGTGGGATGGTCTACCGGGTTTGCACTAACTACTGGTAAGAATATTAAATGATTTTCGCAGTCTTTGCAAATATATATGTGAACTGAAAAGAATTATTTTCATCAGACAATTGACGTGACATGTCCCAAATTAGAAATATATAATTTTTGGTCCTTCTCTTCTGCATTTTTTTATGATTTGGCGAGTTTATAGCTCAATTTTTTTTGTCACTTTACATATTTACCTATTTCCCAACAGCGGTAAAAAATATGCAATATAAAGTAATTACAATAAAATAAAGACCTAGTAATTACAGTAAAATTTAGCTGCTTTGCAATAATAGAATAATTACTCCGCTTGTACTAACTGCTGGTAAAAATTCTAAACAATGTTTGCAGTCTTTGGAAAAACATATGTGAACTGGAAAGAACTATTTCCATCAGACGATTAACACGGTACACCCCAAATTAAAAATATATATTCTTTGTCCCTTTTTTCCGCATTTTTAACCACTTGGCAAGTGAATGACTCGAATTTTTTTGTCACTATTACACATTTACCCAGTAAAAAACCTAGATTTTACTGTAAACTTTAGTTGCTACTGCTACTACTAACAACTCACCGCAGCACCAAACCGCCTGAGGCCAGCACAGCTACGCACGCTCTTCCTCCATCTCAATCTATTCAGAGCCTTCCTCTTTACACCGTCCCAGGAAGTTTCCATTTCCCTTAAATCTTTCTTTACGACATCCTCCCACCCCAACTGCAGACGACCTGCTTTCTGTTTAACCTTAGCCGGTTGGCCGAAAAGGACAATCTTTGGCAATCTCTCATCCTTCATCCACAGAACTTGCCCTAGCCATCTCAACCTGTCTTTCACTAACAAACAGTTCGTGGTAACGAACTGTAAGTAAGGAGCGACCCGGCTCTATAGTAACCGAAACTCTAAAAATCAGAATTTTGATACCAATAAATACATAAAAAATCAGATTTTAATGCTGATTTCAAATATATAAGTTTCATCACCCATCACAACTGCCCATTAAAAGTTACGTGCCTGAGAAAATTTGCCTGATTTTCGAAAAAAGGGAGAAACACCCCCTGAAAAATATAGAACCTTAATGAAAATCACACCACCAGATTCAGCGTATCAGAGAACCCTACTATAGAGGTTTCAAGTTCCTATCTGCAAAAATGTGGAATTTTGCATTTTTTGCCAGAAGAAAAACCAGAAGAAAAATCACAGATGCGTGTTAATTTCTTTTTCCCAGGGATGATCGTATCGACCCAGTGGTCCTAGAATATCATAGGAGGGCTCTTTCGAACGGAAATTAAGAGTTCCAGTGTCCATTTTAAGTGAAAAAAATTGAGGGCAACTAGGCCCCCTCCCACGCACATTTTTTTCAAAAGTCACCCGATCAAAATTTTGAGATAGCCATTTTGTTCAGCATGATCGAAAATATAATAACTATGTCTTTTATGATAACTTAATCCCCCAAAGTCCCCGGGGGAGGGCTGAAAGTTCTGAACTTTACCCAATGTTTGCATATAGTTTTGGTTATTGGGAAGTATACACACGTTTTCAGGGGGATTTCTTCTGGTAGTGGGGGGGGGTTATGTGGGAGAATCTTTCCATGGAGGAATTTTTCATGGGGAAGGGACATTGCTATGAAGGAGGCACCGGATTTCCCAGCTTAATTTTAAAAACGATCAGAAATTAAATAAAAAAAGAAGTTTTCCAACTGAAAGTAAGGAGCAACATCAAAACTTAAAACGAACAGAAATTATTACGTATATGATTGGGTTCGCCCCCTAGTCAATACCTCGCTCTTTAAGCCAAATATTTGTTTTATTACTTTCATAAGATATATTTATTCTAATTTACGGCCTTTGTGATTAAGGGGTCATTTTTAAAGAATTTGAGCAAAATTTGAACTTCAGCGTAAAGAGCAATGTATTGACTAGGGGGCGAACCCCCTAATATACGTATTGAAATATATGAATATAGAAGTTCGTTACGTATGTTAATTCGTAAGTTACGTATATTTATTACTAATAAAAACGTTAGTAAATAAAATTTAACAACTTTTGAGAAAACCATTTAACCGAATAAAAGTAAAATTAATATGCAAATTTTGTTTTAATTGATCTACGGTGAGCCAAAATCAAAACCTGCATTAATTCAAAAACGTCCAAAAATTAGATAAAAAACCAAGTTTTTTGTAACTGAAAGTAAGGAGCGACATTAAAACTTAAAACGAACAGAAATTATTCCGTATATGAAAGGGGCTGTCCCCTCCTCAACGTTTTGCTCTTTATGCTAAAGCTTGACTCTTTCTCACAACTCTATTTTTTTAAACAATAAAAAACTTTAGCGTAAAGAGCGAGACGTTGAGGAGAGGACAGCCCTTTTCATATACGGAATAATTTCTGTTCGTTTTAAGTTTTAATGTCGCTTCTTACTTTCAGTTAAAAAAAAACTGTTTTTTTTTTTATTTAATGTTTTAGCCCTAGAAAGCGGGATTGAGCTAAACTTTTCGTACAGTCAGTCGGGTACCCAAAACAATTCGTAGACAATTTCTAGTTTTCTTGCAATAATAATCTAGTTGCACTAATGACTGGTGAAAATACTAAATAATTTTATTTGTAATATTTTCATCTGCAAATATTTTATTTGCAAATACATAAATGAAAAGGAAAGAATCATTTCCATCAGGTGATTGTCACACTAAATTCCAAATCAGAAATATATGTTCTTTGTTACCTTTCTCCACATTTTCTAATGACTTGGCAAGTGAATGGCTCAAATTTTTATGTCACTATTACACACTTCCCTTATTCCAGCAGCGATATATTCTCTTTCTAAAATGTCATCAAACATGCAAAAGAATCATTGCTGATTCTCAGGCTATGGCCTCTTTGGAAACAAATTCGATCTTCTAATTTGTTAAGCAAATATAATAGATTGTTAAAATAATTTGAATGCATCTTTGTACATTCTACGAATAAAAGAATGATTAATTGGCAGCATTTTCTCCGGGAACGGAACTTGAGAAGCATTTGTTAAAGAAACGAGAGTTGAAAAAAATACATTGACTTTTTTTCAAAGTAAATGTTTGTTTTATATGGCAATCTCACCTCAAATATCTTATTGATTAGCAAACTTTTCATTGGCGCCCATAAGCTGAATTCCAGGGGAGGGGGGGCGAACCTCGTCTAATTGGCAATTTTAATGCTATATAATAGAAATCTCAAAACAAAAATATAAAAATATGGCCACATCATTCCCCTGACCCCCTTATGGGCGCCTATGATACTTATGTGTGTGTTTTCTTTATTTTGGACATTTGTTTTTTTCTGATCATAATTAATTAATTTATTTCTTAATATCCCACACATACAAAAAGAGCATAAGGGCGGAGTGCTAAGGAAACAAACATAAAATACAAATATAAAATCAACGAAAAAAAAGATGTGTAATGGTGCTTTCACACTACACCGCAGAACCTTTCACTCTAGCATAAGACTTTACGTTAAGTTAGGTAATCTTATGAGTTATTTTTTTTTCGTAATATAGATAGGGCCAAATAGACTCGAGTTCTATATAGGTCTTAGATTACCTAAGTTTATGTTATGAAACGGAAAAAGGAACAAAATAGCAACAAAAGGAATTTCTGAATGAGTAATAAACAAATTTTGAATACAAGTAATTAAAACTTTCCGCTAATATTGGGGAGGCTTATTCGGGTAGAACGCAGCCTTCGGGTCAAGGTCATTAACGTAAAAATCAAAATAGTGGTTTGAATGCGAAGTGACCCGAATTCTGACCTGACATTGCAAGAAAATAAACAGGCGCAGAAATATAATTTTCTAGGAAATAACTAATGTTTTATTAATTTGAAAGATAGTTTCTTTTATTTGTATAGAACATTATGTTTGTTTAAATGTTGTAGATTATCATTGTTGCGTCAATTATATTAATTCAAAAGTTTTTAATTTCTTATAATAATGCAATAATATCGAAGTATCAAAAAAGATACACAGATCTTTGTTTGAGAATTATAGTTAAGTACCAAAAGCGAATTCTACGGTCTTTTTGTCTTAGCACTATCACTTAAGAGCTAATTTGTTTTACTTTTGAAAAGCTTTTGGGATTTTATGAACTTATATCTGTTCAAAATCCTAGGCGAATATTTTAGCAAATATTCTTATAAATTTAGCGAAATAGTAAGTTTAAATATAGTGATCATTTTAAATTTGGTGAATATTTTAATTTAACAGCAAATTTAGTGATTGCTTTAGAGGTGTGTCAGGGATACTTAGCCAAAAATAGGTTGGTAAAAAATGATTAGGATCCTTCAGAGCCATTGATGGTACATAGGGCGTTGGCAATATTCAAAGTTTCCTTTGCCTGGTCTTTTTTACATAGACAGGTAACAAGCCTGTTGGCAGCCTTTCGGCAACTGGGATCGAACCCTTGGCCCCATATTGTCTAGTAGAATTCAATTTTCCACGCTACAACGGGTTTAAAGAGGTTGAGTCACAATTTTATATGTATGAAAATATGCGGTATGTTTGATTCTTTTTTTCAGGACCACCTCCTCCTCCAGATTTAGTTGATGTAGAAGTAGTAGAGTCTGGGGAGGTTCTTTATATGTATGAAAATATGCGGTATGTTTGATTGTTTTTTTTCAGGACCACCTCCTCCTCCAGATTTAGTTGATGTAGAAGTAGTAGAGTCTGGGGAGGTTCTTTATATGTATGAAAATATGCGGTATGTTTGATTCTTTTTTTCAGGACCACCTCCTCCTCCAGATTTAGTTGATGTAAAAGTAGTAGAGTCTGGGGAGGTTCTTTATATGTATGAAAATATGCGGTATGTTTGATTCTTTTTTTCAGGACCACCTCCTCCTCCAGATTTAGTTGATGTAGAAGTAGTAGAGTCTGGGGAGGTTCTTTATATGTATGAAAATATGCGGTATGTTTGATTCTTTTTTTCAGGACCACCTCCTCCTCCAGATTTAGTTGATGTAGAAGTAGTAGAGTCTGGGGAGGTTCTTTTTATGTATAAAAAAATACCCGTAATTGAACCAAGCTTCGTATCTACAAAATTAAAAGGTAAGCCCTCTTTTTTTAAAGCTTACAAGTCCAAAGACATTTTACAGCCCTTTAAAGTACGAACGTCTTCTTTTTTGAGAGAGAGAGAGAGAGGAATTTTATTTGAAAGTAGAAATTCTAGAAAGTAAACTGCCATTTATCTTTCATCTTTTTTCAAAAATATCAGCAAGGCATTGTATATAGAAGTAGTCTATATTAGCTCTTGACTATTATTTGACCAATATTTGGTATGCCTTTGACGCCTCTTATATTTTATTTCTCAGTTATTCGCTAGTATCCGTACACGGCGGTTCAATTTTGAATTTCTTTGTAAATCACGGATATTGGTGAATGACTGACTTTTATTGTTGTTAGATATTTGGTTTCAATTCTTACAATTTTTGGCTTTTATTGATTTTTATTCATCTTTTAGTTTTTTTTTCAATGTTTTTTTTTCACATTCACATTGACTTTCCGTGTTTTATTTGTTGGTTTGCTCTTCGGCGCTCGCATTGATTTTTTCGTTTAGCGCTGAAGAAGAGAGGCGTTTGTCTTCTCGAAATATTCGCTTTGTTGTGTTTTTTCAGTATTTTCATTTGGCCTTTGAAAACCCCAATTTTGTTTGTTTTTCTTTCTTTATGTTAAAATCATCTTATGAGTCTCAGCGTCGGTGGGCCGTCTCAAAGACAAAGTGCGCATTAGCAATTTTTCCCATCACCCCAGGGAACTCCCAATGTAATTTTAGTAAAACTGGTAGGGGATCTTAGATGTGTCAACAGTTCGAAAGTTAACCACAGGCTAATTTAAAATAAAGAAAACATATAATCTCTTAATAATTGTTAAGCAAAGCGCTGTCAATGCAATGTAGGCCTACATGTAGGATAAATAACTTGTGCCGGACCTGTGTCGGCAAGGTTTTCGATCAAGAGTGTGGCACAACATGGAACTCCCAAAATTTCAAATTACTCAAATGATACCTGCTTTGAGTTGATTATAATGTTTTCCGTTCAGTTCGGCTAGAATATTCTTAGGGATGGCCCTTTCCTGATCCTTAAAGAAATTCTGCACCGTTTATTGGATAAAACAGCATTCACATGTTCTAATGATGTAAGCTTCTAAATCTGGATATCTCTGTCTCTGGCACAAAAAGAGAGAAGTCAAACGGTTTTTCTAAGGTTTTCTGGGAAAGTAGATGTCGGCTTTTAGTTTTCTGTCCTTTATTTGGATCATTTATCCCAGCTCTGCAAAGTACGGCAAGACTGTCCATTCAATTCTAAATAGCTTGACCCCACAAAGTAGAAAAAAGCTTATGATGGACGAAACAGGGCAATTCTTTAAGGTACCGCATATCATCTTTAAGCTCCAAGTTAGGGATCAGAATTTTTCAGAACTTCTCAGACAGAAATTTCTTGGGAATTCCTAAATGTACCATATGAAGGATGTATTTTTTATACAAATATCTCTTCGCAAATTTCTTATTAAATGTCTCCAAACTTTTATAATACCTTTTAAAAAAAAATTATAAAATGTTGTATTGCAAAAAACTTCAAATTATTTTCCTAATTGTCAATCACTATCTTTTAACCTCAGAACGTTTTGTGATTTACAGATTTAGGTATGCGCAATACTAACGCATCAAAATGGGCGCTAAAGGGAGTGACGAGGTTTTGGGAGAGGAGGGGGCTTCTAAGTACGTTTTAACCAACAAGGAAGGCGTTGAAATTCTCTTCCCTTGACAAACAAGAAGTTATTTGGAATTAGGACTTTTTCCAAGGACGGTGGTTAATAGAAAAAAATTAAGCGAATATATAATCATTTGCGATCCTCAGCAAAATGGAAAAAACTAAAACAATGAAATGAATAAAAAAATACAGCCCGTGATCAAAAAGAGAAAAATTATAATTATGTAATTAAATAATCGGAAATAGTTAGAAATAATTAGAAATGTAGGAATATAATTTTATAGTTAATTTTATGCAAATATATATATAGAAACATAATCAGAAACAATCAAAAATAGATAAATGTAGAAAATGGAAAAAAAAAGAAAATCTCTTCAATAGAAAACTAGAAACAAACTAAAAAAAGAAAAAAAGAAGTTTTGCTTCAACGCTTCACGAAAGTTCAGCTTGTCCCCCTTGTTGCAATGGCCACCTAAATTTGTTGGACTTTTTCACTTGTTTGTCATATCCTAGTTTATTTCCTTTCTTAGACCTTCTCTTGCATAAACATGATTAGCCGAATTGCTTTTCCTGGATAAAACCCCCATATCTGCTAATCAAATTGCACTTAAAACAGTGAAACTGAAAACAGGACAAGACCTTGATACTAGGTCGAACTAGGACACGTAAACAATTTAAATTTATTCTGATCAGGGAATTCAAGGTCACTCTTAATCAGATATTTGAAACAAGAAAATATTTTCGTTAAGGGTGGAGTTTATAAACAATTATAAAATTACTGGATTACTTTTACTGATCTGTCAAAGAGTTGTCAATAAGGACAAATTAAATGATGGTTGGAGTCACCCCCTGAGAGGAGGAGGAGATCAAATTATTTTCGTGGGATGGAAGGGTATCAAAGGGTCAAGTTTTTGTGCAATATTTTTTTATTTTAACAGGGGGGTCTCGTGGAACAAAATCGAAACAGGGATTTCCCTCAATACCGCCGACGAGCAGATATAACTATATAAATGTCAGTTGCAGCAGATATTAATATGCCTGCATATAAGGAGAAAAGGGGTAATTCGCTCTTACTTTGATTAAATAAAAAAACAAGTTTTTTTTTAACTGAAAGTAAGGAGCGACATTAAAACTTAAAACGAACAGAAATTATTCCGTATATGAAAGGGACTGTCCCCTCCTCAACGCCTCGCTCTTTACGCTAAAGTTTTTTATTGTTTTAGAAAATAAAGTTGTGAGACAGAGTCAAACTTTAGCGTAAAGAGCGAGGCGTTGAGGAGGGGACAGTCCCTTTCATATACGGAATAATTTCTGTTCGTTTTAAGTTTTAATGTCGCTCCTTACTTTCAGTTAAAAAAACTTGTTTTTTTTTATTTAATTTTTGAACGTTTTTGAATAAATGCAGGTTTTGATCTTGGCTCACCGTACATGAATAATTAAAACAAAATTTTCATATTAATTTACTTTATTTAGTTAAATGGCTTTCTCGAAACTTGTTTAATTTTATTTACGAACGCTTTTATTAGTATAAATATATGTAACTTACGAATTAACTTACGTAACGAACTTCTATATTCATATATTTTTAATTTGTTTATTAGGGGGTTCGCCCCCTAGTCAATACCTTGCTCTTTAAGCGAAAGTTCGAATTTTGTTCCAATTCTTTAAAAATGACCGCTTAATCACAAAGGCCGTTAATTAGAATAAATAGCTCTTATGAAAGTACTAAAAAATCTTTGGCTTAAAGAGCGAGGTATTGACTACGGGGTGAAACCCAGTCATATATGTAATATTTTCTGTTCGTTTAAAGTTTCGATGTTGCTGCTATTGCAGTTGAAATACTTGTTTTTTATATTAAATTTCTGATCTTTTTTTAAATAATGCTGGAAGTCCGGCGTCCCCTTCATAGCAATGTCCCTTCCCCATGAAAACTTCCTTCATGGAAATATCCTCCCACATAACCCCCGACCCACCCACCCCCCCACTACCAGGAAAAATCTCCCCTGAAAACGTCTGTATACTTCCAAATAACCAATACTATATGTTAACATTGGGTAAAGTTCATAACTTTCAGCCCTCCCCCCGGGAGCTTCGGGGGATTAAGTCATCCTAAAAGACATACTTATTATATTTTCGAACATGCTGAACAAAATGGCTATCTCAAAATTTTGATCAGGTGACTTTGGGAAAAAAATGAGCGTGGGAGGGGGCCTAGTTGCCCTCCATTTTTTTTGGTCACTTAAAAAGGGCACTAGAACTTTTAATTTCCATTCCAATGAGCCCTCCCACGATATTCTAGGACAACTGGGTCGATACGATCACCCCTGGGGAAAAAAATGGTGTGATTTTCATTAAGGTTCTATAGCTTTTAGGGGTCTTTCCTCCTTTTTTCGAAAATCAGCCAAATTTTCTCAGGCGCCTAACTTTTGATGGTTAGAATTAAACTTGATAAAACTTATATATTTGAAATCAGCATTAAAATCTGATTCTTTTGATGTATCTATTTGTATCAAAATACCGTTTTCTAGAGTTTCGGTTACCATTGAGCCGGGTCGCTCCTTACTTACAGTTCGTTACCACGAAACTGTTTGATAAGAAGGAAACCTTTGCGATATTTAAAAAATATGCATACTTTCGAGGCGATAGCTGGAGTATATCCAGGGTGGAAAGGGACACATGTCCATTGAAAAATCAAAATTTCACTAATCACAGGGGATGGAGGGATGACAAAACCGAAGGAAAAGCCTAAACTTCGTCGGTGGCAAGGCCCCTTCCTCTACGATAACATTATGTATTTGCCCCTGGGCACTAGAGCCCCAGCATGTTTTATTCTCATCCTTCTCACCCCCTAAGGTTGGACGTGTATCCAACTATTGTTGAAAAGACCTACTAAATAACTTAAGAATGCATATTTTTGTTACTGCAAAAAATTGTTTTGACGAATTGTCATTAAAGATATAAGAAAAGACGCAAAAATATTAGTGCAGATTTGAACTAAAGGTGATTAAAATGCGAACTAAAGGAGAATAAAAATTTTGTGACAAAAATCCCCCCGTGATTTATCCCCCTCATTCCGCAACGTAATTTATAACGTCGGTATATACGAGCCAGCCCATTGCTAATCTGAGAACTATGATATGATGCTCTATGGAGTGGGTAGTAGTCAATTAGTTTTTTTTTAGATCAGATCAGTCAATTGGTTTTTTAGGATTCTCACAAGAGGGCATGTTTTTTTTCCTTGAAGGAAAGTGACTTTGTCTCATTATAGAGATTGCGTGCAGTCTGTGGGTTTTATTAAAAGACGATGAATTTTGTGCGTAGCAGGTAAGTATACCTTGGTTCGTTTGATGGCTCGGTGGTCGAGGTGGAATTGTCAGGAAGTGTCTACTTTTGGAAGGGATTGGGGGCTGATAATTTTGGGGAAGGGAGCAAGCTACACGCTACATTTTTTTTATTCTTGTCATCTGACAAGCTTCTTCAGGAATTACCTATATAAGCTCATAATACCCATATACATGTGAGCAATTGTATTTGAAAGTTGCAAGGCACAGTGTAGAATACTAGCGAATAATGTTTTTGAAGCGATAGTAAATAAACACGGGAATATCTAGCAATTTCAAAGTTATTACTAAGCAAAAGGAGCGGAATGACTACTGCTATGTACAGCACATGCAGGTCTGCCAAAGAAGGTTAAGTCGCAGTAAACCAAGGAACTGCTTATCTCCCTGTTGCAGGTTATGTGCCACTATTTTGGCTCCACCTTTAAAATGAAGCCATCAAAAGAGATTATTTCATAGGAATTCATTTCTCAGCTGATGCATCTTGAAAGCAACCACTTTGATCGGATCCAATCCTATGGTAGAAAGCCAGGGATGACTTGTTGCTCCAAAGGCCTTTTTTAAACGAGCTCGATCTGCCCTCTATTTGAACCCTACTTAAATGTGCTACTGAATTGTCGCAACTTTTGCCACAGCAACCATAAATCAGAGCATAAGCCCTAAAATCAGTCTGAAATTTTGAGCGCCTTTTCGTTATCTAAGTTTACAAAGTTCAGAGATTTACAACACAGATGTTCCTTACTCAACGTTCAGGAAAGGTCTGATTCATCTGAAAAAACTCATACCAATAAATTTATACAAAAAAAAAGAAATAGCTGGTGTCTCGGCTCTCCGCAAAATCAGGTAGTTAACCTTTTTCAAACCAAACACTAACCAACTACGAGCCGAAAAAATAAACATCAGAAAGGGAAAATAACAAAAAGGAAAAGTGATAAAAAAAAAAACCATGTAGAACAGGCTTTAGTCTCTCCAAAGATCAACTATTGCTTTAAAGTTAGCAATTGATGTACCATCAATGACCAGCTATTCTAAAATAAGATGCACTAGCCTCATTCTGAGGGGCATTATCTTCTTTTGCCACTATTTGTCGAGTTAAAAAGACAAAGACAGCTCGAACGTGACAAATTAAAAACCAGTATGTTATCACTATAACTTACAACAAAAAAAAAAAAAACGACCAAATGTGTGTTTTTCTCGGAGCCTGGGGTAATCACCCATAAAAATCCCCCCAGAAATTTCCCTCCTCTGAAAACACCAATCGGGAAATGCCCCCTGCAGGAAATACCCCCGAAAAATTCTCCCAAACACAAAATTGAGAAGCCAAAAGAAAATTAAGACAAAAAAAAAAAAAAAACGAAGAAAAGCATATAATCTTGAATCAGCTATTAATAAGCAGGGGCGGTGAATCACTGTATATCGAGAGGGCAGAGGCCTAAAACAGCGCATTTCATTGCTCACCTTGCATGATTTTCCATGAGTCTTCATAGACGAACAAATAAACTATTAAATGGGGATAAATCCATTTATTTAGACAGTGAAAATTATCTGAAAATAATCTAGTGAATAATCCGGAGGTTCATTATTCTGTTAATGATCCTAAAAGTTATTTATTTTGTTGTATATAAATATGCTAGTTTCAATTTTATTATTCTAGTATTTCTACTGAAGACGGTCGCTGTATATGTGACCGAAATATCTGGACTTTTGTACCTGTTTTTTCACTGTCTAAATAAATGGATTTATCCCCATTTGAAAGTTTATTTGTTCGTCTTAGAACGGCAGTATGGTCTAAGAAAACAACACCTAATTTAAAGGTGTTATGTCGAAAATGAGTCTTCATATAAATATAGAAAGGGGTAAGGGAAAGGGAATTAACATTAGTTTAACCTACCGTGATAAGTCAAACCCCAGAAACAGGAAAAAGAAAATAAAGTTGAAAAATATAAAAACAAATGATATAAGATACTCTGCACCCCATCTTCTGCCTTTATTTTGGAATATTGATGTAACATTAAAAGGTTCCTTCTTTCTTTCATTATTCTTATTTGTCATACTTTCTTCTGTGGCTGCTCAATTTTAAACGTGGAGGGAATTTCCCACGGAAGGGGGGATTTTCCGGGGAAGAATTTTTCCCAGAGGGAACACGCCTAGCACTGTTTTTTCTTTACTTTTTTTGACAGCCATTTGTTTGATTCCAGAAGATTTTATTGGATATTCAAGATACGGCAAAGATAGTCATGATGTCCATAGCTCTATCCCCCAACTATTTCTTAGACTGAGAGAAGGGGACTTAACGTATTTTTGAAAAACCGATATTGTTAAATATCTGAAGAACAATACAAGTTGTGGGGAAACAGACTAAGCTAATCGATAAATCTAGCATAGTACTAAAGAATGGACTATAAATCTAAGCTTTAAAAAAGGAATAATTAGTATAAAGTGCAATAAATATCGATAAAAAATGATCAATAATTTGATAAATACAAAGTCTTAAAAATATAATATATAATAAAACGATAAGCTTTACAAAAACATAGTGTCTTTTGAATTGCCGCAATCGCTTACTCTGATTGAAAATAATTGTCGGGAGAGTTTTTCAATCAAAGCCATCTTTTGATTTTTTCAACCAGAGGTTCAACAGATCTATACAACCTAGAGATAAGACTGGGTAAACAACTAATGGGATGTAGGACACTTAATGGTGCTGGGAAGCATGTTGTATGTTTAAAAAAATACAAGAGGTTTCATATGCTCACTTTTTATGTTCATTCCTCTATCGCTTATTTTATTTCTCTTGTAAAAGGATATCTGAAAGTTGTCGCTATAATGAGTCAATTTAGATTCAAGTGTAAAAGTAAGAAGTACAAATAAAATACAAGTAATAACGTAAAAAAAGATACAAGTCATGTGCTGTGAAGCGTATTCTGTGCTTCTTGTACCTTCTGGTCACAAGACGTTTCCTGTACTCGCTTTTTATGTTGATTAAATAAAAAAAAACAAGTTTTTTAAACTGAAAGTAAGGAGCGACATTAAAACTTAAAACGAACAGAAATTATTCCGTATATGAAAGGGGCTGTCCCCTCCTCAACGCCTCGATCTTTACTCTAAAGTTTGACTCTGTCTCACAACTTTATTTTTTAAAACAATAAAAAACTTTAGCGTAAAGAGTGAGGCGTTGAGGAGGGGACAGCCCCTTTCATATACGGAATAATTTCTGTTCGTTTTAAGTTTTAATGTCGCTCCTTACTTTCAGTTTAAAAAACTTGTTTTTTTTTATTTAATTTCTGATCGTTTTTTAGTTAATGCAGCTTTTATTTTGGCTCACCGTCATTGAATAAGTAAACAAAATTTGCATAAAAATTTTACTTTTGTTTTGCTAAATGGCTTTCTCTAAATTTGCTTCTGACGTAATTTACAAATTAACTTACGTAACGAACTTCTATATTCGTATATTTTTCTTCTGGCAAAGATTTTTGCAGATATGAGCTTGAAACCTATGTAATAGGGTTTTCCGATATGCTGAATCTGACGGTGTGATTTTCATTAAAATTCTTTCACTTGTAGGGGATGTTTCCCAACCTCTTTAAAAAATCAGGTAAATTTTCTCAGGCTCGTAGCCTTTGATGAGTAATACTAAACTTAATAAAATTTTTATATTTAGAATCAGCATTATAAGCCCATTCTTTTGATACATTTATTGACATCAAAATTCCGTTATTAAAAGTTTCGATTACTATTGAGCCGTATCGCTTGTTTTTTTTTATTGTTTTTTTTTTTTTATTGCGTATATGTTATTACGTATATGAGGGGGTTCTCCCCTTAGTCCCCTTATTCCGTATATGAAAGGGGCTGTCCCCTCCTCAACACCTCGTTCTTTACGCTAAAGTTTGACTTTCTCACAACTCTATTTTTTTAAACAATAAAAAACTTTAGCGTAAAGAGCGAGGCGTTGAAGAGTGGACAGCCCCTTTCATATACGGAATAATTTCTGTTCCTATTAAGTTTTAACGTCGTTCCTTACTTTCAGTCAAAAAAAACTTGTTTTTTTTATTTAAATGAAAGGGGCTGTCCCCTCCTCGACGCCTCGCTCTTTACGCTAAAGTTTTTCATTGTTTAAAAAAAATATAGTTGTGAGAAAGTCAAACTTTAGCGTAAAGAGTGAGGCGTTGAGGAGGGGACAGCCCCTTTTATATACGGAATAATTTCTGTTCGTTTTAAGTTTTAACGTTGTTCCTTACTTTCAGTTAAAAAAACTTGTTTTTTTTTATTTAATTTTTGAACGTTTTTGAATTAATGCAGGTTTTGATTTTGGCTCACCGTACATGAATAATTAAAACAAAATTTGAATATTAATCTTACTTTTATTTGATTAAATGGCTTTCTCGAAACATGTTTAATTTTATTTACGAACGTTTTTATTAGTAATAAATATACGTAACTTACGAATTAACTTACGTAACGAACGTTTATATTCATATATTTTTAATACGTATATTAGAGGGTTCGCCCCCTAGTCAATACCTTGCTCTTTAAGCTAAAGTTCGAATTTTGTTCCAATTCTTTAAAAATGACCCCTTAATCACAAATGCCGTTAATTAGAATAAATAGCTCTTATGAAGGTACTAAATAATCTTTGGCTTAAAGAGCGAGGTATTGACTAGGGGGTGAACCCAGTCATATACGTAATGTTTTCTGTCGTTTTAAGTTTTGATGTTGCTCCTTACTTTCCGTTGAAAACTTGTTTTTTTTATGTATAATTTCTGATCGTTTTTAAATAATGCTGGGAAATCCGGCGCCCCCTTCATAGCAATGTCCCTTCCCCCATGAAAACTTCCTTCATGGAAAGATCCTCCCACACAACCCCCGACCCCCCCCCCCACCCCCACTACCAGAAAAAATCCCCCCTGAAAACGTCTGTATACTTCCCAATAACCAATACTATATGTTAACATTGGGTAAAGTTCATAACTTTCAGCCCTCCCCCCAGGGACTTCGGGGGATTTAATCATCCTAAAAGACATAGTTATCATATTTTCGAGCATGCTGAAGAAACTGGCTATCTAAAAATTTTGATCGGGTGACTTTGGGAAAAACATGAGCATGGGAGGGGGCCTAGTTGCCCTCCAGTTTTTTGGTCACTTAAAAAGGGCACTAGAACTTTTAATTTCCGTTCGAATGAGCCCTCCCACGATATTCTAGGACCACTGGGTCGATACGATCACCCCTGGAAAAAAAAAAAAAAAAAAAAAAAACAAATGAACACGCATCCCTGATCTTTCTTCTGGCAAAAAATGCAAAATTCCACATTTTTGTAGATAGGAGCTTGAAACCTCTACAGTAGGGTTCTCTGATACGCTGAATATGATGGTGTGATTTTCATTAAGGTTCTTTAATTTTTAGGGGGTTTTTCCCCCTTTTT
Source organism: Artemia sinica (assembly GCA_027921565.1). Lineage (NCBI taxonomy): Eukaryota > Metazoa > Arthropoda > Branchiopoda > Anostraca > Artemiidae > Artemia > Artemia sinica. The sequence goes on along the minus strand of CM051259.1, from coordinate 28,818,844 downwards.
TCGAAAATCAGCCAAATTTTCTCAGGCGCGTAACTTTTGATGGGTAATATTAAACTTGATGAAACTTATATATTTGAAATCAGAATTAAAATATGATTCTTTTGATGTATCTATTGGTATCAAAATTCCGTTTTTTAGAGTTTCGGTTACCATTGAGCCGGGTCGCTCCTTACTTACAGTTCGTTACCACGAACTGTTTGATAACTCTATCCCCTATTATATTTGTCTTGTAGAAGGAATCCTAAAAATTTTTTACTATATTAAGTCAAGTAAGATTCAAGCGTAAAAGTTCGAAGTGGAAATAAAATAAAAATTAAAGTAACGTAACAGTAAAAAAACGCAAAAAAGTAAAAATACAAGTCAAGTGCCGTGAAGCATATTATATTCTGTTTTTCCTGTACCACAGTAGACAGAATATACAGCATCGACAAAGTACTCTCCGTTAAAAATACTCTCCGTTAAAAAATGTGAAACAGATTTAAAACCACACAAGATTCATACTCCGCCTTTACGCACGCGCAATGATAATTGTTTTCGATCTACATATCACGATGAGCTTATAGAAACTGAACTAAGGTTATGACGTATACTTCCAGGGACGATACGCGCGGTATCAAATGTGTATCATATTTGGAAAAAGAAGGCGCTACTGTCTGCAGTGTTCCTGTACGTCCCGTTCAGGGTTGCCACCGTCAGTAGGATTTTACTAGATCTAGTAAAACAAAAAAAAATCTAGTAAATTTAGAGGATCTAGTAAATTTCCCGAAATCTAGTAAAAACTAGTAAAAACTAGTAAAAATTCATGATTTATAGTAAACAAAACTTTTTTTTTATTTTCCTTGAATTCAGGGAAAAAAATTGTCGTAAACATATGACAATTTACAAATTTTCCTTGTCTGTTTTACTATTTACAATTTTGCTTGTCTGTCTCAGAGACAGACAAGCAGTCACCTATTTTCATAAACAGACAATTCACTTCCGGCGTCTAAAGGTCGACAAAATCAGCTTTCTGTGTATCAAATCTTACCAACTAAAAATGAAGCTATAATGACACTTGGATTTGTGATGATTAGGAATCTATTGGAATCAAAACAAAAGCCAACCACCCAAGGTGATTAGGTGAATCTCCTCAGTTTAAAAAATTTTATTGAGGAAAAAGGAGCCTGCTGAGAGAAATTAAAAGTAAGTAGAAATGTAACATTGCATATATATATATATATATATATATATATATATATATATATATATATATATATATATATATATATATATATATATATAATATATATATAATATATATATATATATATATATATATATGTAATATATATATATATATATATATATATATATATATATATATATATATATATATATATATATATATATATATATATATATATATATATATATATATATATATATATATATATATATAATATATATATAATATATATATATATGTGTGTGTGTGTGAACTTGTAGGTTTCCAGAATTTCCAATACTATGAAAACGAAAGAAAAGAGGAAAAGAGAAAAAAAAGAAGAAAAAAGGAATTGATTAGAAATTGATTGACGTATTGACTTGACGTATTGATTATCCTCCTTTAGTAAAAATCGATTCTTGATGGTGCGCGAAAATTTTTTTTGAGCATTTAGTAAAAACAGATGCGATCTAGTAAATTTTTCCTCTCCGATTTAGTAAATTCTTCCAGGTCAGGGTGGCAACCCTGGTCCCGTTCAAAGAGTATGGGTAACTTGCAAGAGTGGTAACTGGCTCTACTGTCAAGAAAAACAATCCTCAATGCCGTCTAGAATTTGGCGACACTTGTCATTTTTTCAGTGTAATAACAAGAATAATTAATTTGATTTATTAACTTAGTAAAATTAATGTAGTAATAAGCGTCTGATCTCAGTTCCTGACAGAAAAACGATTACAATGCTTTAAAAAAATCAAAATGTTGCCAAACACTAGATGGCGTGGATGTTTTTTTTTTTTTTTGCTAACACTAGCACCAATTTCCACTATTATATGCTATCCATGCTCTTTGGTTTCGTTCACAAGACGTTTCTCCTACTTAGTTTTTATTCAAATGATTCTCTACTCCATTTTATTTTTGTTGTAAAATAAATAAGCCTCGACAAATGAACTCGACTAAAAAGGGAAAATATTTGTCACTCATATAAATCAAATAAAATTCTCCGGAGAGTAATTCAAGCCATTGTGTGCCATTTACATAAGCTACGAAGGGTCGTTAAATTTTAAATTCTAATGATATAGGAATCTATTTTGTTAAATCCAATTTTGATGCTTACAATTTTAGAATTTAGACTCCAATAGAGCTTCAATTTGGAGTTGAAGAAAGGAACGGAGACCATTAGCAAGTAATTTTTCTAAGGTCTAACTTGTTAATTTAAAGTAGAAAAAGTTGTATATAAAAAGAATAAGATAGGACGGAATCTGGTCTTGTCTTTGACAACCAGCCTCGTAGACGAGAAATTATTTTGAGGGGGGGGGGGTAATAAAAAAAATAGTTGATAATCTGAATTAGAGATAGACATAATTTACGAAACTTCGGATTTCAGGGGAAGGGTCCCGAGAAACTTCGGATTTCTGGGGGAACGTCTTGGACTTGTTAATAAAAAAAGCTTTTAAAATAAAAAAGAAATTGGTTTTTCATTTATGCCTTAATGTGTGAAGTAATTAATGTGTGAAATGTTATAATATTTGCCTTTTCAAAATAATCTAAGGATAAATGAATAAAAAATGAATAAATAAAAAATCTCATTAGTGAAAACAAGAAAATAGTGCAAATATTTAGCTGGAAACCTCAGGTTTTCCAGATTTTGTTCTATTATATTTTTTTGGGAGGTATCACTCGAAACATTTGATTTTTTTCTGGCTTTCACTTGCTGAAAGTTTTCCCTTGTTTATTTATCCTACAGTCTTTGCTTACGTCATGTCTAGCCAATAGGGTCTAAGAGCTTATCTCTGAAAGCAATGAATTAACATTAAAAAAAAAAGCTTTAACCATTGCCAGATCTATCAAATGCTATCAAAAGGACATACTAGCATCAATTTCGCATTCTAAGGATTAACTAGAAGAATATTTTTAGCAAGTGTTGTTTATAAGGCCTAATTTATTAATTTAAAGTATTATGTATTATATAAAAAAGAATACGGTAGAAAATTAATCTGGATGTGTTGTTCACAACATCTTCGATTTTTGAATAACAAAAAGCTGCAATAATAAAAGAAATATTTTTTTTTTGCCTTTTTGCGTTACTGAGTGAAGTAAAATATTTTTCTTTTTTTGTAGACAAAATGTTGGTATAGAAAAATATTCGTCTTTTCAAAATAATTTAAGGAAAAAGATAGAACAAATAAATCAGAAACAAATTTCTGCTAATTAAAGCCAGAAAGTTCTGTAAATATTTCGCCAGTAACCTCAGCTTTGTCTTATTCTTTGGTTTTGCGAATTTCATACTACACCATATTTTTCTTCTTTTTGCACCGAGAACGGCTATGGAGAGGTCGAAATACTTGATTTTTTTGGACTTTCCCATTTTTTTTCTTTTTTCCCCCGTTTGTCCTTAGGTCTTGTCAAGCAAACAGGGTCTTAAAACTTATATTTTAGAATAGTGAATAAATATTTTAAAAACCAGCATTCATTGCCAAAGTTGTTAACTGCTATTAATAGAACACATTTGTGTCAATTTGGCCTTCTTGGGATTACTTCTGGTAATACAGATAAAGCTTTGAATAAAAATCCCTGCTTACAAGATTATTGCCATTGCAGTGTGTATATTAGAATCACATACATGGGAACTTATATTAAGTTGGAGGGAGAGGAAAATTTGACAAGTGCAAAAAACAGATAAATTATCTGAAAATATATAGAAACTTGCTGGGAGACTCGTAATTTTTTTTTAATATTTTTTACAAGGAGGAGAGTACATACCCGAAGCCCCTCCTCCAATAAAAACCTGGTTTATATTTTAAATGTTTGATTATTTTACCTTGAATATGCGTCTTATTTATATTTGCTCTTAATCCTGAAATTTAGCTATTATTGTGTTTGTGTTAAAATTGCTATTTTGAGTTTTATGTTTATTAACGCTTTTTTATTTACTTTATCCTTGATTTATTTTGAAAATATGGTATTTTCTTTCAGTACAATGGAGCACATCTCCAGATTTTCAGAACACAGCCGGGGAGTTGGAGATTCGTAATCCAAAAGAAACTGAAGTCAATATTGAAAATTTGGATCCTGGCCAGAGATATTTTATTCGGGCTTGTTCTGGTAATCTTGGAGGCTATGGAGACTGGGTGACAGCACACCCTCCTTCTGTTGTGCCAAGTAGTAAGTATTTGTTTGACTTATCCTTTATCCCTTAGTATTTTTTAGCTTAGTCTTTGCTAACTATCAATGTAAAAATTATTATTGTTTTTCCACCATCCTAATAAAAACTGTTTGATGACAATTTTATTGATTATTACGTTCCTGCAAGCTTACGAAAAAAAATATTAGCTAATATGTTAGCGATTTTTTCTTACTAATAAAATCGTTGGTTGAGATTTTTTTTGAAGAACTTTGAAGTCTACCATTGATAGATATTGATATTGATAAATATGACAAAGTGTATTTTTCAGTGTTCCTCTTCTTTGGAAGCCAAATTTCCTTATGGAAGTACCTCGTTGGACGTGTTGCTAAACAGCAAGACTTCTATTGGTCTTTTCGGCACTTCACCTGTGTCGTATCCGGTATAGTTTTGCCGCACAAACAGAGCTACTAAATTAGCGGATTTCGACACTTCGGAATTTCTTTAGATTTTGTTTAGGTATCACTACTTATGCTCTTTTCTTTTTTTTCTAATATATTTTCTTTGTCTGGAAGTGTCGCTTATTTTACCTTTTCTTTTCATATTTCTGTATCCCCTTGAAAAGGATTGCCTATTGTGAAAGTGAAGTATCGGGACCGTATGTATATTTTACACCTTATATAGGCTATTTTTAAAAGTTCCCTTAAATCCTCATATATATGAGTTCAGATTTATATGCGAACTTTGAGACTGGCATATGTGGGTAGACGTAATATATTGTTTTATTATATCGTATATTAACATATTGTTTCAAAGTTCCATACATAAAATATTATCAACTAATCATTTGTTGAGTCTGGAAATGAATTTCAACCTGACGGTCCTATAAGCGCCCCCCCCCCACCCTCTCGACTCAACTATAAGAAAAAAAACGAATCAAATTGAAAAATTTGATCAAAGTGGACAGCCTCCCAGCGAACGCCCCTCCCGCCACGGTGCCTGGGGCAGCTGCCCCGGTGCAATGACAGTAGACAGTATATAGTAGTTTGTACTAGACAGTAGACTAGTACGAACAAATTTGTGAAGACCAGCCTGTGCTTTATTAGCCTTTAATAGAAGCTCTTGTAGTGACTGTTCCAAGCACAAAAGCTGTGTCGTCACCAAATGAAGTAACTGTAGTTCCGGAAATCTAAATCTTATTGCGTCGACGAACATCAGGTGCAACAGAGGTTCTAGAACTGAGCCCTGAGGAAAACCACAATTTATGCAAAATTGTTGAGAGGGATTTATTATTTATAGTCACACATAGCTTTCTTTCATTCAAATCAATGAAAATACTACCCTTGATGACTGAAAAGTGCAGCCTTTCCAATACAATATTAAAATCAACAGTGTCAAAAGCCCTTCTAAAATTAATAAAAATGCCCTACCACTGTCCCCCGTTCTCAAGTGATGAGTTATTTTTTTTTCAAAAGATGCTGCATTGCATGTATCATTTAATGTCTTTTCCTTTGACCACCATGTAAAACATCTATTCTTTTAAAATCTTCATAAAGCGATTTTTAAGGTGAATGATTTTTTTTTATAAATTGGTATTGGTATATACGTACGTTGAATTTGACGGTATGATTTTCGGTAAGATCACTTGATGTCTTGGGAGCGTTTCCCCCTTTTTAAGAAATTGAGCAAATTTTCTCAAGCTCTTAACTTTTCATGGGTAACATTTAACTTGATGAATTTTATATATTCTGAATAATCATCAAAATTTGATTTTTTTTTTTTGTATCCATTGTTACCAAGATTCTGTTTCTTGGAGTTTTGGTTATTATTGAGCGCCATCGCTCTTTACTTACAGTTCGTTACCAGGAACTGTTTGATCTACTAATATTTAATTACTGTAGATACATAGGTTATATAGAAAAAAAAAATGTAAACATCAAAGCTGTGTTTAAAAGCTGCGTTTTTTCCAAATGAACTATTGCTCTAATAAACCCTCGATCTGACCCAATTTGGAGTAAATTGAAAATCCACTAAATCTCTCCACAAAAAAGAGATCTTGACTTCGAAGATTCAATCAATATTTGACCTGTAATAATCTGATATTTTCTCGGAGAATTAATGCTTTTGATGTCGTTTTTCTTTCAGCCTGGAGAGATGTCGACTCAAAGAAAGAGCGTTTTGAGGGTCGATCAACTGTCTTTGACGAGATATTCTCTGAAATTAAGTCAATTCGAAGTGACTCTGAGATGATATATGACTCTTATGATGGAAATGCCAAGTCGAAAAGAAATGCTACTAAAAGCTTATTTCAGTTCTTTGCTGGCACGCCAAAGTTCCAAAAAAGTTTGAAAAGGTAGGTTGTAAATTGACAACTGATAACTCCAGTTGATTCTAGCGAAATTATAAAACTCTGAGATGAATAAATAAAAAAAAAAAATTTTTTACTACTGAAAGTAAGGAGGAACATTAAAACTCAAAACGAACAGAAATTATTCCGGAAATGAGGGGGGCCGCCTCTTCCTCAACCTGAGATCTTTACACTTAAGTCTTAAAGCTCTTTGAAAATGTATCTGATTAAAATCCAACGGCCCTTGTGGCTGAACTATCTCTTAAAGAATTGTGACAAAAAGTCAGACCAAGAGCTTAATTCTATTTTCTGCAGGCACGCCAAAATTCCAATTAAAAAAAAGTAGGCTATAAATTTTATACATGGATTGTCTTCTCTACTTCCTAAGAATGCAAAGATAGAGGGAAAGTGGTAACTCTTTTCGGTCTTCGAGAATCAAGTTTAGCTATCTAGTGATTCCTAGTGGAAATTTTTTGAAAGACATTCGATGCATATTAATGGGGATACCAATAGAAGAAGGGGGGTTCCTTTGTGTTCTCCTACTATTCCTGAATGCTCCAGGATATATCTGAATTTTCCCCAAACCAGAGCTGGGTTCTTCGAAATCCCCCTGAAATTAACATTAACTAAAATTAACGATTGTTCTATTGTGTTAGCGTTCGTGAATTCACGAATGTTATTTTTTTTGGAAAATCTAATAAAACCCAATATTCTGTTGCAGAAATTCAGGGGTGGTGGAATCACTGACTTTCCCCAACGATAAATATCCTGATATTTCAGATTTCTCCACATTTTATTATCTCCTCGGATTTATCTGTTCGAAAATTCCCCCCTCCTCCTAAATATTTTTGAGCGAACGAGGCAGGAGGCTGCTAATTTAATGTTTCTTATTATTTTCATTTTCCCAATTTTTTTTTAAGGAAAACTCTACGTAAAAGCACAGCTTAAATTGAAATATATTGGAGATACAACAGTTTCTATTTCTTTTATTTTATAATGTCATTATTATGAAAATTAAGACAGTGATTTTTCTTTCAAGCCTGCAAAAACTTCATTTAACAAATATTTAATAAAATATGTAAACTTAAAGCTGCCATTTTGGGTAAAATTTATTTTAAAGCTAATATTGACAATACTAAACCACTGTATCGCTGTTGTAAATTAATATGCCAAGAAACAAATAAGGAAACTTTGTAATTGAAGATTTTTCCCCGGGAATTGCATATTATTCTTGTCATAGACTATAGATGATAGAAAAATTTAGTTTTCATATTAATTCAATAACGTGACTGGTATTTCCCTAGAACTCGCCATAAAGTTTAATGACAAGGAAAGTTCAATTTTTTTTTCTCAAACATTTTAGTAGTAGTAAATTAAAACTTAATATTAAGTAAAACTATTTACAAAATATAGGTTCGCTTAAAAAAACAATGAATCAATACTCAATTTAAAATTCTGTGGATGTCAACCAGATATCGGCTGGGTGGATTGGCTGGATCTATGTGTTCTGGTGCCCCTTCCTTTCTTTCCTTTGCTCCTTTTTTGTCAAACAAGTCAGCAAATCAAAAATGTGGTAAAGAGCAAGAGATGAGAAAGTATATCATTCTCTGGCCGTCTTTTATCCTCAATCAAATAAAAAAAAAAACAAGTTTTTCAACTGAAAGTCAGGATTGACATCAAAACTTAAAACGAATAGAAATTATTACGTATATGATTGGGTTCTTCCCCTAGTCAATACCTTGCTCTTTACGCTAAAGTTTTTATTGTTTTAAAAAATGGAGTTGTAAGAAAGAGTCAAACTTTAGCGTAAAGAGCGAGGCGTTGAGGGGGGGGGGCAACCTGTTTCATATACGGAATAATTTTTGTTTGTTTTAAGTTTTAATGTCGCTCCTTACTTTCAGTTAAAAAAAACTTGTTTTTTTTATTTGATTTTTGAACGTTTTTAAATTAATGCAGGTTTTGATTTTGGCTCACCCTACATGAATAATTAAAATGAAATTTGCATATTAATTTTGCTTTTCTTTTGATAAATGGCTTTCTCAAAATTTTGATCTGACAATTTTGAGAAAAAAGGGGCAGAGGAGAGGGCCTAGTTGCCCTCCAATTTTTTTGGTTACTTAAAAAGGGCCCTAGTCAACACCTCGCTCTTTACGATAAAGTTAGAATTTAGTTCCAATTCTATAATAATGACCCCTTAATCACAAAGTTCATTAATTAGAATAAAAAGCTCTTATGAAAGTACTAAAAAATTTTAAAGTAAAGAGCGAGGTATTGACTAGGGGTCGAACCCAACCATATACGTAATAATTTCTGTTCGTTTTAAGTTTTGATGTTGCTCCTTACTTTCAGTTGAAAAACTTGTTTTTTTTTATTTAATTAATTAAAAAAACTTTTTCCACAAAATAAGTTTTTCAAAGAAAAGCAAAGAACTCAATTAAACAAAATTGAGCAAAAATAATATCAAATAATCTACCAAGCGTGAAACTACCACAAATCAGCATCAATAAATAAATGGAACCCAAAACGAACAGAAATTACAATAAATAACCGAGTCAAACTCGAAACGAGCAGAAATTAACATAAGTTGGGCTTAAAGCCCCTATGCCTTCCCAAGGCCAGAACAAAATTTGCTCTTTACTGAAAAAAATATAAATGTTTTTACTTTTATAACTTTAATAAATCAAATAATATTAAAATTTTGATTACAAAATATCAGTATATGTATATTAAATTGACAATGCACATTCATTGGTATTTTTTTCAGTAAAGTGCAAATTTTGTTCTGGCTTTGGGAAAGCATAGAGGTTTTGCGCCCAACTTATGTTAATTTCTGCTCGTTTTGAATTTGACTCAGTTATTTATTGTTATTTCTGTTCGTAAAAATAACTCCTGCCCTTATAACCCACTTTTAACCCTTGCCGTGAAGATTGTGGGGGGAGCGTCCTGCTCAAAGGTATAATTTCCTGAACTTTAAACCGCGTGGAGCACAAAGGCTATCTCAAAATTTTAATTGGATGTGTTTGGGTAAATGGTGGGCGTGGAATGGGTGTTAGTTGCCTTCCAATTACTTTCGATTATTAAAAAGGGCACTAGCCATTTCAATTTCTAATCGAATGAGCCCTTTTTGAAATTTCTACGACAACGCGTTCTATAAAAACCTTATATGCCCCCAGGGCATAACTTACAACCCTTGCCCTGAGGGCCGTGAGGGGGTTGTCATCCTCAAAGACCTAATTTACAGAACTTAAAACTACGTTGAATAAAATGGCTATCTCAAAAATTTTGATTGGATGTGTTTGGGGAAAAGGTGGGCGCGAGAGGGGGGTTAGTTGCCCTCCAATCACTTTCGACTATTAAAAAGTTTCTACGACAACGCCTTCTATAAAAACCTTATATGCCCCCAGGGCATAACTTAGAACCCTTGCCCTGAAGGCTGTGGGGGAGTGTCCTGCTCAAAAAAGTAATTTCGATGTGGAAATCAACTACGCTGAACAAAATGGCTATCTCAAAATTTGATTGGATGTGTTTCGGGAAATGGTGGGCGTGGAAGGGGTGTTAATTGCCTTCCAATCACTTTCTACTTTTAAAAAGGGCACTAGCCACTCCAATTTCCAATCGAATGAACTCTTTTCAAAGTTTCTACGACAACTTCTTCGATACGATTTGCCCGGGTATAAAAAAAAAATAAAAAAAATAATACATTTTGCCAATATCGTTCTTTACTTAGACAGCGCTATTGCGATGCCTATGATTTCTGATTGTTTTTTAAATAATGCTGGGAAATCCGTCGCCCCCTTCATAGCAATGTCCCTTCCCCCATGAAAACTTTCTACATGGAAAGATCTTCCCACGTAACCCCCAACCCACCCCACCCCCCCCCCCCACACTACCAGAAATAATCCCCCCTGAAAATGTCTGTATACTACCCAATAACCAATACGATATGTAAACTTTGGTCAGAGTTCATAACTTGCAGACCTTCCCCCGGGGACTGTGGGGGATTACGTCATATTTAAAGACATGGCTATTATATATTTTCGACCTTGATGAACAAAATGGCTATCTCAAAATTTTGATCGGGTAACTTTGGGAAAAATAAGCGGGGGAGGGGACCTAGTTGCCCTCCATTTGTTGCCACTCAGAAAGGGTACTAGAACTTTTAATTTCCGTTCGAATGACTCCTCCTGCGATATTCTAGGACCTTTGGCTCGATACGGTCACCCCTGGGAAAAAAAATAAATAAATAAACACATATCCGTGATCTTTCTTCTGGAAAAATATACAAATTCCACATTTTTGCAGATAGGAGCTTGAAACCTCTATAGTTGGTTCTCTGACACTGATTGTGCGATTTTCATTAAGGATCTATGACTTTTAGGGGGTGTTTCCCCCTTTTTTTAAAAATCTGGCAAATTTTCTCAGGCGCGTAACTTCTGATGGGTAAATTTAAACTTGTGTATTTGAAATCAGCACAAAAATCTGATTCTTTTGATGTATCTATTTGTATCAAAATTCCGTTCTTTAGAGTTCCGGTTACTATTGAGCCGGGTCGCTCCTTACTTACAGTTCGTTACCACGAACTGTTCGATGGAACTCATTCTTTTGAATTTCATTTTATTGCAAAAAAGACGGACGAAGAGTAAGAATTTAGGCCGTCTTGGTTGTTAGACAGATCTTATTTCTTCTCATTCATTTTGAATTTGCTTTTCGCAAATAAGAAAAAACGAAGTGCTAAAAGTAAAGAATTATGAAGGCGCATCATTTTTTGGAGTTCTTTGGTGCTGGAGAGAACTCAGCTCTTTTCATCCTTTCGTTTTTTTTTCCTATAAAAAGGCTGTAGATACTGAAAACATTAGCTAACGGTAGGTAATATAAAAATAAGGCAATATTAATCAATTTTAACTAAAATTGTTAATTAAAATTGATTTTAAACCTTTTATCAAATCTTCATGGTAGCGCAGCGGATTGATCTCTGTTCGCGCCACGTTATCCTCAAGTAAGAGTGTGAGAAGATGGGCCTCAGCCAACTAAGCCTCCCTGTCGTCACCCAAATTTGTATGAGGACCATTTTGCACCCCCTTTGGTGGCCACATTTAACTTTTTTCAAAATATTTCAAATTTTTTCGTTTGAACTATTAACTTTTTTTCAAATTAATCCAAAACGTGACTTATGATCTATACAGAGTTCTTGATAAATAACGGCTATGTGCAACTAGGTACTTGGACTCTATTCTAGGTGTAATTTGTTTCCCATCTTTCCTCTTGCCACTGTCAAATTATGTTTGAAGTTGACTTGGTAAATAAGGTTGTTTCTTCTATGGTACTTGGACTCTATTTAAGGTACCGATATCCGCCTATCATAGTCAACTTTGTAACAATTTTGGTTTGTGGTCTGAGCATAGGATTTGTATTCATAAATACTTTTTTCTGTAACATTCTTTTGTTTTAAAATTTAGTTATTTCACTGTTTGATCTGAAAAAGGTTTAGTTTTTCCTTCCTTTGTCTGCAGTGGCGTATATGGAATTTGTGGCTTATTTTTTAATTGTTTATTCGGTGCTATTTTTCTCAAAAATGGGGAATCAACTTGTTAGGTCTTTTGATAGATTCATTTTGTATTATATATCTTATTCTTACTTATGTGTGCAGTCTTCGAACATGTGCGATTAAGCTACGATTTACAAATTGGTTTGTAATTGTGTCTTTAAATTGCATTAATTATAATTACAGAGGTGTCTACCTTTCCTGTATATTGTACCAAGATGAAAAGGTTTTAGTGACTGCAGAAGATGCCTTACCAGTTGTTGAAGTTGATGATGGTTATCCTGCTTCGTTTAACACAGATTTTCATTGGCTTATGAAGGTAAGTACATATTTTATCGTCTTATGATGATTTTTCACACCCTGCAAAATCACATTACAATCTACTCATTTGACATTATTTTTACCATAGAGGAGGTTGGTCCAAATTACACATGGCAGCATTAAAGCAAGAACTTAAATTCAAGGGGAAAGGGTCAAAATACTAAAGTCACCTAAATACGGGTCATGGTTTAAAATAAGTATAATTGGTACATCTGTCCTTATATAAACCTCTGAATGGACAAGTCAGTAACTGAAGCCCAGCCAATCCCTCAAAAGGCCGATTTGAATGGGCTGATGCTCAAAATTTTCGTTATATCTGTTAGGCTGAAGAATATGTCATTTAGTTACGACCTTGGTCGTCAACTACAATAATTGAACCTACAATTTTAGCACTCCAACGATGAGTTACCTCTCTCTGAACCTTGATTTGATCTGAACCTCGGTTCCTCTTGACCTAAAGTGGTGGAAGCTGAGAATAGGGGTCATTTTGCTACCAAACGGCAGTTTGATCAAAATATCTCAAGGCAACGTCACAGCAAGAACTTGCATTCTAGGGCGGGGGATCAAGATGCTAAACGGTCGATTAAATATTGCCAATACTTAAATTCACTTGATTTTTCATAGTTTTTACATCACGAATGCTATTTTGTGGACGCTCTTATCCATGGTTATTAATAAATTATTGTCAGGAACAGGCGCGTACCCAGGTTTCATTTTGGGGAAGAAGGCGTAATACAAAATTGAATTTTATTTGAAAAATGAATAGGAAGTAACCAGAAAATCGGAAAAAATTGCGATTTCAATGGGGCCCGACCCCCCCCCCCCATCTTTTGTTTACACCCCTAGTCAGTTATCGGTAGTTTTTGCAGTTATAGTGGTTGGCAGTGTGTGGCTCACTGAAAAAAAAAAAAAACTTTCGGGTAATTAAAAGCTAGATGTAAGGCCATTGCAAAAAATTACCGTGAGTTTGTGTAGAAATTGTATATATTTAATGTATCCCGTATGTCTACTTTGCAATGGTATATACTTCTTGAATTGTAGTAGACTCCAAGTCAACCTATTCTTATTTAAAGTTAACTGGTGCATTACCTTATATCCAGAGAACCATACCTACCCCACCCCACTCTCTGTCATTTGTTTGAAAGTTTGCATAACTTTTTACCTTTAAATCCCCAACCTAGCTTCAAACGGAACGACCAAGTAAATATCCTAATGACATATATTTATATCGTTATTTTAGACACGCTTTAATGAAATTAGGAAATTTCTTAACTTTGTATTTAATTTTTGATCTTCAAGTTTATAAGTGCTTTTGAGTAGCTACTCGTATCTTTGAATACTAATTCTTTAAATATTTTCAAAACAAAAGGCTCTCTAAATCAAACAGTTCGTGGCTGTCCCCTCCTCAACGCCTCGCTCTTTACGCTGAAGTTTGACTTTCTCACAACTCTATTTCTTTTAAACAAAAAAAAACTTTAGCGTAAAGAGCGAGGCGTTGAGGAGGGGACAGCCTCCCTCATAAACGGAATAATTTCTGTTCGTTTTAAGTTTTAACGTCGTTCCTTACTTTCAGTAAAAAAAACTTGTTTTTTTATTTAATTTTTGAACGTTTTTGATTTAATACAGGTTTTGATTTTGGCTCACCGTACATGAATAATTAAAACAAAATTTGCATATTAATTTTACCTTTATTTGGTTAAATGGCTTTCTCGAAACTTGTTTAATTTTATTTACGAACGATTTAATTTGTAATAAATATACGTAACTTACGAATTAACTTACGTAACTTCTGATCGTTTTTTAAATAATTCTGGAAAATCCGACACCCCTTTTATGGCGATGTCCCTTTCCCGATGAAAACTTCCTCCATGGAAAGATCCTCCCACGTAACCCCCGACCAATCCTCCTGAAAACTTCTGTATACTTCCCAAAACCAATGCTACATGTAAACATTGGGCAAAGTTCATAACTTGCAAACCTTCCCCCGGGGACTGTGGGGGATTAAGTCATCCTCAAAGACATAGTTATTGTATTTTTCGACCATGTCGAACAAAATCGCTATCTCAAAATTTTGATCAGATGACTTTGGGAAAAAAATGAGCGTGGGAGGGGGCCTAGTTGCCATCCATTTCTTTGGTCACTTAAAAGGGGCACTAAAACTTTTAATTTACGTTTGAATGAGCCCTCCTGTGACTTTCTAGGACCACTTGGTCGATACGATCATCCCTGGGAAAAACAAAAAAAAAACAAAAAAGAAACAAATAAACACGCACCCATATTTACCTAGCGGAAGCATTTGACCTCCAAAGGAATGTGGGATCCCAGGCTGCTAAGTGAATATTCCTGGTCAATTGTAGCACGACTCAGGGACACCGATTCACAAATATTTAGAAGATAGGGGCAAGGATTTTAAAAATAAAAATGAAATACTTCTTAAAAAATGAAATACAAAAACATTGTTTTACAAAATCACTTTCTGATTTTTCAGTGAAAATACAAAAAAAAGGTATGCTTAAAAAAACTATTAGGGATAGACCTAATTAGGTCTAACGAGATGAGATTGATTAGATCCAAGGGAGTACCCAGCCCCCCCCCCCCCTCCCCGTTGACGTTCCTGTTAGCGCTTCATCTAACATTTTCTCTGTAGGCCGCTTCAAAAACTTTTGAATGGACTGCGTAGATCTTGATTGCTTTTTATTAATGCATTATTGCGCTTTTTATATTTACTATCGTCGCTTTTCCTTATCAGCTTTGTCTTTTTCCCTTGTATGGAAAATCCAGAAGATTCATTTTAGAAAATGAAGGCAGGAACTTAATGCTTTCAGGTGCTAAATAATCTGAGAGATTTTACCTTCTCCATTTCTTTCTATCAAAATCCTAAATGCTTAGAAAACGAGGAATTATGGAATTTCCCCGAGATACGAACAATTACGGCCATTTTGGTTTTAAATGTTAAGACTGGGCAAACTTAAAATAGTTACTGTGCATGTCTATCGATCCAGTGGCGTCAATTCACGAACATTTACACTGGGGCTAAATGTATTTTTTAAAATCTAGGGGGGGGGACATTTGTCATTTTTTCAGTTTTTCCAATGAAAATACCCCAAATAAGGTATTTTTAAGTAAAATTACTCCCCTAAAAAGGTATTTTCAAAATCTATGGAGGGACAAAAAATGTAGGGGGCAAATGCTCTCTCCCAATTTACTCCACTGTATCCATCAGATCCAATCTAGTACAATGCAACTTCGGCAGTTAGGTGTTGGGAATTTTCAGAGTCAACTCACTCGAGCCGGAAGAACTAATTCCCCAATTTGTCAAAAATGTGGCCGGCCAAAAATAGCCGTAGAAACATGAAGGCATGTAATAGAAGAATATCCAGCTAGGATTAGGTGCCGTTTGGAGGAACTTCATTGATTGGGTGAAGCTGGAGGACATAGTTGTGGAGCCTAAGGTCCTATAGCAGGTAAGGTATATTGTAAGGATAGGTGACACAAAATTTTGTAAACAATGTCGTTCTCAACAAATAAACATTCTGATTTGAAATAAAGATTTAGATTTCATTTCATATTTGGTCCCAACCATATCGATTCCCAACCTCAGTATTAATTTCGTTTTGAACCGGTCAGAGGTCCTTCTATGGCCATTTTTACCTCCTCTCTTTGAAAGTTGACATCTACTAATGTGTTGTCAACACTTCCAGATAAATTTCAAGTGGTTTTCCAACCTCAAGTGTACCAGAAAAACGTTTTTTGTAATACAGTCATCAAACAGTTCGTGGTAACGAAAAGTAAGGAGCGACTCGGCTGAATAGTAATCGAAACTGTAAAAAACGGAATTTTGATGATATTAGATACATCGAAAGAATTATCTTTCTAATTAAGTTTTATGTTACCCATCAAAAGCCAAAAGCCTGAGAAAATTTGCCCGATTTTGTAAAAAGGGCAGAAATACCCCAATTAATTCACACCTTTAGATTCAGCATACATAGATATTTATTGCAAAACAAAAGTCTCTTTGGGCCGTGGAAAAAAAAACCTTTGTACACGAAATCATAGCACATGATAATAACATAAATAACAAAAACAATAAAATAACATAACAGTTACAAAAACAAAAAGTACATACAATAAGGCATAATACCATAAAACTAACCCACATAATTACACATAATGTCGCTTACATAATAGATAGATCGACATACAGATGTCTAATGGTTTAAAGACCCATGGGCACATGGCTACGAAAAGAAAAAAATAAAAAACAGAGAAAACAGCTCACACACTGTCAACAATATTTCCAGAACTCCCCCACCCCCTCCCCACTTTACAAAAATATCTATGGATCATTCCCCATTTAGTACTTTTTGCAATCTTTTTTTGTCCCGATTTTTTTAATCCCATTACTGGGAGTCACTTACGTGACTCCAAACTGCGGGAAAATTATTCTTTCCTGAAATCCTTAAATCCGGGAGAAAGAACCATCGATGAAGAAGATCCGCACCATTATTCTCCAAATGCTATAAAATTATTCCTCCCTGATATATACAACTGAATTTCTTCACTATGTAAAAGAATTCTACCGTAGAGATTTCAAGCACCTATCTATAAAAATGTGGAATTTTGTATGTTTTGCCAGAAGAAATATCACGGATGCGTGTTCATTTGTTGTTGTTTTTTTTTACCTAGGGGTGATCGTATCGAACCAATGGTCTAAAAGATTGGAAGAGGGCTCATTCTAACGAAAATCAAAAGTACTAGTGCCCTTTTCAAGTGACCAAAGAGATTGGAGGGCAACTAGCCCCCTCCCACCCCTCTTATTTCCCTAAAGAAATCCAATCAAAATCTTAAGATAGGCATTTATTTCAGCATAGTTGAAAGGTTCTATAAATATGCCTTTGGGGATTACATGATTACCCCCATAGCCACTGGCGAGAGATGTAAGCCATGCAATTTTCCCATTGTTTACTAGTATTTGTTATTGGGAAATATACGGAAATTTTTATGGGGGAAATTTTCTGCGGGGGTGAGATTTTCCACGGGAAGATTTTCTCTGGGAAGGAAAGTTTCCGGGGAATTCTTCATGGGAAGTTTAAATGCGGGTGGGAGGACTCCTGGCATGATTTGAAAAACGGTCAGAAATTATGTGTAAAAAACAAGTTTTTTAAACTGAAAGTATGGAACAACACTAGAAGTTAAAACAAAAAGGAATTATTTCATATATGAAGGGACTGTCCCTTTCTCATCCCTTGCTCTTTACGCTAAGGATTAATATTTTATCCCAATTCTTTAAGAAAGACTACTCAAACACGAGGGTCGCTGAATTTGAGTGAGAGGTATTTTTAAAGAAAAATTAAGACTTAATATATCGAGTGAGGATTGAGAAAGGGGTAACCCTCCTCATGTACGGAATGATTTCTTTGTGTTTTAAGTTTTATAGTTGCTCCTTACTTTCAGTTGAAAATTTTCTTTTTATTATGTAATAACATCCTAAGTCAGCTTCCATTTCACAGACCAAATCACTAGAATAAATGGAAAAGTAAGAGAGTCCTTTTTTTGCTTATATCTTCATCCTCTCTCAGAAACCGATTTGGAGTATTGTTTCCTCATGCGAAGATTAGTTTGAAATTTACTGAGATTTCTTTTTGTGTCGCATTTGTGTTCTACCAAAATCCATTCATTTTTGCTGACATCCTAAAAGATGACTAGAGAGGTTCTGAAAACCCTGAAAATGTATAACCATGCATGACATAAACAACCAAAATGTACCAAAATCTACCATATATTTATATTGCTTCATAAAATGTCTAAATTTACCACATGGTTCCAGGGCCCCTAAACTTCACCAATAACGGTACAATTGTACTGTGCTGGCAATGCTGTCAAGGTCCTAGGGAAGTTGAATCTTTTTTCAATTTTTGAATTTATGAGTATTTGACTATATTTTCAGAGAATTTCAAACTCGACAACCGAAGTTCCACTCCACGGTCATTTGTAGAAAGGGAAGGTTTTAGTGGAAAATATACACTACTTATAGCAACGGCAGTATTAGTTGGTGCTTGGAGGGAAAGTAGTAGCAGAAGTATTATTTGTTAGCATCACAAGGAAGAAACAGTAAAGTACGGTCATTTACAAAAAATATATCTTAATTTAACATGGTAACATGACTTATTCGCCACCCCTGACTTATGTACCACCCTGTATATGCAACTACATTGGTTTCAAGTCACTTTAAAGATAATTAATATGGGGTTCATGCCCTGCTCAGTAGTCTCTACTTAATCAGAAGGAAAAATAAAAACTTAATGTTCTTGGCCATTTTTTTCAGAAGTTAAAATTGTGAAAAAAGAAAATGACAAAATTTTTAGAAACGTAAGGGGGGTCAAGATTGGGAACTGGTATTTAAGACTAAGGAGTATTCTCCCACGCTTTGGGCCAATATCGATTTTGACAATTTAAAAGGTGGTATGTTACGTGGTACAAATTCTTCAGGAGAGCAAAAAAAAAACGAAAAATGTTTTTGGGGATTTTTGACTGTTATTATCAGCAGTTTTTCATTATCAAAAGATCTTTTAGGCATCTAAGATATCACATTGTAAAACTTAATTCATATCAAAAATACGCTGCAATTGATCGATAGTAGTAGTAGTATCGATGCCTTATTCAGAGGGGGGAGGCAGTGGGGTTTGACCCTCCCCCCTGAAATATTTTCTCAACTCGTCAAATTGCAACAAAAATGCATATGAATAAAAATTTGATATGTTTTTTAATTCTTGTGGGTAAATCCTCCCCCATCCAAAAAACAACCCCCTCCAAACAGGAAACCCTAATACGGCCTTGAGTAGCAGTATAAGGAAAGTCGTAAATATACGGAGGTTTTTTGGAGATAGGTCCGAAGGCCACACCCTCAGTCTCAGTAAGTTTTCTGCGATTTTTTAATGCCTTATTTGGGGAGGAGGAATATTGCCTATTTACTGAGGACGATTTGAAAAAGAAACTTAGTATTTGCTTAGTATGGCTGTGTAGGGCTTACTTATTCATTTTTATGTCAAACTTTTTTTAATGTAATGGAGAAACATTTCCTTCAGGTTGGGTGCACATGGAGTGATGTCAAGTATCTTCGACAGGCAATGGAAAAAAGTCTGAGCTCATCCACGATCCACTTTCGAATTAAGCTATTACAAGCTGTCGCACAATTACAGGTATGTGTTAAAAAAAAAAAAATCTGAAACCCTATCAAAAGCGAGCTTTCGAAAGCTTTGGATTAATCAAATCATATAGGAGGGTATTAAAAATGCTGTAAATAGGTGAAGTTTTCTCTGGGACAATGACGAAAGAAAGAATAAAAAAATTTGATTAATTTTTTTGTTGTTTATATTTCATTTTAAAAAATCGAAAAACAAATGCCCCTCCCCATAGATTTTAAAGTGTACTCCTTTTGTATCTCCAGTAAAAAAACCTTAGCTCCCTCTCCCCCTAAAAAACAACCGTAAACACCAAAAATGAAGTGAATATTTTAGCGAAAGCAAATGCAGAAAACTGCTCTCTTAACCATGTAAGGGAGTATTAAAAATGCTGAAAATAAGTGAATTGTTTCTCTGGAACAATGCCAAAAGAAGTGTGAAGGTGAGCAGATTCTGAAAATATATTTTTGGTGTTTTTATTTTAGGAACAAAAAGATTCAAAATACCGACCCCCTAGTCTTAGAAACATCACATTTTGTGTGTCTTCATTAAAAAATTAAAAATTCCTCCTCACACACACACACACACAAAAAGTCGTGAATGGATGCTACTGGATGCGCCCTTAAAAGATAGTTTTTACTTTGCTTGGGTGTAGTGTCTGGTCCTTGGCCGTAATAAATAAATTAGCTATGGGACTTCAGATGACGTTATTATGAGAATAAATTTTACAGGGAAAAATTAAAATTTTTTTTAAATAATAAAAAAAGAAATGTATCGAGTCTGTTATTTGTTGTAGTTTTTTGTACAGAGAATGTTAGAAGCCATCAAAGACACGGCAAAACAATTTTGCCATGGCACAACCGAGCCTGGCTCAGCTTGGGCACAATTTCAACACTTGCCTTTGAAAATTCAGCCCTTGCTTCAGTTGTAACAATATTACCACCTAATTAATTGAAAATTGAGTTCACTAAAAGTCAATAAAGATGGTACAGTTAATAAATAGCGAAAGGACCAGACTTATGACCTCCTTCTAGGGTATAGTTTCGGGTTTTATTTAATCAGTCATACTTTTCGAGGTCTGATTAGGTTATTAGAGATTAGGCTTCCTGGGATATTAGATAAATTTCTATTGAATTTCAAGTGTCTAGCTTTAACATTTTAGCTGTTTGTTCAGTCGAACATTGAACATGCCGACATTGACCTTAATTTACCAGTAAACCACCCACGACCCTTAGCCTTCAAAAGGGCATCTTTTCCGGCTTTTTATTATCCCACGTCAATTTTTGAATAGTCACCTCAAATGACCTCGACTCTTTGTTTAGGTAAAGAATTTAGTCTATCTAGCTTTGGTTTAATTAAATGTAAGACGAGTTCTGTTTCTATTTAGGTTTAACCATTCTCATTTCAAATAGTCACGTACATACTGGGTCAAACTAGTTTGTGATGGAAGCTCTCAAAATCAAAGTGATGCAAGTTCAATATCTAGTTTCTATAAGAAATGCCTTTCTTTTAGTGCTAAATTCTTATTTTCTGGTGGTGACTAGCTGAAAATACAGTTTTATAGAAAAGACCATGACGATGGATTTAATGGAAATTGGAACTTAATTGGAGGGGGTAAACAAGTGAAAGAGGGAAGCAATAAGTTGTTCGTACGCAGCTGCATTGGCCTTAAGTGACTTGCTACTTCAGTGAGTTGCTAACAGAAGCAGTAGTACATGTTTTTCAAGTTCACTGTTAATTACGCTCTAGAGATATACGTCTTTTAGATATAGGAAACCTATGAAGATAAAAGAACAATCTTTCTTTTTTCCTTCTAAACCTAATTTGGCCCTAGAAAATATAATTAAAATCCTTAAAATACACTTGGTTTCTTCAAAAAGGAAAGGCCTGCTCTTTACTCCCCCTATTTAAGTCCCAGTTTTTTAATTTATTTCTCATATGACCTCTAGCCATCTCTTGGACATATTATTTTTTTCTAACCGGATTATCTTGCATCCGTAAAAACTTGACTTATCCATCGCGAATCGTTTTCTGTCATAGCCGTAGACACTGGGATCGAACCTTTTTTTGCATAACTTATTCTATGTTGTCACTCTTTTGGATACTTAAATCAAAGTGAAATTAGGCACCTTAGATTTTTAGTCTCCCCCTTAGATGTGAAAAATGCCTGTTTTTGGTATTTTTATTGAAAGAATTGATAAAATGATAAATTCGACCCCCATCCCTAGATTCTGAAAAATAAATTTGCCCCCCCCCCCTCCTTACATTTTAAACTTAAGTGGTTACATCCACTAAACTGGTGATATTTGCATATGATTTTGTGACTGGTTCTGTGAGGACGCCCTAGAAAACGACAAGGTTGAGTCCTTAGCATATATGATCAATAGACTCCCACTGTGTTCTTCTAGCAACTAGCTTTCACTCTTTTCTTATAGCTGTATTTTAGCAGCTAAAAATTTCAAGCAGCTCATTTTTAGCAGCTTAGCTGCGAGCAGTTGATTATTCGTATTTGATCTTACTCAGATGCTTCTTTTTGAAGCGTAAGGAAGTATATATTTTTGGGCATTGTTTTTATGATCGAATCGTGTCGAAGTACTAATTGTTACATATCGAGATAAAGGTCATTGATACAGAGCTCAGAGTTCATTTAGTCAAAAAAAAAAAAAAAAAAAAAAAAAATCCCATCATTCTCTCCTTGCAAGACCAACACCATTTCCCCAAACACATCCAATCAAAATTTTGAGATAGACATTTTGTTCAACATAGTTGAAAGTTCTGGAAATTTGGTCTTTGAGGATGACACCCCCCCCCAGCCCTCAGGGCAAGGGTTGTAAGCTATGCCATGGCGGTATATAAGACTTTTATAGAAAGTGTTGTCGTAGAAACTTCAAAAAGGGCTCATTTGATTGGAAATTGAAAGGGCTAGTGCCCTTTTTAATAGTCGAAAGTGATTGGAGTGCAACTAACCCCCCTCTCACACCCACCATTTCCCCAAACATATCCAATCAAAATTTTGAGATAGCCATAATGTTCAATGTAGTTTAAAGTTCTGGAAATTAGGTCTTTGAGGATGAGAACTTCCCCCACATCCTACAGGGCAGGGGTCGTAAGTTATGTCCTGGGGGCATATAAGGTTTTTATAGAAAATTTTGTCGTAGAAACTTAAAAAAGGGCTCATTCGATTGGAAATTGATAGGGTTAGTGCCCTTTTTCATAGTCGAAAGTGATTAGAGGGCCACTAACCCCCCCTGTCAGGCCACCATTTCCCCAAACACATCCAATAAAAATTTTGAGATAACCATTTTGTTCAACGTAGTTGAAAGTTTTGGAAATTAGGTCTTTAGGGATGATAACCCCATCAGAGTCGTCAGGGCAAGTGTTGTAAGTTATGTCCTGGGGGCATATAAGGTTTTGGGTGGCCGGCGTTCCCCCCCCCCCCCCCGACGATTACTCGCCCCAGAAAATACCCCCGCGGAAAATACCCCCCCCCCCCTCCGCGGAAAATACCCCTCCCCCGGGAAAATACCTCCCGTGGTAAATATCCCCCTGGAAAATGCCCCCGCGGACACCCCCCCCCCCCCGGTAAATACCCCCCGTGGAAAATAAGGCTTTCCAAATTTGAGAATTTATTTGAGTTTTATGTTTTAAATTCCCATTGGGGGAACGATATTTGGTACTTGTGTATTATGCGCCACTCACTCAAGTTTACGCTGCGTAAAATTCGAGAACACATCGGTTTTTTCGTTAGTTTCTTCGTTACTTTAGAAATAAATTTGGGCTATGGATTTGCACATTCGGGGGGGGGGGGGTAAAGTATAGCGGGTCTGCATCCAAAATGTGTTTGGTATAATTATTCTGCATATTAGATAGAGGGATAGATAAGTATATTTTAAAGCCAAATATACGGCCATGAACACAGTAAAATAACATAAATGAAAAGCACAAATAACATAAACTTTGATCAGCGATCATCATAAAACACTTAAATGAAACACTACATTAGCCTAGTAATAGTACTTAATAGTACTTTCCCTAGTAATAGTACCGTACTTTAAACGTAGTTGAAATTTCTGGAAATTAGGTCTTTGAGGATGAAACCCCCTCACACACACAGCCCTCAGGGTAAGGGTTGTAAGTTGTGCCCTGGGGGTTTATAAGGTTTTTTTTTATAGAAAAGGTTGTCGTAGAAACTTTAGAAGGGTTCATTCGATTGGAAATTGAAAGGGCTAGTGTCCTTTTTCATAGTAGAAAGTGATTGGATGGCAACTAACCCCCCTCTCACGCCCTCCATTTCCCCGAACACATCCAATCAAATTTTGAGATAGCCATTTTTTTCAACGTAGTTGAGATTTCTGGAAATTAGGTTTTTGAGGATGACAGCCTTATTTTGGAAATAAGAGGGCTATTGTCCTTTTCAGCAGTCGAAATTATTCGGAGGGAGAATCCCCCCCCCCCCGCCCATCATTTTTCCAAACATTTCTGATCAACATTTTGATATGGTCATTTTGTTGAACGTAGTTGAAAGGTCTGGAAATTATGTCTTTGAGGATGACAACCCTCCCCCCATAGCCTTCAGGTCAAGGGTAGTAAGTTATGCTCTTGGGGAATATAAGTATTTTATAGAAAGTTTTGTCTTAGAAACTTCAAAAAGGGCTCATTCCATTGGAAATTGAGAGGATTTCATTAGCCATTGAGGTCTTCAGGTCTTTGAGGATGATAACCCCATCAGAGCCGTCAGGGCAAGGGTTGTAAGTTATGTCCTGGGAATATATAAGGTTTTTGGTGGCCGGTGTTTACCCCCCCGGTGATTCCCCCCTGGAAATTCCCTCCAGAAAATACCCCCGGGGAAAATATCTCCGCGGTACCCTCTTGATAATACCCCCACGGAAAACCCCTCCGCGGAAAATACCCCCCCCCCCCGGTAAATACCCCCCGTGAAAAAAAGGCTTTCCAAATTCGAGAATTTTATTTGAGTTTTATTTTTCAAATTCCGTTCGAGGAAGGATATTTGGTACTTGTGTATTATGCGCCACTCAATCAAGTTTACGCTGTGTAAAATTCGAGAACACACCGGTTTTTTCGTTAGTTTCTTCGGTACTTTAGAAATAAATTTGGGCTATTGATTTGCACATTCTGGGTGGGGGGGGGGGTTTAAAGTAAACCGGGTCTGCATGCAAAATGTGTTTGACATAATTATTCTGCATATTAGATACAGGGATAGATAAGTGTATTTTAAAGCCAAATATACGGCCATGAACACAGTAAAATAACATAAATGAAAAGCACAAATAACATAAACTTTGATCAGCGATTATCATAAAACACTTAAATGAAACACTACATTAACCTAGTAATAGTACTTAATAGTACTTTCCCTAGTAATAATACTTTCAACGTAGTTGAAAGTTCTGGAAATTAGGTCTTTGAGGATGACAACCCTCCCCCCCCCCCACACAGTCCTAAGGTTATGGGTTGTAAGTTGTGCCCTGGGGGCATATAAGGTTTTATAGAAAAGATTGTCGTAGAAACTTCAGAAGGGCTCATTCGATTGGAACTTGAAAGGGCTAGTGGTCTTTTTCATAGTAGAAAGTGATTGGATGGCAACTAACCCCCTCTCACGCCCACCATTTCCCCAAACACATCCAATCAAATTTTGAGATAGCTATTTTTTCAACTTAGTTGAGAGTTCTGGAAATCAACTTAGTTGAGAGTAGGTCTCTGAGGATGACAGCCCCCCCCACAGCCCTCAGGGTAAGGGCTGTAAGTTATACCCTGGGGGCATATAAGGTTTTTTATAGAAAGCGTTGTTCTAGAAACGTCAAAAAGGGCTCATTCGATTGGAAATTGAAAGGGCTAGTGCCCTTTTTAATAGTCGGAAGTGATTGAAGGGCAAATGACCCCCCCCCCCACTCTCACGCCCACCATTTCTCCAAACAAAATTTTGAGATGTGCCAGGTAAAGAAAGTAAAGCGTCGAAACCCATTGAGGCAGGTGGTATTCTTCCGATGAGCCCTAATGAAAGGTCACTACTTGCAAATATTTCGTTAGATTTAAGGTGCTTTTGCTTCTAAATTTACAACGGCTTACATTTATTGATGACGACATTGCATGGACTTGGACATTTGTATTTGGTTGACGGTTCGGTTATACTGTTTTGTCCTAGGTAATTGGATAAATGAATAAGGTCAAAATCTCATTCAAGTACCCATTTATCTCAATTGCTGGATTAGGATGACAGTTCTTTTCTTCTTCTTTCTCTCTCTTTTTTTTTTTTTTTTTTTTTTTTTTTTTTTTTTTTTTTTTTTTTTTTTTTTTTTTTTTTTTTTTTTTTTTTTTTTTTTAGCCAAGTAACTACTTCTAAAAGCATTATATATATGCTGATATTTATTACTTAAAATCTGAATTAATTTTGATTTCTTAAAGCTATAAAAATGAAAACATTTAAAAGAATTTTTCAGTAAAGTACAAATTAAATTCCGGCTTTTAGAAAGCACAGGGGTTTACAACCCTTCTCATATTAGTTTCTACTCGTTTTGAGTTTGACTCTGTTATTTATTTTAATTTCTGTTCATTTTGGGTTTCATTTATTTATTGAGATGTAGTTGTATGCTTGGTAGATTATTTGATTCTATTTTTGTTCATTTTTGGTTTAATAGAGTTCTTTACTTTTTTTTTGAAAAACATATTTTGTGGAAAAAGGTTTTTTAATTAATGGCTCATTCAAAAGCTATTTCTCTTATCTACATGCTTTTTATAAATTTCACCATCTGCAAGTGCCATATAGCACTAAAATGACACTTTCTGTACCATTTCTCAAGGGGTGGCAGTAGCAGGATATCAGAACATCATAGACAGATTTCTTATATGTCATATAAAAGATATTGCTCATACCTACATTCTTCCTATAAATTCCACCATCTGCAAGTTCCAAATGGCACTAAAAGCGGCACTGTCGGGGCCGTGTCTCAAGTGGGAAAGCTGGTGCTATTGGGCTAGCAGAACTCATAAGAGTAATGTTTAATGACTCATTTGAAAGCTATTACTCATATATACGTGCTTTTTTATATCAATTTTACCATTAGTAAGTGCGATATAGCACTGAAAACAACACTTCTGTTGCCACTTCTTAAATGGAAAAGCTCTGAAGTACAAAACAGGTACTATTGTAATAGTTATGTTCCAGAACCCTTAACTGCAGGTTTTCAAGAACCCCTCCCATACATTCCCTCTCCCACCCTCCCTCCTTAATAAGTTTTATAAATCGTCTGCTCATCAGTAAGCTACTGAAACATTAGTAGGCTACCTTAATTGGTTTGCTTTTACTGTACCAAAACTCCTATATTATTTTGTGTTTTCAGTAAAGCGCTAGTTTTCTATAATCCTAAAAGCATAGAGAAACATAATTAATTGGTTTATTTGTACTAGTTTTATTGATATATATTAGATAGACTGTGAAGTACTAATCTTTGTCCGTTTAAGTTTCAACTCCGCTCTTTACTTCCCTCGGAAAAACTTTGTTTTTTTCTAAATTAATTCATTTGTTTTTTTTTTTAATTAATAAATTAATTCATAAGTATGTATGCCGTCCATATAAAATGAATGAATATATACACAATTAATGTTAGTAACGGCAATTAGAAACTTTTGTATATACTTTCTATAACTTGTTATAGAAGGTTGTTCAGAATAATCTTGACCAGGGACTTATTTCATAGACTCTCTAATTTGAATCATATACGGACTTCATTTGTCTTCGACATTACTAAGTTTTTAGAGGAATTTCTGTAATTAAATAGGCCTAGTCCTCACTTAAATGACCAGTAAATTGTCACTTTCTTAGTCTAGTTTTCATTGTTGTAAATAGAAATACTGAGAGTATTTTATTACTGTCTTGTTTATTGACATTTTCTGTAATTAATATGAATGATCGGTAGATTGTCGCTTTCTTCGTCTAGCTTTAATTTTGGCAAATAGACATGTTGGCTGTACTTTTTTTGCTGTCTTACGGGGCATTGTGTTGTAAAGTGTGTTGTTTCATTGATCCTTGACATTGAAGAGTTGCAACTGACAACTACCAACACAATTTATTTGGTTAACTGTTACGATACTGTTACAACCACTGACGAAATTCCTAGTTTTAACGCTTTCAATATTTATTTATTCTTCGGTTGCATTTGAAACTCAAACCATCGGTAATTTCTCGCTTTTTAAGAGGTTTTCAGGATGATTCAATAATAACTACAGTTTTGTGTGTCATACCATGGGTCTCTTTTATGGAAATGCAAGTGATAACTCATGGACATACCTGGGGGGAATCCGGCTCTTATCCCGAAATCTAAAATTTTCTTGGACTTCTTGGCTCTTGTTGTTCAAAATATCAAATAAGAGCTTTTTACTATTGCCCCCATCCACTTTTTATTATTCTCCCCCCCCCCAGCCTGTCCAAAAATTCCTAAATACATGTCGTAACATCCATCCATGAAAGTCATTTGAGTTGTAGTTATAATATTGTCAAAATTGGTCTACTTTTGGGCTACTTAGCAGTGGCGTAAATTGGCTGGAGGCCTCGGGGCTCTTTGCCCTCCTAGTTTCTTGTCCTTTCTTCAAGACTTTGAACAATAGATTTCTGGAGGAGGGGGAGGCTACTGAAAAATGCCTATTTATCCAATTTTCATTGAAAAATCGACATGTAACCCCCCCCACCGATATTGAGAAATACTTTCGCCCGTTCCCTTCCCCCTGAATATCCTTGACCTGGTACCACTGCTACTTAACCATCCTGTGAAAGATTTTTTTGACAATTTCATTATATCTATTGTTTACAGTATGCCTTCCCATAAAGACCTTTCGTTGGTGAATTTCCAGTGGCAACCACTGGCAAAATTGAATTTGAATTCTAGTTTCAGCACTGTCAATATTTGTTAATTCCAGGCTACTCTTGGCACCCAAGACATCGGTCAGCTATTTTATCGTCCTTTAAGAGATTCCCAGGGAACTTTAGTAATATCCACTGTTTGTTGTTTGTCGTCCCATAAATCGTTTTCATCTGTGAATTGCAAATGGCAGCCAATTGGGAAACTTCAGCAGAAAAAAGGATTAAGTAGTGGAAGCGATGGGGATAATATGTCAGCTATGGAACTCTTGATAAATTCTATTCAGGTAAGGTTTTTTGATGTTTTTTTTTTTTGGGGGGGGGGAGTAAGTTTTTTATATGTAATGATTATTCACCAGTTCATGCATAAACCACAAATTTAGACGAACTAAAACTGCAAGAAGCATCAGTGGCGTCAATATAAAAGAATTGTAGGGGGAGGGAGATTTTCTTTCAATTAAATAAAAATACCCCCAAAAAAGTGTTTTCCAAAATATAGGGACAGGGAAACCAAAAAAATCAAGGGAGGAGGGGACAAAAAAGAGGGGCAAATTGGGTTATTTCAACAAAAAAAGAGGGTAAGTAAAAGAAGTGATAGGAATTATATGTTAGATATGGAACGCTTGATTTATTTTTATTCAGGTTTGTAATATATTTTAGATTATAACTTGTTGATGCATTTTTGTGGGGGTGGTTGTTTTTGTTAACGGTTTTTGTTGGGTGGTTGTGTTTTTTCAATCTTTTTTATAATAATCCCCAAAAAGGCATTTTCAATGAAATTTTCTCAAAAAAGGTATTTTTCAAAATCTATTGGGGGGATTGGTAAATTTCAACAGAAAAAAGGAGTAAGTAACGAAAGCGAAGGGGATAGTATGTCATCTATGAAACTCTTATAAAATCTACTCAGACTAGGTTTGTTGATTTATTTTTTTCTGTATAGTAAGGTTTCATACGTAATACTATTCGCCAGTTGAGTTACACACCACAGCCTTAGACGAGTTAATTTATGCTAAACTACTGGTAGCATGTTTTTGGCAAGATCATTGCTTCTTTTTCTTCATGCAACCAGCAAAGATATCCTACAAACTACAGATTATCAGAATAAGCAGAGATGGCGCAAGAGAAGTAATGGGGATAGAGTGACTACTGTAGAGCTTTTAGATAAGTTATATCACTTAAATATGTTTAATATCCTTTAGAAAAGTTAAAAATCATTTTCTCAGGAAAAAAATTAAAATTTTGATTCTTGCGCTGCGGGATAGGAAAATTTAAAAATACTTCTTCTGAAAACGCCGATGGCAGTTCTTATTATTATTGATTTAGTCCAAGGGTGGGAAAGGCCATGCAACTGCAACTCAGTTATACAGAATACTCAGATGAATCAGTCTGGAGCAACAGGTAAACAATTAGTAACCATAATAGCCCGTTTAGACGCATGGGGAAACGCTAAAAAACTGATCGATACCATGAGAAAACTAATCAGTTTCTCCATAGTACGGATCGGCTTTGGGGCTAGGAATTGTTTCTAGTTTCCCTGTGGTACCGATTGGTTTTTCGTGTGTCGTCGAGCAAAAATGAGCTCGCATTTTTGAAAGTGGAAAGCATGTCAAATGCTAAGCACTCGAAAGTTTGAGATTTGGTGGTTCTTGTTCAGAACCGCCATTTTTTGTAAGATACGAGTTTTGTAAGATACGTGTAAGATACGAGCCAGTTTTGTAAGATACGATCGGTACAAAAGGAAAAGTACACTTTTCTTTTTGTACCAATTGGTTTTTCTCATCGGTTTCCCTGTGGGTCTGAACGGGCTATAAAGGAGAATAATATGATGAGGTTTCGGAAATATGTCTTTATGGCAGCAGACTTCTTTGTATAAGATAGTATTTCCTTGGTAAATTGTAAATATTAAACGTTTGAAAATTTCTTGAATAAGTTAAAACTACTCAATGGAAGCGATGGGGCAATTCAACGGGTATATGCTGTAATAAATTTTGTTTGAGTTAACGCTTGATGGTTAGTTCACTGAGATTTGGTAAGCAATATCTAATGGAAAGCTTTTCTGCTCGAGTTGCGTGCTGTAGACATCTTTTTGTAAAATAGCAATAAATTCAAAATATACGACTGGTACACACAGGCACGTATGCATGATTTTTTTCGGAGGGGAAGGGGGAATAAAAAAAGCTAAACGTCATTTGATAGTTTGAATGGGAAGTGCCCAGAAATTTGGAAGAACTTACGAGTAGGGAAATCAGTTTCTATCCTTCCCTGAATATGCAACACCTTTCAGATTTCATTCAAGCTATATGTTTTGCTATATTACTTCAGGGCAACATTTATTATTTAGCTAGAGAATAAACGAGGCTATGGTTTCTGATTTGAGGAATTCAGGAAGTGGTGTAATATTATTGAGATATATTTGCTATTCAAGCTTCTTGATTATCCTACAACTGTGTTAGCACTTATTAATTTTTACCAATTGACCAACTGAAAATTTGACCAAAATTTGGCTACTGACTGACAACCCACGAATGCTCTCATCAAATCATGAGGTAGAATTGATGTTTGGACTAAGCCTAAAGATATGAACTTGTTTTTGGTAGGTTTGTACGTGTGTATTAACTCGACTAAAAATGAATGCAGCTCATTTGTATTAATCTTAAACAGTGTGGCGTATTAAATGGTAATTCAAACATTCAAGATATCCTTTGGTCATTTTTTTATATTGTGTAACGCATTGATGCTATTACGGTAAAAACTTAAATCCTAATTGAGACCAATTCACATATGTTACAGAGGCGTCAATTAACGAAAATGAACGAGGTGGGGCAAAATGTATCTCTCAAAGTCTAGGGAGGGGTAATTTTATTCTTTTTCAAATCTTCGAATGAAAATAACAAAAAGAAGGCATTTTCGATGGAAATACCAAAACAGTATTTTTTTAACATCTAGGGGGAGGAATCCAGGGTCTAAGTGTCATCTCCCTCTAACTGGAATGTCCTTTTCAGTTCCTTTCAAGCATTTTTATTGCTATCAAATGGTTCGTAATAACGAATTGTAAGTAAATAGTGACAATGCTAAAAAACTAAAGTTTCAATTACTATTATTGCAATAGTAATTGAAACTCTAAAAAACGAAATTTGATATCAATAATTATACCAAAAGATTTGGTTTTTTTATACTGATTCCAAATGTATACGATTCGTTAAATTTAGTGTTACCCATCAAAAACTATGAGCCTAATTTTCGAAAAGGGGAGAAACATCCTTTAAGAGTCAAGGGATCAAGGGATCACATCGTCAAATTAATCGTATCTAAGGTATTGTGGAAGTTTCAAGCTTCCATCTGCAAAAGTGTGGAATTCTATATTTTTTAACAGAAAGATCATGGACGCATGTTTATTTTATTTTTTTCCAGGGGTGATCACGTCGAACCATTTGTCCTAGAATACCGGGAAAGGGCTCATTTGAACTGAAATTAAGAGTTTTAGTGCCCTTTTAAGTGACTAAAAAGATCTGAGGGCAACTAGCCCCCCTACCACCCCCTTTTTTCCTGAAAGTCGTCCGATCAAAATTTTGAGGTAGTCATTTTGTTTAGCATAGTTGAAAGGCCCAATAATTATGCCTTTGGAGACAGCATGACTCCCCACAGCCCCTGGGGAAAGAACTTTTAAGTTATAAAATTTGCCCATTTTTACGTATAGTATTTGTTATTGGGAAGTATGCATACACTTTTTGGGCGTGGGGGGGAGGGGGGCTAATTTTCCGCTGGGGGGATTTTCAACTGGGAAAATTATCCATATGCAGGGAAGTTTTCAGGGGGTGAACTATACAGGGGAAATTTTACACTGGAAGAATTTGCCAGAATTCCTACATGAATTTCTTTTGATTAGTCTTACTTTCTCTTTGGCAAATCAATTTTACATGTGGAGATGTTGAAAGAAATTGCCGAGGGGGGGGAAATTTTACTGGGTTGGAACTATGGAGAGTATCTTTTCGTGGAGGGGAATATTTTTCACGGGAGAAATTCTTCGTGGGGGAGTTTTCCCCGGAAAAAATTCTCCAGAGGGAATTTTCTGCAGAAGCAGCTTTTTACTAGGGGGCGGGGTATTTGCGGGAAAGCTTTTTCATGGTGGAGAGGATTTCCGGCATGATTTTAAAAACAATCTTTTCAAATGAAAGTGCACTAAGAAAATTTTTCACCCCCAACCGTCCGCAAGAAATTTTTCGGCGAGAATTTTCAGCTAGAATGGAATAGTCTGGGAGGGATTTTCTGGTGGTGGTGGGGGTGGGGATATTTTACGTGGGAATAACATTCCATGGAGTGATTTTCCGTGGGGAGAAGGAATTTTCCATGGAGGGAGAGCCTGATTTCCCGGCATTATTTAAAAAGATCAGAAATAAAAAAAAACAAGTTTTTTCAACTGAAAGTAAGGAGCAACATCAAAACTTGAAGCGAACAGATTACTACGTATATGAGGTGGGGGAGGGCTGCCCCTCCTCAATACCTCAGTCTTTACGTTAAAGATTGACCTTTTGTCCCAATTATTTAAGAACGAGTCTTGAGACACAAGGGCCGTTTAATTTGAATAATGTTCTAAAACAAACTGTTGCGTAAAGAGCAAGGTGTTGATGAGAAGGTATCCCCCGCATATACGTGATAATCTGTCCGTTTTAAATTTTGATGTTGCCCCTCACTTTCAGTTGAAAAAAAAATTCATTTAAGTTTTGGTTAAGGGCGACGTTTTGCTTTTGCTAAGGAGTAAATAAGACTGGGGCTTCTCATTTTAAAAATTCATGAAAGGGAAGAATATTATTGATATTAGGATACACAGGGGTTTTTTTGGGAAGGGAGGATAATTTTTTTTATAATCTAAATAGGAAGTGCCCGGGAATATAGGAATACCTAGGACTTGGGAGGAGACATGGTCTTTGGGGCCCTCCTCCTGTGTGTGTCCCTACGTATATAACTCTTGTTAAAATTTCATTCAAGCAATTCCTATGGCTTTATTGGTCCAGGACTCCATTTTCTATTTAGCTGGAGAATGAATTAGACTAGGATTTATGTTTTGAGAATTCAAGAAGCGACCAAATATTGTTTAGGCGTATTTGTTGTTTACGCTTCTCGAGACTTCTCAAGAGCTTAGAAACTCAATTGAGGCTAAATGACTGCTGTATAATTCCTAGTAAATTCTTTTCAAGTAAGTTCTTCAAGTAAATTCAATGTATTATGTTCATATATTGGTTGGGGTTATAAATTTTTTTTTAGTGAAACGACATTTTCTATTGAGCAAGGGAACAATTCTAGAAACGAGTATTTGTGATAAATTATTGAGCATCGTCTCCATGGAGCTTTTAGTAAATAACTTTCAAGCAGTTGAATATCTACGTTGTCTTCGAAATTGAATGGACTTCAATTAGCCTGCAAACATTGGGTGTCAGATAGCAGCAGTTCAAGTCCTTTTTCACCATTTATCTCGCAAAGCTTGCCCGACTGTATTGAAAAAAAACTTCTTTAGTAGATTTTATAGTAGATGGAGTACTATTATAGTAGTTTTATTGTAGATGTTAAAGTTATAGTAGATTATATCTAAACATCAGCATTATGTTCGTATTTTATTCAAGCACGTTGCTTAGATTTTAAACGCTTTGACGAAAGAATGAATTTTATTGATAACCCGTCATACCACAAAAGAAGAATTGTTGTGTTTATACGGACAAAAGAATAACGAACAGATAGGTAAACGAACAAAAAGAGCAAAACGAATTAATCTAATAATAGTGTCTCATCTTATAATTTGGATAAGAAGAACCGAGAAGTGTGGGAAAATTGGGATTTTAGGAGGGGGTAGGTCTACCCCCTGCTTACGTCCCTGTGCACGCTGACCTTCAACCCTGCTCTAATAACAGGTGTCCAGTAATGGAATGCTGTATAACTATTGTTAATACTGTATATACCCCTTCATTTTATATGGACTGCTTGCATGCTTAGGGACGAATGTGGTGCATGATGGTATGTGGTGCATGGTGCATGTGGTGCTTGGTGGACGAATGTGGTTTCATAACCTCTGAAACCACGACGACATTTATATAGCTTTCCATAGCTCTAAGCCGAATGGCTATCCCGGAAGTGCTCGCGGCATTTGACCCTGTTCAGGCTAAATGTATTTTTTTGTGGTTAAAAATGGTGAATCAACTTTTTGCTATGGTAACATCTGAAACTTGAAGGCTGTATACAGGGTGTCCCAAAAAGCGTGCCGAATTTGAATCTACTATAAATCGAATTTATTTATTTGAAAGAAGCAAATAAAACACACCATTCTCTTCAGAAGATGTTGCAATTTTTGGTGAAACATTATATTGGGCATATGCCCTCTCCCCTTCTTTGCTAGCCCTACAGGCACTTATTCTGTCCATGAAATAATATGCTTGAGAAAAATTGCCGGATTTTTGATAAGGGGGGGGGCATCCCCAAAAAGTCACGGCACCCTAATGAAAATTGCACCATCAGCGTATCAGAGAAACCTACTGTACAGGTTTCAAGCTCCCATCTGCAAAAATATTGGCTTTTGTGTTCTTTGCCAGAAGAAAGATCACGGGCTCTTTCTTCTGGTAAAAAAAAAAAAAAAATACAAAATTCCACATTTCTGTAGGTGGGAGCTTGAAACCCTTACAGTAGGGTTCTCTAATACACTGAATATGAGGTTGCAATTTTCATTTATATTTTGTGAATTTTTGGGGGTTCTATTCGAAGAACACCCAAATTTTCTCAGGCTCTATTTTATGGATAGAATAAGTGCATGTGGGGTTAGCATGAGGAGGGGGGAGGATATGACCGGTGTTGTGTTTCACGTATAATTGCCACATCTCCTGACGAGACTGGTGCTTTGTTTTCTTTTTCAAATTAACATATTCGATTTATATTAGATTCAAATCCGTCGTTCTTTTCGGAATACCCTGTATATACTTTGTCAATAATTCTGAGCCGATTGGTAATCTCAAAAGTATCACTCGACAGCATTTCTACCGAGTTTGGACCAACAGTTTTGATGTTCTGCACAAAATGGGGAAATTGGCTCTTTCCTCTACCACGGTCTCTTTTGTCACAAAATGACACTAGAAATTTTAATCTCAGTTCAAATACGCTATCTTCTGGATTTCCACGACCGCTACTTCGATGAGATCGTCTTCGGGAAAAAAAAACAAACAAATTAACACGAACCTACTGTTGAATTTCTAGGAAAAATGCAAAATTCTGTTTTTTTCCACATAGGAACTTGAAATACCCGTAACAGAGTTCTTGGACAAGCTGCATACGATGTTGCAGTTTTCAACAAAATTGCGCCTCTTTTGGTGTGTATTCCTACCCTTTGTCGTAAATTATCCAAACTTTTTCATGATCATAGCTTTCTATGGGTAATTTTGAATACGCATATTTGGAATTACCATAACCAGGAGATATATTCGTTATTTTTATTACCAAGCTCTGTTTTTTAGAGTAAAATCTTTTAAAGTTGTTTTTAGAATTTGATCACTGTTATTGCTGAGGTAATTTCCCACTAATTCTTTTATGATAAACATGATAAGTGTGTAATATCTTTTTACTCATTATTGACGTTGTGACGAAATGTTATTGCTTCGTTGAAGACAGGGTCTTTTTTTTAGCTTGAATGCTGAAATGTTATTTCTAAGCCTCCCTGGGGAAATTTCCAGCAGTTATTTTGATTTTTTACTCTTTATTCCTCACTACGAATAATAAAGTTCAGCTGTAGAAATTTTGTAGAACACTCTGGTTATAATTAATGTTAATGTTAAATTAATGTTAAGAAGACTAATTCACTAAGGCTAGGAATAAGTGAAGATGAAAAGGTGACGTTGGGTAACGAAAAGATTGATCAGGTGAGCAGCTTCACTTACCTTGGTAGTATTATTAGTAAAGACGGTGGGAGCAGTGAAGATGTTAAAATTAGAATAGCCAAGGCTCAGGGTGTTTTTTTTCACAATTAAAAAAAGTTTGGAAGAATAGGAAGATAAGTCTGCTAACCAGGATTAGAATATTAGAAGCTGTGATGAAAGCGGTCAAATATGGCTCTGAAGCATGGGCGCTCCGAAAAGCGGATGAAGACTTTCTAGATGTCTTCCCGAGACGTTGCCTACGGATTGTTCTGGGTGCCCGGCTGACTGACCGTATTTCAAACAGTAGGCTGTACGAAAAATGTGGTTCAATCCCGCTTTCTATGGCTATAATGAAAGAAAGGTTGAGATGGCTAGGGTACGTTGTGCGGATGAAGGATGACAGATTGCCGAAGATGGTGCTTTTCGGCCAACTGTCTAGGG
Source organism: Artemia sinica (assembly GCA_027921565.1). NCBI lineage: Eukaryota > Metazoa > Arthropoda > Branchiopoda > Anostraca > Artemiidae > Artemia > Artemia sinica. The sequence goes on along the minus strand of CM051259.1, from coordinate 28,781,929 downwards.
CTAAACAGAAAGCAGATTGTCCTCGTCTGGGTTGGGAGGACGTCATAAAGAATGATTTAATGGAAATAGGAACCTCGTGGGAGGGTGTAAAAAGGGAGGCTTTGGATAGATTAGGATGGAGGAGGAGCGTGTGTACCAGTTTTGGCCTCAGGTGGCTTGGTGGTGCGGTGAGTTGTTAGTAGTAGTAGTAGTAATATAGTAAAAATCCAGTGCATGATTCTTTTTGTTATGTAGTAGATGTGAATTATGGGTCATTTCAAACGCCTCGTTAAAAAGATGAAATTATAATTTTTTTTTTTCAAGGACCTACGCCTTAGTCTTCCCATGTATTGTCTGAAATGTTTGTATTGCTGAAATCTTTTTGTCTGAAATGTCAAGAATACCATTCTAGAAACTCTCTAACCACAAAGACAATAATTACTTTTTTCAATTTAGCACAATAAGTTTCCTGAGAAAATTTTCAAATTAATTAAAATTATTTAAGTCTCCGAAGGTAACGAATTTCGATAATTTGGAAATTCCCGTAGTTCCTGAGTTTTTCCGAAACTCCCAGTTCTTTAGGAAAACTTCATAAATCATTATGCAAAAACGCACTAAGATAAAAATGTATCAGATGCAATCAGAAAATAAAAACAAGCCAAATACTAAATATAAATACTAATACTAAAAATACAAAATAACTAAAACAAAAATAAAAATAAAAATGCAATCAGAAAATAAAAAAAAACTAGAGCAATAGTGTCCAACCTTTTCCCATGTTTTTCCACCTTTGAATTTTATAATATGCTGCCATAACCCCCCCCCCCCCATGAAACAAACCGTTGCTGATATGCCACCTAATATTCTGAAATCAGCCCGGTAAATTTTTGTCCACCCCCCCCCCTCTTTCTTGGTTGGAAACTCCAATGATAGATGGAGTATCCGAAATTTCTATTTCAGTTTCCCCAAAATTAAACTATGCTCCCTTATGAGTTATGTTTTATCGCTAATACGCATCGTGTCAAAATAGAGTTTGCAGCAACCCGAGTGCGTCATTCGCTAGATAAGAAAGCGGCTTCGGGCATTTTTCTGGTTTGTATTTAGTTTTCAATTTAGTTTGCACCCATTTCACCTTATAAAATAATACCCCCCCCCCCGATTAATTAGGCTACAAGATCGTTGGTGATGCATTAGTGATGATCAAAAATCTCTTGGTAAGTGTCTTCAAAATTGAACTGCATTCCTTTATGTGTAATGGTACGGAATCACTGACGTTTCCAAATGGAGAATTAGTATTTATTGGAAAAATTCTTTAGTCGATTACTCACCTAAAAATTAAAAAAGAAATCAGTGTTTTAGGGAACAGATTTTTTTTCGGAAATTTTTATTTAAGGATCTTCTTTTTAGGAACAAATTGAATATCATCAATCCAGTTCAACGCCCTTGGCCAGAGGTTTATATGTGTGTTACCTGAAAATGAAAAGCTCTGTTGATCTCATGAGGATTCTAGTTCCCAAGGCTTCTCCCAACATTCTACCTTTTGTAAAAGTCAGAGACAACCCGTGCATATCTAGGTAAGGTTAAATTTGTCATAATAGTAACCAGAGCTGCGGTGGAAAGGGGATGCTTCTGACCACTGGCTCCTTTTGACTTCCATAGGTTTTTCTTCTTCATCTTCTTCTTCCTTATCTTCTTCTTCCTCTTCTTATTTGGTTATTTGGAGACGCAAATGCATAATCTCCATGTAATTCATTTCTTTTTCTTCTTCTTCTTATTTGGTTATTTGGAGACACCAATGTGCAATCTCCTTGTAATTTCTTTCTTCTTCTTCTTATTTGGTTATTTGGAAATACCAATGCATAATCTCCATGTAATTCCTTTCTTCTTCATCTTCTTCTTCTTATTTGGTTATTTGGAGATACCAACTCATAACCTCAATAGAATTCCTTTCTTCTTCTTCTTGAGGATCTCACTGATCCAAATTAAATTATTTAAAGGTTCGAGGATGATAAAACATTTGCTATTCTGTTAATTAAAATATCATGGTCATTTGCACTTTTCGGGGGGAACACTATAGGCTTTTCTCCGTAAGTAAAGTTCAATGAGTCACATATTGGTTTCAATAAAGTTCTTAGGTTTCCTATATTTGGGCACTCTTCCAGCAGGTGGTGAATAGATTTTATGCTCAGGTTTTTTCAGGTTCAGGTTCAGACATTTTTATTAATACAAAAACAACTCAGTATGACAACAAGTCGCGCAAAAGCAAAAAGATGCTGGAAAAACCGACCAGTTGGATATCATGCATGCCAATTCATCTTACCAATTCAAATTAAAAAAGGGGATAACAAGAATAATAATTGACGATAATGATAAAAAAAAGCCTTCTCTCGAACCTTTAACACTACCAAATTCCTGAAAAGAAATGATTTTTAATGCGGGTTTTAAGTTGTGGCACACTTTCAGCTTGACGAACGGAATCTGGGAACGAATTCCAAACTGACGGGCCCATGTGTCTGGTCACATGAATCGCCCTCATTGTGTTCCGTGGCTCAGATGCAAGACTATCCACACTCCTAGTCGAATAATCGTGATAAAAGAATTAGGCTTAAAAATATTCATAAAAAGTTTGGTGCAAGAACATTCAGACACTGAAATACAAATACTCCAATTTGATAATCTCTTACTTCACCAACCTTTAAAATTTTAAACTTTCTAAAAAGTGATTCAGTGCTATCCATACCACGATCATAACTTCCAATCAACCTTATTCTGCAGCCCTTGAACTCTTTTAAAATTGCAACTAAAATTACTCGCCCAAATCAAACAACCATAATTTATATGAGGCGTTATTAAGGAAAAATACAATAAAAGCATAATTTTCAAATTAAAAAAAATTTTGAAAACGGTTCAGGACTCCAAGGCCTCTCGCCAGCTTGCATGCTATGATGTCGTAGTGTTTTCTCCATCTCAAGTTTCGATCCAGGATGAACCCTAGATATCGGATCTCTTCGACTTGTGAGAGCGGTATGCCATTGTATAGAAGGGCACCAGGGAGAATGGGAGCAGGACCAGTCCTAGTAAACATCATAAAATTAGTTTTTGATGCATTGACGCTAAGTAGGCTAGCACAAACAAATTCGTGTAGGCCATCCAGCGCCTTATTAGCCTTGAACAAGAGCTCTTGCAGCGACTTTGCTGCAATCACTAAAACCGTGTCGTCAGCAAATGAAGTAACTGAAGCTCCGGGAATGTAGAATCTCATTGTGTCTATCAATATCAGGTACAAGAGAGGACCAAGAACTGAGCCTTGTGGAACACTGCACTTTATGGGAAATGGCTGAGAAGATTTATTTTTCAAAGTCACTCGTAGCTTCCTTTCGCTTAAACACGATTCAAGCCAATTTAAAATACTACCCATTATGCCTAAAAAACACAACCTTTCCATTAAAATCTTAAAATCAACAGTGTCAAAAGTCTTTCTAAAATCAATAAAAAAAACAACAAAAAAACCATGCACTGCTCATTTTTCTCAAGTTCTGAGTTAAAATTTTCCAGAAGATGCTTGACTGCCTGTGTCGTCGAATGTCCTTTCCGGAAGCCAAATTGACCTTCGTGTAAAACACCAATTTTCATCAGATACTCGTAAAGCCGGTGATGAACAATCTTTTCATAAATTTTTGAACAAATTGGGAGAATTGATATTGGTCTCCAATTAGATATGTCAGTTTGACTCCACCTTTGTGCAACGGTATAACTCTAGCTATTTTAAGCACACTCGGAATCACCCCCTTTTCCATAGAAATATTGACAAGGTATGCGAGGACAGGAGGCAAATAAACCAGCACCAACTTGAGCGTTCTAAGGCTCATTCCATCAACTCCTGCACTGTTTGACTTAATCACAGTGCGTACAATTTTGCGTACCTCCTCTTCATTACAAGGCTGGAAATTCATTTCGAAATCTCTTCCTCGCTCATCCACAAAACTTCTTGATAAGGAAACATGGGAGTTCCTTGTTTCTTCTTGAATCTTCCAGCCAATTTCAGAGTGATATTGTCCAAATGCGTTGCAGATTTCCCCAGTTTCTTCCAAGGTCCTATTATTTAGCACTATTTTTTGGCTCCGATGGCTTCGTAGGACCTTTTAGAAGATCATTCACAACTTGCCATGTTGTTTTGAGGTTACCTTTACTTTCTTGAAATACATTTGCAAAATATGCTTTCTTTTTTTTTGCCTTCTTAGGGCATTTGCCCTATTCCTGAGCTCTTTATACATCACATGGAGCTTATTCTGCTTATTGTTCTGAGGATGATTCAGATGCTCCTCACACGCCCGATTTCTCATATCAAACAGATTCAGCAGCTCATCATCACACCACGGCTTTCTCGGTTTATTCTTTCTGGGGTTTATTTCTTTAAGCGGACACGTGCTATCATAAATATTCGACACTATTTGGTTAAACTTTTCAAATGCTTCCGACAGATGATCTTCATTCAGTACTGTTTCCCATTTAATAACACTAATTTGGTCTTCAAAATTTTTCAGATTAACTTGCTTCAGTTCACGCATTGGTATTTTATTCTTTCTATTATTTTTCTTCACTTCAGAATTCAAATGCAATACAAGCGGAAGATGGTTGGAGGCTGGGCTTCTTACAACAGAGCAGCACGCTTTACTTAGTATTAATCACCTGAAAAAATATAAATGTTTTTACTTTTATAACTTTAATAAATCAAATAATATTAACATTTTGATTACTAAATATCAGTATATGTATATTAAAGTGACAATGCACATTCATTTGTATTTTTCAGTAAAGTGCAAATTTTGTTCTGGCCTTGGGAAGGCAGGGGGGTTTTGCACCCAACTTATGTCAATTTCTGCTCGTTTTGAGTTTGACTCGGTTAATTATTGTAATTTCTGTTCGTTTTGGGTTTCATTTATTTATCGATGCTGATTTGTGGTAGTTTCACGCTTGGTAGATTATTTGATTTTGTTTTTGCTCGTTTTTTGTCTAATGGAGTTCTTTGCTTTTCTTTGAAAAACTTATTTTGTGGAAAAAGTTTTTTAAATTAATTTCTGTTCGTTTTATATTGACATAGTCTTTTCAGGGAAAAAGAAAATAATACTTTAAATCTTTTCGTTTTTTAAGACTTTATAGTTTGGAATGCTATTTGTATGCCGGAGAAAAATTTTCAGCAATTTTTAACAACATACACCCTTTTAAAAATCTGTATACAAATAGTACTGTTTAATTTAGTTTCATACCTCCTCTAGTTGACCTGAAATGGAAAACTTGATACCATTCGCAAAAAAATCTGTTTTCTTTCTTTGATAGCTTGGATGCACTTACGCTATTTTGATTTGGTTAAATTTTAAGAGCGGAAATGGGAGGGTTGTTATGGGAAGGCGGGAGTGGAAGGGGGATTAGTTGCCCTCAAATCACTTTCGACTATTAAAAAGGGCACAAGCCACTCCAATTTCCAATTGAATCTGCGCTTTTCGATATTTCTACGACAACTTCTTCGATACGAAGTGCCCTGCTCTAAAGGAAAAAAATAATAAATAATACATTGTGCCAACATCGTTCTTATATGCCCCCAGGGCATAACTTAAAACCCTTGCCCAGAGGGTTGGGGGGAGTTTCCTCCTCTTTACTTAGTCCCCGTTTCTTGTCTCGTTCTCGAGTGTCCACGTTCTTTACTTAGGCAGCGCGATCCTGCTGCCTATGATTTATACAACAACTTTCTACATAAACCTTATATGCCCCCAGGGCATAACTTATAATCCTTGCCCTGAGGGTTGTGGGGGAGTGTCCTCCTCAAAAATATATTTTCTATCTGGAAATCAACTACCCTGAACAAAATGGCTATCTCAAAATTTTTATTGGATGTGTTTGGGGGAATGATGGGCGTGGGGGGTGCTAGTTGACCTCCAATTACTTTCGACTATTAAAAAAGGCACTAGGCCTTTGAATTTCCAATCGAATGAGCTTTTTTTGAAGTTTCAACGACAACGCCTTCTTTAAAAAACCTTATATGCCCCCAGGGCATAACTTAAAACCCTTGCCCTGAGGGTTGTGGGGGAGTGTCCTCCTCAAAAACATATTTTCCATCTGGAAATCAACTACGCTGAACAAAATGGCTATCTCAAAATTTTGATTGGATGTATTTGGGGGAATGGTGGGCGTGGGGGGGGGGGAAGGCTAGTTGCCCTCCAATCACTTTCGACTATTAAAAAGGTCACTAGAACTCTCAATTTCCAATCGAGTGAGCCCCTTTTGAAGTTTCTACCCTTACATATGAAGTGCCCTGCACTAAAGGAAAAAAATAATACATAGTACATTGTGCCAACATCGTTCTTATATGCCCTCAGGGCATAACTTAAAACCCTTGCCCCGAGGGTTGTGGGGGAGTGTCCTCCTCAAAAACATATTTTCTATGTGGAAATCAACTACGCTGAACAAAATGGCTATCTCAAAATTTTGATTGGATGTGTTTGGGGGGAATGATGGGCGTGGGTGGGGGCTAGTTACCCTCCAATCACTTTCGACTATTAAAAAGGGCACTAGCCATTCCAATTTCCAATCGAATGAGCCCTTTTCGAAGTTTCTACGACAACTCCTTCGATACGAAGTGCCCGGCTGAAAAAAAAAACACACACACATTGTGCCCACATCGTTCTTTACTTAGGCAGCGCTAGCACGCTACCTATGATCTCCGAAGACATAAACACATTATCAATGAGCGTTCCCGAATGAACCGTGATTTTCGTTGGAATGCTCACGGTCGGGTATAAATATTTTGATATCATCAGGCTCGAAAAATCCAAATTCGGCCCGCGCATAATTAACAAATCAAAATTAAAGTCTCCCATGCATATAAACTCTTGACTAGATCTATTTACCTTTGAAGCAAGACATTCAAATCCTTCAGCAAACTCATCAAATGATGCACTTGGTGGCTTTTAAACAACAATAAAAATAGAAGCTCGATTTTCAAACTGAATTTTTATACAAAGGGTTTCTATCTTACCTTCCTTCCAAATGTTCAAATCATTTCTAATTTTCCAATTCAAATCCTAACGGACAATGAAAGCCAGGCCTCCACGTCCCATTGACGAGTGATTTCGAGCAATCAGTTTATAACCTGAAAAGTTAAAGGACAAGAGAAGGGTATCATGACCCGAAAATGTTTCACATAATGTCATTATATCTAAATTATTAGATCGGGAAATAAAATCAAAAATCTTATGGTAAGAAGACGTTAAATGACAATTCCATGTACATGCATGAAATCCAGACCGGTCTAACTCCTCCAAAGCTGATAACTGGCGATATTTACTATCAAGAGATAGACGAAATCTAATTTACGACCCATCATTTCCAATATCCGTCAACAAACAATCATCAACATTAAATGGATGATTTTGCAAATCACTCAATCTCCCACGTAAACTACTACTCATATCAGCTTAATTAAAAAAAAAAAATACTTCATAATTCATCTATTGAATATAATTCATCCCTTTTCCGCGCTCAAACGGGACGATATTTATACTCATAAGAACGAAAAAATAACTGACAAAATAAAAATAAAGAGCAATATATAACATCTTTACGAGATAAACACTACCAAACTACTCATAAACAACAAACTAGACGCAATCTGAAAGCGAGTTAATTCAACGAGCAGCTTGCTCGCCCGGAAGCATTGCGTGGACCTGGCCACGATCCAACCATACATTTTCTACGCCAAACTTGTCTCTCGCGGCACTCATAATATCGCGACGGCGCTTGGTTAGAGACTCTGACAAAGAGATTTTCGAACCAGCCAATTTTAATTTACTCGCCAACACTTTACGGGCCGTCTCATAGGTAGAAAATCTTACGAACACTGGGGCAATCTTATCGTTTGCCGACCCTAACTTTTTCAATTTCGACCTGTGAACCATAGCAAAATCACAGTCGGAGATACTGGAAAACCCCAGCTTTTGCGAGGCTATATTCAGAATGGTCGACTTCAAGACAACACCCGGCTGCTGCTTAACACCGTGAAAAACTAGATTTCCAAGCTGTTTTCTTGCTCATAATCATCAATTTTCACTTCTAATTTTGCAATTCGGTTCTCTAAATATTCAATCAGTCCTTGATATTATTTACTGACACCAACAATTGCTCTAGCTTTGGATTGAACTCAAGCGACATTGACGAGTATATTTCACTCACGATAGTCTCAACAGAAGTTTTCAGAGTTTGGTCGTTTCCGCACTTATCTTGAACTTGCTTAGTAATCGCGCTCGTCATTGATTCTTTTGTCTTTGCGATTTCTTCCTCAGTTACGACTATTTTAGCTAGTAAATCTGCGGTAGATAGTTCAGAAGAAACTGCTTTCAGTGACGCAAAAGTTTTGGAAGCCGTCTTGTAAATGTTCGGGTTTTGGTTAACCTCTTTAAACGCACTTCCAACATTTTTATCAGTTTTTTTTTAGATGCTTCACGGTAATTGTCCTCAAACGAGATGAGACTATTCTCCGTGAGGCGCAACTCTGTGTGATCTCCATAAATTTCTTTTTATCCTTTGAAACTTGGATAATTCTTACGGGCCACAGCGGGAATCTCTTGAAATTCACTAACGCAAGCTGGAACTGTTGGAATTTTGACATCACTTCGCTACTACGAGAAAAATCCACTTATCTTCCAGTGGGCAGTGACTTGCACAATCACACATATTGCTTTCAGTTATATTTAATTTCTTCATGGGTTCTTTTAATGCTACATGTTGGGCTCTTAATCAAAATATTACATTTTCTGCTTTCCTTGTTATTTTCACACTTCTTTTCTGATTGAGTCCCTTTAAAATATTTTACACAATATTTTCACAATTCAAACTGGTTTTCTTATCAACCGGGTAGATCTACTATACTTCTAATAAGAATTTGTGTATACTTCTAATAATTTCTTCAGCCTAGAAGGGTAGCCTCCTACCTCCATAGGTTTTTCTTAAGTTATGCAACTTTCTATGCAGCGACCGCAATATTTTACCAAACATAGATGTTATTGAAGAAATTTTGTAATTCAAAGTATCTTAAACATCGATATTTAAGAAAAATCTTCCTTTATTTCTAATATAAGATATCAGGATAATTATATGAATATTGAACCACATGTTTTTTTTTTTTTTTTTTTTTTTTTTTTTTTTTTTTTTTTTTTTTTTTTTTTTTTTTTTTTTAATAGAAATAAATGGAAGTGACAAATGTTAATTTTTTGACTTATCTATCCCTTTGATCTAGAAATCACGAGTTATTCAGACATGTAACAAAAAGCTTAAATTCGTTACGAGCAGATACTACCTTTGGAACGTGGATATACTGCTTGTTAGCGTTTTTGAAGAATTGAACGAAAAAAATTTCCATTGCAAGGCGAAAAAGAAACAGGCTCAGTTAGGCTTAAGGAAATAAAGTCATGGGTGCTTTTAGCACTGCCAGATATTCTGAGTTATGTAGTTGCCACAACTGTTTAATTATGGTCTATGTCATTTCTTCTGGGGTGATTCAAGAGGCTATATGTCGTACAGCGTAAACCTTACAGGGGAATGAAAAAAAAAACTGAAAAAAAATGTTTTTAATTTTTTGGTTCTTAAAAACGAAGAGTCGTTTTTATGATGAAGGTTTTCGTTCAGCCTTCAAGATACTAAAAGAAGTTTGGCTCGGAGCTTTGATAAAAGCTCAAAGTTTCACCTATTTCTGCATTTAAAAAACAGGAAATTTTTGGCGAAAAATACAAAAATTTATTGGGAAATAAAAACTTCTCATTATCCTGAGAACCAAAAATGGCATAGCGAAGTGGATTGGACCAATCGATTGAACGTTTTCTGTTTAATAATGTGAATGTTATTTTGACATTAGGTGTCACGCACCGCCTTTTGAATTATCATAACGTTGATATTAAATGGTGATAACTACTAAAATTGTATCAAGGGTTGGCACTGAGGGAAATTTTTACTATCGCAGAAGACAAAATGCGCCATATTTGACCAAAAAGTTTCAATTTATTGTAACAAAAGTAGTAAACTTGATTGTCCAATTCCCTGCTAAAGTGGAGACTTCATCTGACAAAGGGTCTCACTCTTTTCACTATCAGAGGCAACGCTGTAGCGTATTTACTATTATTTATTTTTTTTTCCCAGAGGCACTTCATATGGAAGGGGTCGTCGTAGAAGCTTCAAAGGGGGCTCATTCGATTGGAAATAGAGAGTTCTAGTGCCCTTTTTAATAGTCAAAAATGATTGGAGGGCAACTAGCCCCCCCCCACGCCCATCATTCCCCCAAACACATCCAATCAAAATTTTGAGATAGTCATTTTGTTCAGTGTAGTTGATTTCCAGATAGAAAATATATTTTTGAGGAGGATACTCCCCCACAACCCTCAGGGCAAGGGTTTTAAGTTATGCCCTGGGGGCATATAAGGTTTTTAAGGAAGGCGTTGTCGTAGAAACTTCAAAACAGGCTCATTCGATTGGAAATTAAAGAGCTAGTGCCCTTTTTAATAGTCGAAAGTGATTGGAGTTTAACTAGCCCCACCCCCACGCCCATCATTTCCCCAAACACATCCAATCAAAATTTTGAGATAGCCATTTTGTTCAGCGTAGTTTATTTCCTGATAGAAAATATATTTTTGAGGATGATACTCCCCCACAACCCTCAGGGCAAGGGTTTTAAGTGATGCCCTGGGGGCATATAAGGTTTTTATAGAAGGCGCTGTCGTAGAAACTAAAAAACACGCTCATTCGATTGGAAATTAAAGGGCTAGTGCCATTTTTAATAGTCGATAATGATTGAAGGGCAACTAGCCCCCCCCCACGCCCATCCTTCCCCCAAACACATCCAATCAAAATTTTGAGATAGCCATTTTGTTCAGCGTAGTTGATTTCCAAATAGAAAATATATTTTTGAGGAGGATACTCCCCCACAACCCTCAGGGCAAGGGTTTTGAGTTGTGCCCTGGGGGCATATAAGGTTTTTATAGAAGGCGTTGTCGTAGAAACTTCAAAACATGCTCATTCGATTGGAAAGGAAAGGGCTAGTGCCCTATTTAATAGTCGAAAGTGATTGGAGGGCAACTAGCCCCCCACGCCCATCCTTCCCCCAAACGCCCATCCTTCCCCCAAACACATCCAATCAAAATTTTGAGATAGCCATTTTGTTCAGCGTAGTTGATTTCCAAATAGAAAATATATTTTTCAGGAGGACACTCTCCCACAACCCTCAAGGCAAGGGTTTTATGTTATGCCCTGGGGGCATATAAGGTTTTTATGGAAGGCGTTGTCGTAGAAACTTCAAAACATGCTCATTCGATTGGAAATTAAAGGGCTAGTGCCCTTTTTAATAGTCGAAAGTGATTGGAGTGTAACTAGCCCCCTCCCCCCACGCCGATCATTTCCCCAAACACATACAATCAAAATTTTCAGATAGCCATTTTTTTCAGCGTAGTTGATTTCCAAATAGAAAATATATTTTTCAGGAGGATTCTCCCCCACAACCCTCAGGGCAAGGGTTTTAAGTTATGCTCTGGGGGCATATAAGGTTTTTATAGAAGGCGGTGTCGTAGAAACTTCAAAAAAGGCTCATTCGATTGGAAATTCCGAGGGCTAGTGCCCTTTGTAATAGTCGAAAGTGATTTGAGGGAAACTAACCGCCCTCTCACGCCCACCTTTTCTCCAAACACATCCAATCAAAATTTAAGACAGCCATTTTATCAAACGTAGTTTTAAGTTCTGGAAATTAGGTCTTTGAGGATTAAAACTCCCCCAAAGCCCTCAGGGCAAGAGTTGTAATTTAGGGATTCTCCGAATCCTTCATATTATTTCTTATGGAAGGGATGCTCGTATAAACTTTAGAGAGGGCTCATTTGATTGAAAAATGAAAGTTCTTGTTCACTTTTTAAGAGTCAAAAGAGATTGAAGGGCAACTAGCCCCTCTCCCTCCTCCCCGCCCTAAATGCATCAGATAAAAATTTTGAGATAGACATTTTGTTAAAATAGTTCAAAGTTCTGTTAATAAAAAACTCCGGTGTCGACACAGCCCACCAGGGCCCAGGGGTAGGCGTTGTAAGTTATGCCCTGGGGCATAACTTATTAAGGGGGGTTTATAACTTATGGGAAGGGGTTTTGTATGGGAAGAACACATAGGAAATCTATTATAATTATCCAATTATAAGGTTAAAATATATACTCTGTGATAGATGCAAAATTGCTTTGGCACACATATTCCTATTAAGGTCAATTCCAAACAGTCGTGATCCCTTTGTGTCAGCAAGTAAAATGGTCTAAACCCCCTTATTGGAGCTATTTTTTCAATCCATTCATTGTTGTCAATCGCTGTCCACAAGTTATGCAAGCTGTCTATTGTTCATATATAAGGTTTTTATCAAAGAGGTAATCGTATAGACTTTGAAAAAAGCCTCATTCGATTTAAATTGAAAGTTCTAGATCCGTTTTTTAAAGTCAAGAATAATCGGACAGTAAGCACCCCTCCCCACATGCCGTAAAAACTTGAAACTTTTTGCAATCAAAAACGAACAGAAATTAATTTAAAAAAAACTTTCCGAAAAATAAGTTTTTCAAAGAAAAGTAAAGGCCATTTTAAAACTTAAGCTCAGGAAATACAAATACCTGTTAAAGTTCAAACTCAAAACGACCAGAAATTACTATTAAAGAATAAATGAAACCCAAAACGAACAGAAATTAAATAAACAATCATAGCAAAAAACATACAACAAGTAATAATATAAATGAATAAATAGATCTTAAAGCGAGTAATGCTTAGATTCAATATGAAAATCAAGCTTAAAACGAAAACAAATATTTTGCTATTAAAGTATAAATGAAACTTAAAACGAACAGAAATTAAATAAACAATCAATGCGAACAAACATACAATATATATTAATGTAAATGAATAAATAAATCTTAAAACGAGTGAAACTTAAATTGAATATGCAAATCAAGTTTTAATCGAATAAAAATAACTACAAACAAGAGTTTGGGTATCGTCTCACTGCAGAAGCCTAAAACCTACTGCGTCATACTTTAATAGCAAAATATTTGTTTTCGTTTTAAGCTTGATCTTCATATTCAATCTAAGCATTACTCGGTTTAAGATCTATTTATTCATTTATATTTTTACTTGTTGTATGATTTTCGCTATGATTGTTTATATAATTTCTGTTCGTTTTGGGTTTCATTTATTCTTTAATAGTAATTTCTGGTCGTTTTGAGTTTGAATTTTAACAGGTATTTGTATCTCCTGAGCTTAAGTTTAAAATGGCCTTTACTTTTCTTTGAAAAACTTATTTTTCGGAAAGTTTTTTTTTAATTATTTTTTTTTTTGTAATAATAAGTAGGCAGGTTAGAATTACTAATCGGCAATACTTGAAAGTTTGTGGCATAAATCAAACAGTTCTAAAGGTTTTCTTTAGAATCAGTTTTTTTTGGTAACAGTGTGGAATTTATTTGGTTAGCCACTGCACATTAGGCTGTCACTGGGAGAAAATCTAAATTAATACTTTGTGGGACTTAACAAAAGCTGTATTTAGCAACAAAGACCTTGTTTCTTGTTGAAACAAACTTCTGTTTCCTTGGCAAAACAAGTTACATTACTAATGCTTTCCCTATTTGAGAAGTCTTTGTAACTAAAGCTTTATACTTGTTGCCAAGGTAGCCTGTCCTTCATTAAGATATGGAGGCTCCTCATCTCCTATTTCAATAAAACTTCATTTGCCCGTATATTTTATTTCGTATAATTTTTATGTCGTCTTCCTAGCTCTCATGATTGATCGGCCAGAATTATGTTAGCGTCATGACGGCTCTCCTATTTCAATAAAACTTCATTTGCCCGTATATTTTATGCCTATAATTTTTATAGTAGAAAGGGGGGTAAAGGTCCCACGATTCACCCCTGCTGCCACCTACAACTTTTTTTACATAATTTATTCAAGGATTATCGATCTGTTGTCGTTTGGCCACGTGTAATGACATGAGGGATGATTTACATAATCGCTCGGGGAATTATTGATTTATGACACTGAGGGGTGATTTACATAATCGCTAGGGGCAATGTATTGATCTAGGATTCGAGGGGGAAGTGAATTTCCGAGAAATTTATTGCGTAATCGAAGGGAAAATTATTGGTTCACGAAGGGGGAATTAAGAAACATTATGGTTTCTTTGATCTTTAGGTGAACCTAGCCTGTAAACTTGATTTACATAATCGCTAGGGGAAATTATTGATTCACGAAGGGGGAATTAAGAAACAAACATGGCTTCATTGTTGTTTGGCTAGCCTAACCTGGGAAATTGATTTACATAATCGCTAGGGGAAATTATTGATTCACGAAGGGGGAATTAAGAAACATTATGGTTTCTTTGATCTTTAGGTGAACCTAGCCTGTAAACTTGATTTACATAATCGCTAGGGGAAATTATTGATTCACGAAGGGGGAATTAAGAAACATTATGGTTTCTTTGATCTTTAGGTGAACCTAGCCTGTAAACTTGATTTACATAATCGCTAGGGGAAATTATTGATTCACGAAGGGGGAATTAAGAAACATTATGGTTTCTTTAATCTTAGGTCCGAGGGATAAACGTTCTTTAGGTCAGAGAGAAAAATTAATATTCTATTTTTAAATAGGGCTTCATTGATCTTTAGTGTCAGGAATTATAAATGACATCACTTGTTATCTTGGAATTATGCGGGAGTCTAAAGAGATAGAAATTCTATTTTTAAATACGGCTTCACTGAGCTTTAAGTCAGAGAGATAAATTGATATTCTAACGAAACCTTAATAGTTTAGCTAGGAAAATTTATGAGATGAAGAGATTAACGTAGGAAAGGGTTTCCTAGAAATTTGAAATGCGAAAGCACAGAGATGCCAAAACACAAAAGGAACACACAGAAATTACTTTTAGGGGATTATTTGGGCGAAACGGTTTTAGACAGCTTATGGAATTATTTCGGCGAAACAGTTAGAGACATTTTAAAAGATGATTTAAAAGATGATTTTAGAAGAGGTTTTGAGTGTGGTCGTTATAATACACAAGTTGTATTTTAACAGTGTTGTGAGGTCCCCTACCCCAACCCCAAAGGGCCCCCGATCCCCCTACCCCGATCCAAAGGGTTCCAATCCCCATACCCCAATCCAGAAGGAACCCCCCGGTCCCCAAAGGTTCCCAGGGCTCCCAAAGGGCCCCCCGGACTCCCAAAGGCCCTCACCCGGTCCCCAAAGGTCCACCGGACCCCAAAGGCCCTCGGCCCCCTCCCTCTCCCTCCATCTCCCCCCTCCTTCCATCCCATCCCCTCCCCCTACCCATCCCCTCCCCCTCCTCCCCCTCCCCTCCTCCCCTTCCCCATTTTTTAATATTTTTTTGTGCATTGAGACACAGAACGACCCTCCCCCCCCGGCCCCTCCCCCCCTCCCCCCAAAAAAGGTCCCCCGACACCCCAAAGGCCTGATTTTTCAAACTTCATTTTGAATTTCTTTCGTTGAAATGCAAGAGTTGGAATATTTCAGTAGTGTTTGGTTGTGGTTTACCTTGTCACAGTTACATTTTCTTGATTTTTCAAAGTTCATTTTGAATTTCTTTCATTGAAATGCAAGAGTTGGAATATTTCAGTAGTGTTTGGTTGTGGTTTACCTTGTCACAGTTACATTTTCTTGATTTTTCAAAGTTCATTTGAATTTCTTTCGTTGAAATGCAAGAGTTGGAATATTTCACTAGTGTTTGGTTGTGGTTTACCTTGTCACAGTTACATTTTCTTGATTTTTCAAAGTTCATTTTGAATTTCTTTCGTTGAAATGCAAGAGTTGGAATATTTCAGTAGTGTTTGGTTCTGGTTTACCTTGTCACAGTTACATTTTCTTGATTTTTCAAAGTTCAATTTGAATTTCTTTCGTTGAAATGCAAGAGTTGGAATATTTCAGTAGTGTTTGGTTGTGGTTTACCTTGTCACAGTTACATTTTCTTGATTTTTCAAAGTTCATTTTGAATTTCTTTCGTTGAAATGCAAGAGTTGGAATATTTCAGTAGTGTTTGGTTGTGGTTTACCTTGTCACAGTTACATTTTCTTGATTTTTCAAAGTTCATTTTGAATTTCTTTCGTTGAAATGCAAGAGTTGGAATATTTCAGTAGTGTTTGGTTATGGTTTACCTTGTCACAGTTACATTTTCTTGATTTTTCAAATTCATTTTGAATTTCTATCGTTGAAATGCAAGAGTTGGAATATTTCAGTAGTGTTTGGTTGTCGTTTACCATGTCACAGTTACATTTTCTTGATTTTTCAAACTTCATTTTGAATTTCTTTCGTTGAAATGCAAGAGTTGGAATATTTCAGTAGTGTTTGGTTGTGGTTTACCTTGTCACAGTTACATTTTCTTGATTTTTCAAAGTTCATTTTGAATTTTTTCGTTGAAATGCAAGAGTTGGAATATTTCAGTAGTGTTTGGTTGTGGTTTACCTTGTCACAGTTACATTTTCTTGATTTTTTAAAATTCATTTTGAATTTCTATCGTTGAAATGCAAGAGTTGGAATATTTCAGTAGTGTTTGGTTATGGTTTACCATGTCACAGTTACATTTTCTTGATTTTTCAAAGTTCATTTTGAATTTCTTTCGTTGAAATGCAAGAGTTGGAATATTCCAGTAGTGTTTGGTTGTGGTTTACCTTGTCACAGTTACATTTTCCTGATTTTTCAAAGTTTATTTTGAATTTCTTTCACTGAAATGCAAGAGTTGGAATATTTCAGTAGTGTTTGGTTGTGGTTTACCTTGTCACAGTTACATTTTCCTGATTTTTCAAAGTTCATTTTGAATTTCTTTCGTTGAAAAGCAAGAGTTGGAATATTTCAGTAGTGTTTGCTGGTGGTTTACCTTGTCACAGTTACATTTTCTTGATTTTTTCAAAGTTCATTTGAATTTCTTTCGTTGAAATGCAAGAGTTGGAATATTTCAGTAGTGTTTGGTTATGGTTTACCTTGTCACAGTTACATTCTCTTGATTTTTCAAAGTTCATTTTGAATTTCTTTCGTTGAAATGCAAGAGTTGGATTATTTCAGAAGTGTTTGGTTGTGATTTACCTTGTCACAGTTACATTTTCTTGATTTTTCAAAGTTCATTTTGAATTTCTTTCGTTGAAATGCAAGAGTTGGAATATTTCAGTAGTGTTTGGTCGTGGTTTACCTTGTCACAGTTACATTTTCGTGATTTTTCAAAGTTCATTTTGAATTTCTGTCGTTGAAATGCAAGAGTTGGACTATTTCAGTAGTGTTTGGTTGTGGTTTACCATGTCACAGTTACATTTTCTTGATTTTTCAAAGCTCATTTTGAATTTCTTTCGTTGAAAAGCATGAGTTGGAATATTTCAGTAGTGTTTGCTTATGGTTTACCTTGTCACAGTTACATTTTCTTGATTTTTCAAAGTTCATTTTTGATTTTTCAAAGTTCATTTTGAATTTCATTCGTTGAAATGCAAGAGTTGGAATATTTCAGTAGTGTTTGGTTGTGGTTTACCTTGTCACAGTTACATTTTCATGATTTTTCAAAGTTCATTTTGAATTTCTTTCGTTGAAATGCAAGAGTTGAAATATTTCAGCAGTGTTTGGTTGTGGTTTACCTTGTCACAGTTACATTTTCTTGATTTTTTCAAAGTTCATTTTGAATTTCTTTCGTTGAAATGCAAGAGTTGGAATATTTCAGTAGTGTTTGGTCGTGGTTTACCTTATCACAGTTACATTTTCTTGATTTTTCAAAGTTCATTTTGAATTTCTTTCGTTGAAATGCAAGAGTTGGAATATTTCAGTAGCGTTTGGTTGTGGTTTAACTTGTCGCAGTTACATTTTCTTGATTTTTCAAACTTCATTTTGAATTTCTTTCGTTGAAATGCAAGAGTTGGAATATTTCAGTAGTGTTTGGTTGTGGTTTACCTTGTCACAGTTACATTTTCTTGATTTTTCAAAGTTCATTTTGAATTTCTTTCGTTGAAATGCAAGAGTTGGAATATTTCACTAGTGTTTGGTTGTGGTTTACCTTGTCACATGTACACACATGTATACACATGTACACACATGTGCTTATCATGAGTGCTCATGATAAGTTAACCTAACCTTTTCCGGTGAGTATGGTTAGGTTAGACTAGATTAAGTTAGGTTAGATTAGACTAGGTTAGGTTAGCCTACGTACGCTTCACTTAGGTTAGCTTAGGTGAGAGACATGCGAAAAGTTAGGTGTATGATTAGGTTAGGTTAGGTTAGATTAATTTAGGTTAGGTTAAGTTAGGTTAGGCTAGGTTAGCCTACGTACGCGCGCGTACGTAGGCTAACCTAGCCTAACCTAACTTAACCTAACCTAACTTAATCTAACCTAACCTAACCTAATCATACACCTAACTTTTCGCATGTCTCTCACCTAACCTAAGCTAACCTAAGTGAAGCGTACGTAGGCTAACCTAACCTAGTCTAATCTAACCTAACTTAATCTAGTCTAACCTAACCATACTCACCGGAAAAGGTTAGGTTAACTTATCATGAGCACTCATGATAAGCACATGTGTGTACATGTGTATACATGTGTGTACATGTGACAAGGTAAACCACAACCAAACACTAGTGAAATATTCCAACTCTTGCATTTCAACGAAAGAAATTCAAAATGAACTTTGAAAAATCAAGAAAATGTAACTGTGACAAGGTAAACCACAACCAAACACTACTGAAATATTCCAACTCTTGCATTTCAACGAAAGAAATTCAAAATGAAGTTTGAAAAATCAAGAAAATGTAACTGTGACAAGTTAAACCACAACCAAACGCTACTGAAATATTCCAACTCTTGCATTTCAACGAAAGAAATTCAAAATGAACTTTGAAAAATCAAGAAAATGTAACTGTGATAAGGTAAACCACGACCAAACACTACTGAAATATTCCAACTCTTGCATTTCAACGAAAGAAATTCAAAATGAACTTTGAAAAATCAAGAAAATGTAACTGTGACAAGGTAAACCACAACCAAACACTGCTGAAATATTTCAACTCTTGCATTTCAACGAAAGAAATTCAAAATGAACTTTGAAAAATCATGAAAATGTAACTGTGACAAGGTAAACCACAACCAAACACTACTGAAATATTCCAACTCTTACATTTCAACGAATGAAATTCAAAATGAACTTTGAAAATCAAAAATGAACTTTGAAAAATCAAGAAAATGTAACTGTGACAAGGTAAACCATAAGCAAACACTACTGAAATATTCCAACTCATGCTTTTCAACGAAAGAAATTCAAAATGAGCTTTGAAAAATCAAGAAAATGTAACTGTGACATGGTAAACCACAACCAAACACTACTGAAATAGTCCAACTCTTGCATTTCAACGACAGAAATTCAAAATGAACTTTGAAAAATCACGAAAATGTAACTGTGACAAGGTAAACCACGACCAAACACTACTGAAATATTCCAACTCTTGCATTTCAACGAAAGAAATTCAAAATGAACTTTGAAAAATCAAGAAAATGTAACTGTGACAAGGTAAATCACAACCAAACACTTCTGAAATAATCCAACTCTTGCATTTCAACGAAAGAAATTCAAAATGAACTTTGAAAAATCAAGAGAATGTAACTGTGACAAGGTAAACCATAACCAGACACTACTGAAATATTCCAACTCTTGCATTTCAACGAAAGAAATTCAAATGAACTTTGAAAAAATCAAGAAAATGTAACTGTGACAAGGTAAACCACCAGCAAACACTACTGAAATATTCCAACTCTTGCTTTTCAACGAAAGAAATTCAAAATGAACTTTGAAAAATCAAGAAAATGTAACTGTGACAAGGTAAACCACAACCAAACACTACTGAAATATTCCAACTCTTGCATTTCAACGAAAGAAATTCAAAATGAACTTTGAAAAATCAAGAAAATGTAACTGTGACAAGGTAAACCACAACCAGACACTACTGAAATATTCCAACTCTTGCATTTCAACGAAAGAAATTCAAAATGAACTTTGAAAAATCAAGAAAATGTAACTGTGACAAGTTAAACCACAACCAAACGCTACTGAAATATTCCAACTCTTGCATTTCAACGAAAGAAATTCAAAATGAACTTTGAAAAATCAAGAAAATGTAACTGTGACAAGGTAAACCACAACCAAACACTACTGAAATATTCCAACTCTTGCATTTCAACGAAAGAAATTCAAAATGAACTTTGAAAAATCAAGAAAATGTAACTGTGACAAGGTAAACCACAACCAAACACTACTGAAATATTCCAACTCTTGCATTTCAACGAAAGAAATTCAAATTGAACTTTGAAAAATCAAGAAAATGTAACTGTGACAAGGTAAACCAGAACCAAACACTACTGAAATATTCCAACTCTTGCATTTCAACGAAAGAAATTCAAAATGAACTTTGAAAAATCAAGAAAATGTAACTGTGACAAGGTAAACCACAACCAAACACTAGTGAAATATTCCAACTCTTGCATTTCAACGAAAGAAATTCAAATGAACTTTGAAAAATCAAGAAAATGTAACTGTGACAAGGTAAACCACAACCAAACACTACTGAAATATTCCAACTCTTGCATTTCAATGAAAGAAATTCAAAATGAACTTTGAAAAATCAAGAAAATGTAACTGTGACAAGGTAAACCACAACCAAACACTACTGAAATATTCCAACTCTTGCATTTCAACGAAAGAAATTCAAAATGAAGTTTGAAAAATCAGGCCTTTGGGGTGTCGGGGGACCTTTTTTGGGGGAGGGGGGGGGAGGGGCCGGGGGGGGGAGGGTCGTTCTGTGTCTCAATGCACAAAAAAATATTAAAAAATGGGGAAGGGAGGAGGGAGGGGAGGAGGGGGAGGGGATGGGTAGGGGGGAGGGATGGGATGGGAAGGAGGGGGAGATGGAGGGAGAGGGAGGGGGGCCGAGGGCCTTTGGGGTCCGGTGGACCTTTGGGGACCGGGTGAGGGCCTTTGGGAGTCCGGGGGGCCCTTTGGGAGCCCTGGGAACCTTTGGGGACCGGGGGGTTCCTTCTGGATTGGGGTATGGGGATTGGAACCCTTTGGATCGGGGTAGGGGGATCGGGGGCCCTTTGGGGTTGGGGTAGGGGACCTCACAACACTGTTAAAATACAACTTGTGTATTATAACGACCACACTCAAAACCTCTTCTAAAATCATCTTTTAAATCATCTTTTAAAATGTCTCTAACTGTTTCGCCGAAATAATTCCATAAGCTGTCTAAAACCGTTTCGCCCAAATAATCCCCTAAAAGTAATTTCTGTGTGTTCCTTTTGTTTTTTGGCATCTCTGTGCTTTCACATTTCAAATTTCTAGGAAACCCTTTCCTACGTTAATCTCTTCATCTCATAAATTTTCCTAGCTAAACTATTAAGGTTTCGTTAGAATATCAATTTATATCTCTGACTTAAAGCTCAGTGAAGCCGTATTTAAAAATAGAATTTCTATCTCTTTAGACTCCCGCATAATTCCAAGATAACAAGTGATGTCATTTATAATTCCTGACACTAAAGATCAATGAAGCCCTATTTAAAAATAGAATATTAATTTTTCTCTCTGACCTAAAGAACGTTTATCCCTCGGACCTAAGATCAAAGAAACCATAATGTTTCTTAATTCCCCCTTCGTGAATCAATAATTTCCCCTAGCGATTATGTAAATCAAGTTTACAGGCTAGGTTCACCTAAAGATCAAAGAAACCATAATGTTTCTTAATTCCCCCTTCGTGAATCAGTAATTTCCCCTAGCGATTATGTAAATCAAGTTTACAGGCTAGGTTCACCTAAAGATCAAAGAAACCATAATGTTTCTTAATTCCCCCTTCGTGAATCAATAATTTCCCCTAGCGATTATGTAAATCAATTTCCCAGGTTAGGCTAGCCAAACAACAATGAAGCCATGTTTGTTTCTTAATTCCCCCTTCGTGAATCAATAATTTCCCCTAGCGATTATGTAAATCAAGTTCACAGGCTAGGTTCACCTAAAGATCAAAGAAAACCATAATGTTTCTTAATTCCCCCTTCGTGAACCAATAATTTTCCCTTCGATTACGCAATAAATTTCTCGGAAATTCACTTCCCCCTCGAATCCTAGATCAATACATTGCCCCTAGCGATTATGTAAATCACCCCTCAGTGTCATAAATCAATAATTCCCCGAGCGATTATGTAAATCATCCCTCATGTCATTACACGTGGCCAAACGACAACAGATCGATAATCCTTGAATAAATTATGTAAAAAAAGTGTAGGTGGCAGCAGGGTGAATCGTGGGACCTTTACCCCCCTTTCTACTTTTTATGTCGTCTTCCTAGCTCTCATTATTGATCGGCCAGAATTATGTTAGCGTCATGACGGCTTAAATCATTAGATTTGGTTAAAAATTATTATTTTAGGCTCATGATGTATTTTAATCCCTAGCATTCTGACGTAACCCAGCCTTGTGATGTATCTGTTATGACGTATCTTAACCAAGCTTTGAATAGTTTTGATATACACAATAATTTCCAGAATCATCACAAGGCACGTACGTAAGATTTAGCTTGAACTATTTTAACCTCATGCCGTATCTTACCCGTCATGACGTGTTTTAGCCTTGTGACGTATCTCTTATGAAGTATCAATCCCGCTTTGAACTAGTTTTAATATAGATAAAAATTTACAGAAATATTTATTTATCATATTTCTGCCAGAAATATGTATTTATCTTGCGGACAAGAAGTAGTTCAATTCAGGCACCTGTACAGTAAAAGGGGTCTTGATCCTTTGTCTCCCCTTCTTCCCTGAGACCTCGAGATCTTTGCAATTTTGTATCTAGTTTGCTATATTTTTCGCAGAAATATCTTATTTTTGCATTTGTTTTTATTTAATTAGCCTTCCCAAATGGTTATTAAATGGGGGAACGGCTGCCACTCCCTCAATTCATCAGTAAAAGTAATAGGGTATGATTCACCATTTACATAAAACGTATAAACCACTTATATCCCCTCTGAGTTTTGTTTTTTTGCTTTATCGTTGTTTTTTCAATGTGAATTCTTATATAAAATATATTTTATATAGTATTTTCTATGTTTTTTTTCAAGTTTTTTTTTATTAACACAAAATATAGCAAACAATAATATTTAAATAGAGCCGAAAGAGAGCTGAGCTCTGATCCAAGGCTAACCTAATATTAAAATAAATCTTGTGATTCACCAAGAGACAGAAATAAAATAAAACAAAGAAGAAGGGAAAAAACAAAACACGACAACTTAGAACAGGAGAGGGACAAGGAAAGCTACCAGACATAGCAAATTCACAATATATAATACAAACTAAATTTATAAAATATGAAGTACCTGTCATCAAGGGTAAACAATATATTCTTTTAACTTTTCTTCAAAAGAGGCCGGCTGTTCAAGTTTTTGAGTTTATTATTTAATTTAAGTCTATGTGCAGTGGAAGGGATTTGAAATCTCATTGAAAATCAATTATTGAAAGTAAAGTGCAAATTTGGGATAATTTCCAAATTTGATTTTGACGCAAAATACTCTTGCTTATTCTGAAAGCAAAATTTTCCACTGAGAAATATTTCTTTATTGCCTAAAGTTAGGCTCTGACAAAAGTCAAATTTTGATTTCGTAGCCGGAATGCGTTGTCTGATGAAAATAAAAAGGGCCTTCGTCTGGGCAAATTTTCGGTTTGCTGAATTATTGCATAAGACATGAAAAATTCGTTTTTCCCGCCGGCAAAATTCTGTTTAAAATAAAATAAAAAACTTCTTGCCCATGCTATGATGAAAATTCACTACCTAACAAAGCAGTAATACCATTTTATTGCTAAAGCTTCCCCACATATTCAGTTTGACGCGTCAGCCGAACTTCACTAGCGTCGCCGTTTGTGTTAGTTTTTGTTAAAAAAATTACCATCTTCTTGCAGAACCTAGCTTAAAGATGTACAAATTTGTCTGGTACAAATTTATTTATTTTTTTTTCTGGCGCCTGATTCTTGTGATATATGTTGCTCCCCTCCGACTAGTTCCTTCACTATTCCAATGTGGCTCAGAAATTGTATTTTGCAGAGAATGTGCTTTTTTAGCTGTGTTTTTAAAAATCAATTTTTCAAAACCTAGGAACACAAGTTTGTTATTTTTCAATTATTAAATAAAAAACAAAAAACACTAAATTAGGCGTTTTTGAACGAACTCTACTTCGATTCTGCATCCTGATTGAAATTTTCTATTCTACTTTAAGAAATATTATTCAAAATCAAAAATCCTAGAAAACTGGATAGAATAGAATTCAAGATAGCTCCTAAAAAAAAAAAAAAAAAACTGAGTGTCACTATTGGCTCTACCGATCTATGGTTTTTGTTTCCACTACATAACTTCGTTGGATGTTCTGTAGTCTGCATCAGGCACTTCATTTTCCTTTCTTTTTTCATTTTTTTTCCTTGTTTCCATGCTTTCGTTTTGCTCTGCTTTCCCTTTTTTCGTTATTTTTATTTATTATTTAGCATTATATTTAATCATTGAGAGTGATTTTTATTTATGTTTAATGTTTGTTTTCTCACAATCCCTTGAGCTCTGCTGGAAAAATATTTGCTCTTATTTTAATAAGATGAATTATTTACTCATGTTTCAGTTAAATGTCTGCTTTTTTACTTATATTTTTATGCAATATGTTCTAATAAGTATAGAAATAATGGAAAAAAAGTTTCAACAAAGGGGGAAAGTTGTCAAACCTGATCATTCCCGTGGGACATTGCCAAATTGATTGGTTCGGTAGAAAGATCAACGGTGAACAGTAGTAAAGAAGATACATTTCACGTTTTGATTATAAAAAAATAATGATATTCTAAAAATAATTTTTAGTATTTTTGTTATTGCTTATATTTTTTATTATAGAGAAAGTTTTAAATATATTCTAGGGGCCAAATTGGGTCAAGAAAAAGAGTTTGATATTCAGTTTAGATTTCTGTCATTTTGAAGAACGTATCCTTATCTTAGTGAATTTTCATATTGAACGCACGTTTGGTCTGGTCATTTTAAAAGTAGAATGAATCAATTTGGCCTCTGAGCCGCTCGATTATACAGCATAGATAATCCAAATACTTCATGTTTTCCTCTTTGAATTAAGTTGTTTTGATCTGCGGCTCTAACTTTGAATTCATCGTAAAAACAAGATAGGACATGTGTCCCTCGTGAATTCAATCTTCATTGGCATTCCTTGTTTCGTCCCGGAACCATATTAACTCCTATGACGGTTCCCAAATTGTCCCTGATGGAGAATTTTCTCTTTTATTAGTAAATGACATTAATCAGTTGATATATTCAAACTTGCTGCTACATTTGGATATTTTTGGTCCCGGATATATCTTTTATGATGTAAAGATTATCCTGTGTTGAACTGCAATGTAAAGCTATTTAATTGTATGGAAAGTAAAGTATGGGAATCTCGGGTTCAACTCCCATATCCTCTGTGATGAGAAGATCACCAGGTTTGTCTCTCCAGGGTCCAGGGTTGGGAGCTTTGGGTAGTCACTAGGGAATCTCGGGTTCAACTCCCATATCCTCTGTGATGAGAAGATCACCAGGTTTGTCTCTCCAGGGTCCAGGTTTGGGAGCTTTGGGTAGTCACTAGGGAATCACGGGTTCAGTATAGGGCCCCATATTCTAGGGGCCAAATTGGGTCAAGAAAAAAGAGTTTGATATTCAGTTTAGATTTCTGTCATTTTGAAGAACGTATCCTTATCTTAGTGAATTTTCATATTGAACGCACGTTTGGTCCGGTCATTTTAAAAGTAGAATGAATCAATTTGGCCTCTGAGCCGCTCGATTATACAGCATAGATAATCCAAATACTTCATGTTTTCCTCTTTGAATTAAGTTGTTTTGATCTGCGGCTCTAACTTTGAATTCATCGTAAAAACAAGATAGGACATGTGTCCCTCGTGAATTCAATCTTCATTGGCATTCCTTGTTTCGTCCCGGAACCATATTAACTCCTATGACGGTTCCCAAATTGTCCCTGATGGAGAATTTTCTCTTTTATTAGTAAATGACATTAATCAGTTGATATATTCAAACTTGCTGCTACATTTGGATATTTTTGGTCCCGGATATATCTTTTATGATGTAAAGATTATCCTGTGTTGAACTGCAATGTAAAGCTATTTAATTGTATGGAAAGTAAAGTATGGAATCTCGGGTTCAACTCCCATATCCTCTGTGATGAGAAGATCACCAGGTTTGTCTCTCCAGGGTCCAGGGTTGGGAGCTTTGGGTAGTCACTAGGGAATCTCGGGTTCAACTCCCATATCCTCTGTGATGAGAAGATCACCAGGTTTGTCTCTCCAGGGTCCAGGGTTGGGAGCTTTGGGTAGTCACTAGGGAATCTCGGGTTCAACTCCCATATCCTCTGTGATGAGAAGATCACCAGGTTTGTCTCTCCAGGGTCCAGGGTTGGGAGCTTCGGATAGTCACTAGGGAATCTCGGGTTCAACTCCCATATCCTCTGTAATGAGAAGATCACCAGGTTTGTCTCTCTAGGGTCCAGGGTTGGGAGCTTTAGGTAGTCACTAGGGAACCTCAGGTTCAACTTCCATATTCTCTGTGATTTTTTCAAGTAATTTAGCTAAAAAGTTCATTTTAAATTATTTGTTATAAAAACACTATGTAGTGAAAACATGGCTTCAGATGGATTAATGTTCTCTGCGACCATGTTAAGTAATTACGGCTGCTTTTAACTTGACAAATGTTAAAAAAAAATGTCCTTTGTAGTTTTGTCATGTTATCTAGTCAGTGTGGTCTTATAACTTATTTACGAGATGAGCGGCGAATCTCCTTGACACTGGTTTGAGGATACGGTTACGTTCTTCTGGTGTAGTCATGTCCCACAATGGTAACAATTTCAAGTCAAAGGAGCTCATCACGGTCTCACAGCCTACTACGTAAAATCCGGCTGCTGAAACGGAACTCGACTTCTGTCAGAATCTTGCTTCAAACAATTTAATAGTGTTAACCATGTAAATAAATTTGAATTTATTTCTTATTACCAGGGAAGAATATCGGCGGATTTTATTTCTACAACAGCTGATGGGTTCAACGATCTCCTCAAATACACTTACCTCTGATCGTCCCGATGAAGCCGCAGAAAATTTACAACCAGAAGGGAATCGCATTACAGAATGTCAGGTCAACTTTGAAAGACATTTGATCTTGGCACTAAGTGATCTGTTTAAGGCCGTTGAGGTGGACCAAGATAAGGCCAAAAATCACAGGTACCCCTTTTTATCCACCCTTTACTTCTTTAAAGTTATCTACCTTTATTTTGATGCAATATATTCTTTTCTAATTACATCTTAAGGTTTGGCTAATGCTAGGTAGAAAAAAAAAAAAATAATAAGAGCAAAAAAATCATTAAGTTAATTGTTTGAGCAACAGTCCGTACGGCCAAAAGATTTAACTAAAAATCACTATTTTTACCTTACTTTTATCTGTTTAAAATTATCTACATTTTTAAACCCACTTTTATTTTATTTATTTGTTTATTTAATATAAAAAAAGTGTTAACGCTGCCACATGGCCTTACCACGATATGATATAGAGGAAGGATAGTCAAACAAACCCACATACAGAAAAAAGAGAAAAAAAAATTCATTTTAGCCTCAAAATGGGGTGAAAAAAACAACAAAAAAAAAAACAAAGCATAATTACAACATCATGTAACCTACAACAACTAACTTTTTTTTATAACTTTCTGCTTATATCTTAAGGTGTGGGTAATGCTAGATAAAAAAAAAAGCTCATTATACTTGTTTTTTTGGCAACAGTCCTTATGGCCAAAGATGACCTTTTTTTACTCTCCTTTTCCCTCTTTAAAGTTTTCTACGTTTGTTTAACCAAATATCGGGTTTTCTGCTTACATCTTCAAATTTGGCTGAAACTATAGACAAGAAAAAATTCACGCCTAATTCATTTGTTTCTAAAGCAACGATCCATTTTGTTTAATTTGTTGATGCCACGACCATGGAAAATCTGGTATTTGCTGGTGGAAGAGTATAATATAATATACTTATATATAACATACTATATTATATAATATATAATATAATATAATATACGCTTAAAAAAGGGAATATACTGATACCAATCATCAAAAAATCAAATCAAGTCTGTTGAAGTTCTTTAGAATCAACAAAAGATTGTAAATCCATATTATAAAGTTCTAAATAAATATGAATACTATCTGAGATTCATGCACGTTATTTTTTTGTTCTTCTTTTTTTTAAGCATATCTAATTTTATCAAGAAACAGAATTTTTTCTCTTTTGTTTGCCTATCACTAATACAACTAGAAACAAAACGTCTATGGGCGGGTACCTTTCAAATTATTGCTTATATTACATATGTGACTGTTAGTTGTTCAGGGGACAAGCCCTCCAGGGGTTGGAACTAAATGTTTCAACAAAAATTAACTCTTTCATCGAATGTTTAATCTGATTTTGCTGTGTAAAGTAAATGGATAGCTTAATAACATAAATCACTTAGCCCATCCTACAGAAGGAAATTACATTTTCGCTAGTTTTTGTAATAGACAAAATGACTATTTTTAATGGTAAAAGATCTTTTAGCTTTTTTGTTTGTAGCCCCAGAAGGTCCATTAGCGTTGGAAACATGATAGGTAAAGATGTAGTGCTGTTGAGTATATAATGTTTTTTTTGTTGTGAAGAAACTTCCAAGGAAACCTGTCATTGTTTTATAAATGAATTTCTTCAACTATTTATCTTTCGGATAGATTATCTTTTTGATTTATTTTGTTGGAAGACTGGTGTGCGATGGCTCCCAAGAGGGGAAATGAGGAAATGCCACCCCTTTGCTCCCTAAAAAAACGCAAAAAATACATGAATATGTGCAAATGTTGCAATATTAAAATAATTTTTTTCTTGAGGAAATTCTTTTTGTCCGATTGGAGGCGTGTGAAGTTGTTAAGTGGAAACTTACACAACTATATTTGCTTATTAAATTAAGAGCACTCAGTGATTCAACTACTAAAGAAAAAGACATCTATATGCAGTTAAACAATTCTTGGTTCTGGTGGGTGCCAAATAAAAGAAAAACGCGGGTAAAAAAAGCTTGAGAAAATGTAGATATCGTTATAAGGTGTGCTTGTCTTTTGGATTTAACATACTGTTAACATTTGTTTTTTTTTTTACATGCCAATTGTTGTCAAATTTAACTAATTAGCTCTGATTATAGATTATCGTGGGTCAATGTGGCAACACTGATGAAAATGTGGCGCTGCCCTCAAAAGCTTCATAATTACTAAACGACCAAGAGAAAATATTAGGAAATTGCGATATTCAGCTATGATTGACCAAGATTTGTCAATTTAAATATAAAAATTTTAAAAATCAGAGTATAAATATAAAAATACTTAAGAAATTATAATAAAAATATATTAAAACGTCAAAAAATATTTTTTTTATGTCCTTGGTACTTCAGTATTTGAAAGAACTAATTAGGTATTTACGCTGGAAGGAGGGTAGTTTTTCGGGATTTCCTCCCTCGAAAATATTCAGGGTGTTTAAAATGAGGCTTTGGTTCGTAACTTGGAACTTCAAAATATAAGTTGTAAAATGTTAGTTCCTGTCCACCGTTGCTCACAAAAAAAAAATCTTGTTTTCGAGTAAATTATACTGTTTATTAAATTGCTTTTTAAGCTTATGAATTAGGATTTTGTGTAAATTAATTTTTCTTTTTATAACTGATTTATGTAAGCTTTGTTTAAAACCATAGCATCTCTAAAATGGTTTCCATTTTCTTGCAGACAAATATTGGCTTTTTCTGTGCATTTATCATTGGTTCATCATTAAATTGACGTTTTTTTGCTGTTTAAATGATATTTTCCATCGTTAAAAAGGACGACGATAGTTTCCTTGATTTAAGATATTAAATTTTGGAGAAGGATTAAAAATATTTAAAAGTTTAGAAGCGTTGCTCCACATCATATGTAGCTATAAATCAAACAGTTCGTGGTAACGAACTGTAAGTAAGGAGCGACCCGGCTCAATGGTAACCGAAACTCTAGAAAACGGTATTTTGATACAAATAGATGCACTAAAAGAATCAGATTTTAATGCTGATTTCAAATATATAAGTTTCATCAAGTTTAGTCTTACCCATCAAAAGTTACGCGCCTGAGAAAATTTGGCTGATTTTCGAAAAAGGGAGAAAGACCCCTTAAAGTTATAGAACCTTAATGAAAATCACACCATCATATTCTGCGTATCAGAGAACCCTACTGTAGACGTTTCAAGCTCCCATCTACAAAAATGTGGAATTTTGCATTTTTTGCCAGAAGAAAGATCACGGGTGCGTGTTTATTTGTTTTTTTTGTTTTTTTTTCCCAGGGGTGATCGTATCGACCCAGTGGTCCTAGAATATCGTGGGAGGGCCCATTGGAATGGGAATTAAAAGTTCTAGTGCCCTTTTTAAGTGACCAAAAAAATGGAAGGCAACTAGGCCCCCTCTCACGCTCATTTTTTCCCAAAGTCACCCGATCAAAATTTTGAGATAGCCATTTTGTTCAGCATGTTCGAAAATATTATAAGTATGTCTTTTAGGATGACTTAATCCCCGGAAGTTCCCGGAGGGAGGGCTGAAAGTTATGAACTTTACCCAATGTTAACATATAGTATTGGTTATTGGGAAGTATACAGACGTTTTCAGGGGAGATTTTTCCTGGTAGTGGGGGGTTGGGTGGGTCGGGGGTTATGTGGGAGGATCTTTCCATGAAGGAAGTTTTCATGGGGGAAGGGACATTGCTATGAAGGGGACGCCGGACTTCCCAGCATTATTTAAAAAAAGATCAGAATTAAATATAAAAAACAAGTTTTTTCAACTGCAACAGCAGCAACATCAAAACTTTAAACGAACAGATATACATATATGATTGGGTTCACCCCTAGTCAGTACCTCGCTCTTTAAGCCAAGATTTTTTAGTACTTTCATAAGAGTTATTTATTCTAATTAACGGCCTTTGTGATTAAGCGGTCATTTGTAAAGAATTGGAACAAAAATCGAATTTTTGCTTAAAGAGCAAGGTATTAACTAGGGGGCGAACCCCCTAATATACGTATTAAGAATATATGAAATAGAAGTTCGTTACGTAAGTTAATTCGTAAGTTACGTATATTTATTACTAATAAAAACGTTCGTAAATAAAATTAAACAAGTTTCGAGAAAGCCATTTAACCAAATAAAAGTGAATTAATATGCAAATTTTGTTTTAATTATTCATGTACGTTGAGCCAAGATCAAAACCTGCATTTTTTCAAAAGCGTTCAAAAATTAAATAAAAAAAAAGTTTTTTTAACTGAAAGTAAGGAGCGACATTAAAACTTAAAACGAACAGAAATTATTCCGTATATGAAAGAGGCTGTCCCCTCCTCAACGCCTCGCTCTTTGCGCTAAAGTTTGACTTTCTCACAACTCTATTTTTTTTTTACAATGAAAAACTTTAGCGTAAAGAGTGAGGCGTTGAGGAGGGGACAGCCTCTTTCATATACGGAATAATTTCTGTTCGTTTTA
>CM051259.1:28697787-28745287 GCA_027921565.1 Artemia sinica | reverse complement strand
ATAAATGAATTTTTTGTTGAAATTGGGCTAAATTTCTCTGGGAGACGGGGGGGGGGGGAGGGGGGCTTATCAAGATTTCTCCCCGAATGCAAGAGGCCAGAGCCGCCACTGTGAAGGAGGCGACTGTAAATTGTTATTATTGTTATATCTCAACCATAATATGATAAGATGAAAACCGTGATTTTGACTAAAAAACAACAGTTTATCTACGTGTTATTAAAAATCATCAAAATAATCATTTATTTTTTCCTTTCTTCTTTCATATTTTTGATGACCGAAGACAATTCTGGTTATCAATCTGGACGTGCAACAGTGGCGGTTCTGGCCTCTCTTGCATTTGGGGAGGAATCTTGATTAGCCCCCCCCCTGTCTCCCTCCAAAAATTAGCCAATTTTAACATAAAATTCATTTATTTACAAAATTTTTCATTTATTTAAATCTGAATTTCTTTACGTTATATGGAAAAAGATATGGAAAAAAATGAAAATGCCGGATTCAATTTGCTTATATTTACTGCCAAAACGGGCCATATGTGGCCTAGCTCGAAAAATTACACATCGAGCAAAACACAAGAGGAAAATCTTGAAAAAACGGTAGTAGGAAGAAAAAAACAAAAAGAACAGTCATACCAATATTTCGCTTAGATAGATCAAGGCGTCCCCAGTATTGAAAAAGAATGAATCTTAATCATAAAAGCTTAAAAGACAAACTAATCTAAAAAGAAAAAAAAACAGCACAGAAGTATAACTCATAAGTTACAATACAGTGAGATACTTGTTTAACAGCACAGAAGCCACTTTTCAGTACTTTCTTCTTTGGTTTTGTCATGGTAAGCCTGAGACCCTAGCCAGGGGAAGGGGGTTGCCCCCAGCTCCCTTCCTCCTAACATGTTCATGAATTGGCGCTCCCGAGGTAGGCCAGTTTGGCTTGAGATCTTTCTTTTATATACCCGTTGAAATTTATTTACGTTTTTTTAACCCAGTAAAACCAATAACCTGATTTTTCATGTGTGGGAGGGAACACATTTTAAGGGGGGGGGGGGGTCTCACATATTATTTTAAAGTTTTAACAAATCTATCTTACGTTGGGAACAATTGGGAATCTTATACGTTTTTTTTGTGGAGGGGGAGTGACACCCAACCATGGTCTCTCCATTTACATCTTATTGGTACTTTGGGTTGTTATATATTACTATCTACTAAATTCTGCCACGAGACTCAAGAATCGATTAATTTGTAGGAAAGTATTTTTTTGTGTGTTTTGCTACAAATCGATTTTTTTGTGTTTTTTTTTTGTTTAAAGTCATAGTGAAAGCATTTGAGGCTTCAGCTTATAGCAAGAGAGGTAAATCAGGAATGTATTTTATCTAGACATCATAAACCATTCCAGGCAATAAAAAGTCTCCAAATGCAAAAAGGCGATTTTCCAAAGTGAACAAGCCTTCTCATTATGAAAGCTAAAATGATTAAAATTGAACGCCTTTAAAAAGTCAAATTTTTGGTTCAAACATTGCTAGATAGTTTCCAACTTGCGCAATGTGGCTTTTAACTCTACAAATCTGGCACCGTGTCACATATGACTGGTCACAATTTCAATTGATTAGATTTCTAATCCCGTCCTGACAGACAAGTTCTGCCCGAAAACAGTACATTCCGTTTGACATCGCCGTTTATATTCCCACCAGTTCAGAGAACTTCACAGGAAGCGAAGTTCTTTTAGCTGCTACAAAGTTTCTCGAAAAAAGATCACTTTGGCTACTTGTCTTAAAAAAAATATTAATTGTAAATTTCACTATTGCATAAACAGAAAGCTTTAGTTGGTTTAAAAAGGATTTTTTCGGCTAGAGAAACGAAGTTTTCGATTTCGACTAGACATTGAAGTGAACTTTAGCCAAATTTGTTTTATTGGGTGATGGGAATTCCAACTGCCAATTGTGAGTTCTCTCAGAACCAAGGGAGACTTTGAAAAGATTATAAATCCGGGTTCAGTAAATAGGCTCGGTGCTATTTCAAGCTCTTAGAAAGCGTAAATAGGGGTGTTGATCTCCCCCCCACTGATGTTGAGAAATACCTTTTTTGTGTTTCGATAAAAAACAAATCTGTAAACAAGCAAAAATATCTCAATCTAAATTTGAAAAACAAAATACCTTTTCCGTAGCTTCATATAAAAAAGTGAAAAAATCCTTTGTCCTCGCTCTCTATATTTCTGAAAATTGGCGCAACTGAGAATGCAACGAAAAGCAGGATTATGCTTCAATAGATTATTTTTCAATAAACATTTATTGTTAATATATATATATATATATATATATATATATATATATATATATATATATATATATATATATATATATATATATATATATATATATATATATAATACATTTTTTTTAAATTAAGTATAATTATATAGCTATTAATATATAACTAAAATTTTAAACAATAAATATTTTTATGTATCCATTAAATAATTATTATTAAATCATAAGTAGAGAACAAAATGCTTTCGCTAGTCTTCAAATTTTATTGTTTGAACCTGTGATATATGAGATGATGTGTTTTTTTTTTTTTACTTAAATGTTGATCTCATTTATATTTTGATGTGTTTTTCACTGAAGAATATCATCTATGTTTGAAATTAGATTGTTCTATAGTATCAATAAATTTGTATTAAAATATTTGTATTTATAATATTGGTGTGTTTTAAGGGATCTCGCGCGTAAAACCTGTATTTAGTGCCCTAAAAAAGCATATTAACTTCTTTAGTTTGGGGCCCTTTATAGGGAAACGTATCTATACTACTACTACTACTAACAAATCACTATGAAATATAAATTCTTCCTTAAAATCTCCCACCTTATTCGGGGACGACCTGCTTCTCGTTTGTCTTAGATGGTTGCCCAAAAAGGACGATCTTTGTTAATCTTTCATCTGCAGGGCACGTTCTGCGGATTTTTTTAGGGCATTAAATATAAGTTTACTTCTGACATCCCTTAAATTTTCGCACAGGGTTTTTAAAACATTTTCGCGTAAAAAGGAATGCGAGGGATATGTCATTATCTTGAATCTGAGGGACGTACTGTTAAAAAAATTCTCAAGTAACGTCTGAATTTCACATGCCAGGTAAGGTGCCAAAAACTTGCCTGCTAAATCAGGACCAAGAATTATGCCATTATCGCTATCTTTAAGGATTTGCGCATAAGAAACTATATTATTTAAAAAAACATATGGAATATACAAGAAGGGGAATTGTGAACCTACAGTTAAGAATGTTCAACCATGGAGATTACAATAGTGCCCTTGTTATGCTTCTCAGCTTTTGCACTGCAGAAGTGGCACCAAAAAATGCCATATGGCTGTGTGGTACTTTACGAAGGAGTTATGAAGACGAATTTATAAGAGGTAATAGTCTTTATATAAACCGTGAACGACTCTCTGCGACCTTGCGGCAGCTTGCTAGTTCTTGTAGAAGAAATTCAAACCTAACTAACTCTGTAGTATTACCAATTATAATATAACAAAACATTGGTTTTTAATTGCGGTTCATTACCACAATTAGAGGCAGACTGGGAGCGAAAATCTAAGAGGGCATTTGGGTTAGGTAGCCCTACCTGTGGCCCTCCTTAAATAGAAGAAATTTGTTCTGTTTGTTTCGTGTTTAATCAGAAAGGGCCTTGAACAAAGAGTGGAATCTGCGCTCCACGTCATTCGTGCCAAAATTTGCGCCGCCAGGCAAATTAGTACTACCCGCTAAGAAGTAGGCTTACAGTAGGAAGAAGACAGATACCGCTAATCATGTTTTGTGTCAGATCTCCCTGATGCTCGGTTGGGCTCGGTGTTGCTCAGGTTTCCACACAAAGGAAAAGCGGCATCCTATTTTCAGCTGTAAAAAAAACTTCAGCTTTCGTCTTGCACCATGAAAATCTGTACCAAAGAACATTCACGATATTTGTCCTTTTCAAAAGGATGTTTAACACCACTATGCGTTTTTCAACTTTCCATCAGAACACAAAATATATTTTGATCAGATACAAGACAAAATAACTGGGCTAAAAGAGGCAAATATTACTGCAGTGATAAAAGCGATGTTAAACGTCTTCTAAAACATCTTCAAACTGCACTGAATCAAGCATCTCCCGCTCATATAACATCAACATGAATACTTCCAAGAGATAATCTGATATTGTAGATCTTAATCTTTTCTTAATGAGCTTCAGTTTGCTGAAGGATCTTCCGCAGCTGACTTGAGAAAACGGAAGCGTAAGCAGGTATTTATAGGCCAGAAAAACTGAAGTATAAGCTGATGAACACAGATTAAGCCATAATAGCAGCCGGTACGCACAGATTGTGCATTGTTGCACGAACTACAGGAAATTGAATCTCGCACATCAGCCCCTCCACATTCAGCTCCAAGTTTAAGTCTATCCTCATATTCTGTACCAGGCCTATTCCGGCTATTTTTACGACCCGTGTTAAAAAATTTCGTCGTAAACTGAGGCAGCTTTTCAGCTCTGACCTCAGTTGGTCTGAAACCTTCACCATATTTGCAACGTTTCGAAGGGCCGACGGTTGTTGTTTGGTTGTTGATTTCACCTCGACGCAAAAGGCTGAACATGGTGGGCTGCAAGAAATATATGTCGGACATAAGCTGTTTAAAGTCTGAAAATCTCTCTTTCAGGCTGGTTGTTGTTTGGTCAATTACTAACCTGAACATTGCGACTTGAAATCGCTGTTCCAAATCTTCAGATCGAGAATCTTTTGCCGTTTCTCCTGGAAAACACCTTTTCTAGGTACCGTAACAAGCTGGTAGTTCTAAGCAAATTTCAAGGTCCAATGAAGTGGTGTCTAGAAGATCTTGGATCTTTGACACGAAATTGGAGGAGTTTTCCTTGACGCTTTTGACGGAAATGCTCTCTAAATCCTTTCTTGCTTTATCAACCATGTTCCAGGACGTCAAAATGTCCAATATTTTGTCTGGGAGATACTTTTAAATAGGGCCAATGACCTAAAATACAGTAAGAAACAAGTGAATGGTTAGGATTGCTTTGTACTCCGTAAACTTACTCAGCATTGAGTCAGCTTCAGATGAAATTTTTTAGTTACAAGAACTGCTGTTTTCCACAGAAGAAAAAACGTCCACTGCATATAAGTGCAGGCAATCGTCACCGAAAAACATCCAAACAAGGACTTCTCTTTTTTTCAACCAACGAGTTTCACCGATTTTCTGTAAACTTTTCAACTTCAACTGTACTTCTTTTGTGTTCTCTACTTGTTGTCGCCACAGGCCCAATCGTTTGTGCGACTCAGCACAGAAACATGAAAATCCGTTCATGGTGCCGAAAAGATTCCTCGCCTCTTTTGCAGTGTAACAGTCAACGACGCAAAGGTTTAGAATGTGATTGTAGCAGCAGATATAAACCAAATCTGGAACACAGTTTTAATGTGAGAACGAAGTCCGTTAAATTTACCCCTATGTTAGAAGCACTGTAAAACAATTCCCCAGCTACCTTTTCGTACTTAAGTCCATGCTCTTCGATCTTGGTTTGTATAAATTCGTTCATACCCTTGCCATTGGATTCTTGGACAGGTACGGCAGTAAAGAGCCGTCCGTGAATTTCTTCGTCTTTCACACATCTTAACACGATTGAAGCCTGGTCCGCAACCCCAGCATCCTGAGTCGTGTCCATTTGGATGTTGTACCTTTTTTTCACCGGTTTCGGTCACTATAGCTTTCCACATGTGTTTCAAAATGATCCTTATCACTTTCTGGACCGTCGTCTTAGAATAAAAAGTGACGAGTGAGTCACGACCCTTTGCTGCGACTCCGGATTTTCCGCTCATACCATGCTCGATTTCCTTTTTCTACTATCCTCTATTGCTTTTTCCTGATGTTCCTTAAGAGGGACGTCATATTTCGAGAGCAAAAGTATGACCTCAGGAAAGTTTCTGTGGGTTATTCCCGGCTTTGTTAGAGGCTCAAGCCTATCCTGGTCGCCGTATGCTCTAAAAGGTAATCCTTGTCTCTCCATCAGCTCTACGACCTCAAAAACGTGATTTAGCATTCGAAATGTTGTTTATATACCATCTAATGTTTCGGCGGTTTTCAGCTTGAGCGTATGCTTGAGCCACAGCTATACGACATTTCGACTTTTCATGTGCCTGGATTTTCTCATGGGCAAGCCTAAGATTGGTGAACCCAGAAACAAACTGCGACTTCCCGTCGGAAAACGAAATGCATATGCTGCAAAGAATTTATTTTACTGTCATTTATCTAGTTTTGAGAGTGACTCAGGATCGTGAAATGGAACCAGTGGTAAGCTTCTGGTAGTAAATCGAAGCCAAGCCAAAGCTAGACTTTTCTATTTGAGGTAATGTCGGCTGGAACGGATGTGACCTCATTAAATTTAAATTCTGAGCTAGTGTCAAATTCGGCGGTAAAGAGTAGGAAATAGACACGCTTACTGGCAAAGGTTGTTCACCCTCAGCTAGCTTCGCGCCCGAGTCACCACTTCTAGTTTGGTTAGGATAGGCTATAGATTCCTCTGCTACTAGCTCCACTGGTCCGGAAGGCGTCACAGTATTTGACGATGTTGGCTCACCCTCTGTTAAAACTGGGTCGATGTCGTGTGCTTCTTCGATATGGTTCTAAAAAATGGAATATAAGCATAAGAACACTCAGGTACACAAGTAGCCAATGTAGGGTGAAGTTCTTAAGAGTTGTGTAAAATGTCTCAGGCATTGAAGCCAGGACGCTGAATTTCGGTTCAAATTGACTTTTCGACCATCCACCAACAAAAACCAGGTTTTATCAAGGTTCACTGATCGAATAGGATTATTCCACAATCCAAAGACTGTGAAAAATCTGATCCGATCATTGACCTTTGGTTTTATGAAAGCGAAACTTGAAAAAATGGCCGAAGAAAAAAAAAACTGCCTTTTTAGGCGTCGTGTGACCAGGCATAATCTCCCGAGATTGAAAAAAAAAATGCCGTAGAAACACAAAAGTTAAACAGAGGCAACAATAACTCATAGAGTCGACTCAACGGACCTCGAATGCGTGGGGCTCTGTCTGAGCTGTGGTCGCCTAAGTACCTAATCCGATCAATAATCGTGCCAATAGAAATGGTATAGCGGACGCAGCCTCACTAGACTGAGAAACTTTTTGATATCAAGATCTGCCCCTAAGTAATCAACAGTGACGGTCATGTGAACAATACTTAATCCAAAACCAGCTTAGAAAAAAACTTGGAATTCTAGCCCACAAGTTGAAAAAAAGCGGCAAAAAGTTTCACTGACCTAGTTCTCCGTATATATAATAACTTTCTCTGTTTTGGGTCTTTTCCAACCTAGGAAAATCCCTTTCTTCGCTTCAGTCTCAGTTTTTCCGCACCTCCGTTAACTTTTCCATCAGTCACATCGTCCATCTTCTCACAAGTTTAAAATTGGTGAACGCAATAGCCAAAATGTTACGCTTTTTCTAAGCTAAAATCCTTTTACTTAGGAAAACAAGAAAAATGATCATTTAATACTTCCCAACAGACACCTTGACGCTCCAGTATCACAGTAAAGGTAATATACAGAAGCGAAAAGTTTTATAGTCTCCATGGAAAATTTTTGACACAGGTCTAAAACCACACAAGCTTCATGACCCCGTCTTTGCGCACGCGCAATGGCAAATGTTTCCAACGGAAAACCAAATGGCAACTGAAACTATGGCTCTGTCGTATATACTTCTGCTGACGTATTGCTCTGACGGTCCGTCAACTTGCCGAATTACGCGCTATGAAATGCGCGCTATGTTTGGAAAAACATTTCGCTACTGTATATTACTTATACTGTGCTCCAGTATATACTGTTTCTCTTACTAGCTTGTAACGGAATCGGGCACACAGTGACACACAAAAATCCAACCTCTGAAGTCAAGAGACAAATTGACAGGAAGTCAAGTCGCTACTATGTATCTACACTAAATCTGTACGTAGGCCTATAATAACACAACCGAAAAATTGTCAAGCGAGAATTTTTATTGAACATTATGTCGACTGCACTTTCGTACGTAAAAAAATAAAAAATAAATAAACGACCAGCCGGAACCGGCCCAAAACCGACTGACCAAGGGGACAATTGCCCCCCGGCCTAGTCCGCCTTTGACCACAATGAATGAATGTATGTTTTTTATTGCCCATCTTTAAGTAATAAAGACGGAGAACGAAACACGTCTCGCAATGAAAAGAATTTAGGAGATTTATGGAAAGACTTTTGACGGCATTTTAATACAGATTTAGTCGTATTGGCTTCAAAAAAGCATTCAATAGCAAGACAGTTTTGTCATTTTATTTCAACCTTAAATTTTAAGCTTACTTTCATATTTGACATAAATTTATTTCATCTAAATATAGATTTATTTTGGTATATCCTATGTTACATTTTAAGCTTTATTTTCACAAGTCAGTTACTATTTAAAGTAGTGCTATTAAAGTTTTCTATCGATAAAACTAAAAACAACAGTGGTCTAACTTCTAAAAGACCCAGATAATGACACCAAAAAGATGTCAAGCTTTTTTATATTTATGTACCTAACTCCCAAATTATAATAAAGGTCACCTACACTTATTATATAATCAAAGTTATTTTGTTTGTATACAAACTTTTTATTCATACAAAAAAAAGAAGAAAAAAATTAGAAGTAAATTAGCATCCACAATAATGTTTAGTCCTTATTTGAAGCTTCCTCTGGACCTCCGAGCTCGGCCTCCAGAAGCACTGAATTGCTGCTGTGATGAAATCTGCTGACGCTGGGGCAGACGACGCAAAGTTGAACCACCACGAGTATATCCTGGAAAACGAAATTAGAATAAAAACTTCCAATTTATGGTTTATTATTATTAGCATTTATCCAAACTTCACTTTTAAACACATATATTTTTCATTAAACGTCACTTCAACAATTTTTTGAAAAAAAAAAAAAAAATTAAAACTAGAACAATATTTAGCAGCGTGTTTGCTTAGATGAAAAAACGCGAACAGGCAAAACGTTCATCAAAACGTCTTAGCATCAAAACGTGAACAGGCAAATTATGAAACTTTTAAAACCTCATTTTTGGCATCGTGAAGATGGTTAAAAAAACAGAAAATGGAGACAGAGTTAGCCAAGTGGGTATCTATCGCCTAATGGCTGCCTAATATAGTTTATATTATATAGGTGCTTAGCAGACCTTTGGCCATGTGCCCAGGAATGCAGTATGGAGGGGCCCGCATTTGAGAGAGGAATATTATCCCCAGAGGCATATTTGTTGGACCCTATGACTATTCCGAAACAAAATAAATTCTCAAATTTTTCACCAGATATCTTTGGGGGTTAAGGGGGGGGGGACATAGCAAAACATTACGAGGGGAAGGGGGGAGTTTAACCATAATAACTTTTTATTCTTAAAAAGATCCCTTGGATTCAGGATCCCCTCCTCTTAAACTGGGAAATAGTGTTGTAGAGGAAATTAAGTTTTACCTTAATTAAGTTAAATTAAGTTAAAATTTACCTTCCTAAATTAGTTCAAAACTCAAATAATGCAAAATTGGTCTGTAATATTCCAATTCCCTCATTGATATAACTCTAATATACAACAATTTATTTAAATTTGGATATGATGTTACTATTAAACTGCTGAACACCCTACTAATATAGCCTATTAAAGTATTTTCGGACTCTTAACCGACGCCAGCTTGACCAACCTGTAATTCAAGTTCGGTATATTCAAATACTAAATTCCGTTATCAACACATTTAAAGAAACAAATAATGTCCGTATACTACTAATTATGCTATATTTATTACAAAATTAACTTTACTTATTAAATTATTATAAAATAAATAGTTGAATAATTGACGCATAATTAACGCACTTAATTAAAAAAAAAAAAAATAAAACCAATTTATAAAATTATTCTAAACATACATGTAAATATTTAACACACATTTAACGCACGTTTTTTTATTAGAAAATAAAGCCTATCCAATAAATTATTTTAAACAAGCATTTGAATATTTAACGCATAATTAGTGCACTTTAATTGTTAGAAAATAAAGCTTATCTATCTTATTATTATAAATAAACAATGGGAATTTTAACACACTTTAACCACACTGCCATTCCATAGTACAAATAACAAGAACCGAATATTTATTTCAAGAGAGTGAATTCTCTTTCAGAGAGAGTGAATTTCATGTCACTGTCTTAAAATAATTCCTCGCTATTTACCTTATGTTACCTGCACCACGTTATCAAGGCCATATCTAGGAGCGGGAAAGGGGGAGGGGTATGGGGTTTTAAATCTCCCTCAAAATGTTTGTCCGACTCGTAAAAACCTTACAAAAATACACGTAAACAATTTTTGATGCACTTTTTTAGTTCTTTTAAACACCCCCCCCCCTACCTCCCTTGAACAAAAATCCTGGACACGCCCTTGTATATAGTAGCTGCTGGCAGTTATATAACGGAATGTCAAAACTAACTAAAATATACAATTTCATTTAATTTCAGTTAATTAAAAAAAAAAAAAAAAAAAAAAAAAAAAAAAAAAAAAAAAAAAAAAAAAAAAAAAAAAAAAAAAAAAAAAAAAAAAAAAAAAAAACGGAAAACAAAGTATAGTAGTGGTAGAGAAATATACACTGTCCGTAGAGAAACAA
This sequence comes from Artemia sinica, assembly GCA_027921565.1. Classification (NCBI taxonomy): domain Eukaryota; kingdom Metazoa; phylum Arthropoda; class Branchiopoda; order Anostraca; family Artemiidae; genus Artemia; species Artemia sinica. The sequence goes on along the minus strand of CM051259.1, from coordinate 28,734,605 downwards.
AGTTTTAGACTAACATTAGAAGTGTCTAGGCTAGTAGAATATAATGATAAAAAGAAATATAAATATAAAAAAATAAACGTGATAAAATGAGCAAACATTCCTTCTTTCAACAGTAAGTAATTTTATTAAATATTGTTGCATAACGCCACCAAGATGATCATTCGTTTTTAACTTTCATTCCCCACCCCTGTTTCTCGTCTGAACTGTTTAATACTTCGTCAGTTCTTATTTTCTTTCGACAACTAGCATTATAATGTGTTGCGTAGGGTGATACCGTGATACGTAAATTTATTATGCGTATATTGAAAAAAGGGGCTGTGTGTATTTGAATTGGAAACCATTGGAAAAAGAGATAATGTGTTGCGTAGGGTGATACCGTGATACGTATATTTATTATGCGTATATTGAAAAAAGGGGCTGTGTGTATTGTAAGTAGAATCCATTGGAAAAAGAGACAGGCAGGAGAAACGAGCAGCCCCAGTGAATTCTCATTCTATTTGGCATTTTTGAATAAACTATCTTAAAAGTCATAAAAATCTGTCTTCGATTTCATTTATTTACTTTTTTTGCAAAGAAACACAGCACGCGGGACAAAAACAGGCTTACTGAGAAAACAAGTACAAATAGACGATAAATTTGAAATTGTTTCTATTTGGAAAGTTTTTTATGCATTTCGTATTCTTAGGGGGGAGGTGAGGTCACCTCCAAATGGGAATATCTAAAAAAAAATTTCTAAAAAAAAATCCCTAAATTGAATTATTATTACTGGAAATCAAATAACTTATGGGTCGGAAAACCCATAGTATGTACCAAGCATATGCCATTATCCCTGAACTAGACCTAGTCCGTGCTGTACAATCCACTGATTAGGTCCAAAAACAAACCAAGCGTCAATTCACGAAAATTCAGGGGAGGGGGCAAATACATTTTAAATCTAGCGGGAAAGCAAATTTTTTTGGACAATTTTTCTATGAAATTACTTAAAAATTTAGTTTCTAAATCTAGAAAGTGTGTGGGGATGGGGATAAAAAATATAGGGTCTAAATTTCTTTATAAATCTCACCTTAACGTTGTCTGCCCCCCCCCCCATTGACGCATCTATTATACCCTAACTATTGCTGCTAAGAATAGACCCATCATATTGCGGAGCCTGCTATTCCCTAAAACCCAGAACCCCAAAATTTGTTTTTAAAAACATGTATGTACCTTGACTTCCACGTACCGACCTTGCTTGCAAACTTGAAGACTGGGCCATAGCTGTACCGTCATTACCTGGAACAAAGAATATTTAACATAAAGAAAAGTTATTTATTACATGATGTTAATAATCAACGAGATCCGAAACGGAAAAAGTAATTTCGGATTTAGGCAGAAAAATATATTGTTTAATGCACTCGTAAAAAATGTGCACACAAAAATCGTAAAAATGTATACTATAAAAAGAAAAACAGTATATATAATAAAATATTTAACGCGAGGATTCCCTGTAGTAAATGGAGGACAGCTATGGTAAAGCTAGAAACAATTTTAGGGGATAACTTTAAAACATATACATATAGTAAAACGTTTTCGGGATATCATATAACCTATCCTAAGGGGGTTGCAATGTCATCTTAGAACATTGAGATCGGTATGGTACAAAGAAGAAGAAGAAGAAGAAAAGAAAATCTGACAAGCTATGATTTAAAGCAACACCGCCAGATATATGGATAAATAATCATTTTGCAAAAGCCTAGGCTCTTTGCAAAAGACAGGGCAATAAGGTAGTCAAGACAAAAATATCTAACTCAATCAACGACAACGGAAATGGGATAAAAAAATAAATAATTCATTTCCGCAAACCATCTCTTGGGATTTTCAGAACTTTACGAAATTGAACCAAATTGCGTAGAACCACTAAAACAGATCACGATGATACAATCTTAATTACATAAAGCGGATACAGGATAGCAACAGAAGCAATCAACAGACATAAAATTACGAGACTTGGGGGTAGAAAACAAAATGGAAGTAATTTTGTCTCGAGGTTCTGCCTGGAACCTCGGGTGAAAACAAGGTGAAAGAAATGTCTTTTCCTTAGCGCAAATGTGGCGTAGTTGGGACTGACGAAATCCCAACCCTATCTCTAGCGCGTCTACCAGGGTTGCGACTCAGCCGGTATTTTTGGTGGCACTTTGGGTGGCAAAATAGTGTCAATTTTGTATAAAAGGTGTCATTTTCCATAAATTTGCCGCTCGCGACGCTTCGCGTCGCTCGCGCTCATGTCAACATGCTTTTGAAATTGAAAATATTGGCCTATCCGCTTGGGATCACCCCCGCGTGGTTTCCCGCATCTTTAAATTCTCCAACATGAAATGTCGGATCTAATGCCATCTGTCATCTATAAAAAAGAAATTTGATTTTACTTAGTCGGTGCTGATTTCCGACTTTGCGCAGCACTTCCACTCTTGTCAACTTTCCAGCCCCCCTCTTAAAAACCCACTAAAACACAAATGGTGCTTACTGTATAAAATGGAAACTCGTCCCACAGAGTACTTTCTTCTCTTTTTTTTCTGAACAGTCTTTGTTCATAGCGTGAAAAAGGAACGGAAAAAGAAAAGAGGAAAAATCTTTAGTTTTTTTTCTTTTGAGAAAACGGAAAAAAGCGACAGAAATTCTCGTCTACTTTGAGAGTTTTTCATCCAGTTTTTCCATAAAATGGACTATCTGGATTATTGCAGTGCATTCAGGTGCTTGAAACTTTTCTTTTCTCCGAAAATGCTGAACATGGATCGTAGCTATTGATGACCCTATGATAAACACAACTAATAGTGGTTCAGACACTAACTCTTTCAAATAATTTATTTTGCAAAAACTAGTGGAAAACAATAAGATAGCTATATCATCTAATCTGTTTATCACAACCTGAATAGAATAAGTTTCACGAGAACTCTCGCCACTCCCAGTAAATTTTTCTTTACGATGTCTCCTGGGACTAGGGCATAGAAACAGTCAACTAGCATTTTAAGTATCAATACGAAAGCACCTTTATAATAAAAAACGAGCATTTAGAGTATTAGCGTCAAAGCACATTTACAATCAAAAATTAGTGGGAATGAAATAACTAAAATGATGAAGTGCGTCCGAATTCAATTTATGTAATGATGTAACATAAATTTAAGTAAGAAAAAAAAAAGTGAAATTAGATTGTGATTTTCCTAATGATTGCATAGGATTTAAGGTAATGGAATTTTTGGTATCAATTTTGTTTTTAGTATGATGGTTATGTATGAATATTCATTTGTCCATTGCCAAGAGTTCAAAGAAAAAATATGAAAATATGAACGGAAATGTTAGAGCGCATTTTTGCGTCACTGGCCCAGTCACTGAAGAGGTCACTAGATATTCTTGTGGGACACCAGTGAGCTCAGTGGATGTTTTTGCGCTGTTCAGTCGTTGTGTGATGTCACCAGTGAGCTTTTCAGTCACTGGGCTTCAAGAGCTCCAGTCACAGAAATCGATGAAAAGACGCGTAAAGTTAAGCAGTCACTGGCCCAGTGACTGGTTAACATAGTAACAGCTATTAACATAGTGGCGGAAAAATACACTCTTAGCTTTTCTTGCTCTTTTCTTCTTTGAATTTTAGTCAACCCTCAACTAATAAAACATAAAAATTGAATTCGGACCCACTCAAGAATTGCAAACTGCTTGACTGACTTATCGTCTATGAGCCTACAAATTATTGCAACAACACAAAATAGTTGAACTAAACAACTGAAAAAAATTGAAAGCTTCTCCACCACATTGCACTTAAATGTCTGTCTCTGTCCTCTTCATTGCCAAGTATTTCGTACCGAAGATCACTGGGTGATCTTCGCTTAGCAGTGATAAGAATAAGAATTAAAAAGTTCTCACACACAGATAGAGACAAACACGTTTACGTTTTTCACCGGACAGAAAGATTCTTGCATCCAATAATTGCCGCGCGCGGAGTTAAGATAAGAATCTTAACTGACGGAAAAAGGATATCGATGAATATCTACACTGACAGTTTTCCTTCCGGTTTTTTGTCTGAAAAAATTCTTTTTTTTATAAAATAGTGCTACTTAGCAAAAAAAGTGCCACTTTTGCTAAAAAGTGTCCTAATAGTGTCAGGTGTCCCAAAAAGTGCCCTTTAAAAAAAAAGTGTCGAAAGTGACACTAAAGTGTCACCGGTGGCAACCCTGGCGTCTACTTTGAGTGGTGGCGAAATTTTCTAGCAGGAAACTCCACCGGCTTCTTAAAGAGTTCACAGGGACGAGATAGCAGAGTCCAGTCTCTATTAAAGGCTAACAGGGTATTATCATAATAAGCGGAATCATCACTTTAAAAAAAATTAGGAATAGTTACACAATAAAATACTTTTTTTGTTTGTAGATCAAACCCTCTCGCAAGTATATTGATAAATAGTACATTAATTTCAAAATTTATGCAGTGTTGAAACAGGTGAGTTACTCCACAAAAATGTAGAAGGGGGAGAAAGGTAATCTTTTTTTTTCAGTTTTTAATGAAAATACCGAAAAAGTATATTTTTCAAAAACCTAGGGGGTACGGGGTAGCCAAACAAATCACTGTCATTTACAATTCTTAATACACAGAGGCAAAATCACATAGTACTTTGGCCATCTGCCATATCTGCGATTGCACAGCCATTCCCAGTGGTTCATAAAGGTCTATAGAGAGAGGTTATAGAGGAAACCTCAAATGAGGATGTAATACTGGCAACAATAGGAAAAAATTATAAGTACTAAAGCCCCAAATCCAATTTTATTACGGGAAACAAATGTACAAGACCAGTCTAAGGATTTTTACTAATAACCCATAAATGCTGTTAAACAAAATACGGCAGCAAGAGGTACTTGCAGAAGATGGAAAAGTTTCCAGAAGAAGAAAAGATCTAAAGATTAGAATCATTCCCTTTCTACAAAAAAAAAAAAAAAAAAAAAAAAAAAAAAAAAAAAAAAAAAAAAAAAAAAAAAAAAAACGAGTTCAAGAACTACCAAGCAATATCTCCGTAGCCATTGGAGTCCAAACATTCACTGAGGCTTTTCTCAATCGTTTCGGCTATCAATACATATGAGGAGGCGGCCACTCCCCCGAGCTCCCCACTATTTGAACTAAAGTTTGATAAATGCTTCTGTAATACGTGAAAACTATAGGGTATGGCTGGTTAGTGAAGGGGCACTTCTCTCACAATTAGGATGATTTCGTGTTCTTTTAAGTCTTAACATCGCTTTATACTTTCATTTTAAAACTCAATTTCCTTAATCTAATTTCTGATCAACCCCATTTTCAGCGACAGGTCCCTTATGTATAGAACAATTTTTAAGTGTTAAATTTAATAATATTCTTTACATTAATTCTGGCTTAATACGGTCAAGAAAGACCTGGAACCATTTGAGGGCTTTCAACACCACGGGCATAGATAGGATAAATAATTGTTGGTGATCAATACACCACACACTGAAGACCGAGCTGCATGGCACTCAATCGTCATTCAGGTCATAGCACCAGGTATCAGGTCATAGCATCAGGGCTGAAGAGTTTGCGTCCTGAGACAAGCACAAGTAAGTGAAGTTGTTGGTGTAGCATAAAAAGAATCTAATACACACCGTGCAATTGAATAATACCTATAAGAATGTGATGAAACATATCATAATGATACCTAAGTCTCATATCAATACAGACAAACCTCAAAATATTTGGCACTATTTACCCTCCCTAAGCCAGATTCATGCAATAATCTGGTGAATTTTTGTGATTTTTTTTCTAACTAATTATTCACAAGATCTGTCCGAGAGCCATATATTCGTCAAAATTAATGTAAATAAATATTTCGGCCACAACATAAACACACGTTGTCCATCGACCCCCCTCCCCACACCCTAGAACATCTCTGATGGGACGAGTCTTGAATTCCACTCGGAAAACAATTCGTTGCATCTTAATGGGCTCCAAGCATACAACCTGAGGGCATCAAACCTTTATTTAATTATTATGAGGACTTTAAACATATCTTCTTCGGTTAGACAGAATAGCTAGCCTAAATTTCAGAGCACCCCCAGAGAAAAAACAAAAAGTATTAAAGAAGGGGGGCTAAAAAGGGTCTTACCCAGCTATACTCATCCCGGTTTTCGACTGACTCTTGTCGAACCTTTTTTGAGCGCTTTTCAAGTTCCCCTTAGTGATGCAAAATAGTTTATCATTGTTTTAGAGCCCTAAAGAAAAAAGGTCTTAAAGAAGAAGAGGACTAATAAGGGTATTACCGCTAGCTGGGGAATCAACCATCTCTGTCCCATCCCCGGCTGATGCTTCTTGACCAGACGTTGATACCTCAGCCACTTCCTCAAATAAAACTTCCAAGCCTTCCCCTTCTTCAAGTTGACCAGCATCCGTGGCCTCAAAGTCACGAGTTCCGGATGTCTGTCCCTCCACGGCGGGTGAAACACCAAACATGAAAGGACGAGCAGCGACCTTTGAGAAAAAGATAACCTCAATAAAACAGATCATTTGAAAATAAACAGTATAACTATTTACTTATTATGGTAATTGGACAAGCTTCAAAAAGGGGGGGGGGGAATGTCATCAAAACATAAAGTATTGAAGGTAATAACCTGACTCCAACTCCAACACCCGACTGTAGGTGCTGAACTCAGAAGTGAGGTTCTTAATGATATTTTACAGCCCTTCATGTGTAATTGATGTTTTTCCATTAAATTTTTACATAAAAATTAAAATTTTGAGGCAACGTTTGAAACTCCAAATAGCAATATTTTAGCCCCCCCCCCTGCTTTTTCCACACGAAATAGTTGAAATCTATCAATGAAATGCCTAAAATACCAAGGATATCAAAATATAAATATTATGGCCTTTTTTCTTTTAGTTTCTTCAAAATTACGAATATTTTGGGGCAGTACGCTATTTTTGTCGTGTTGACATGGTGAACCGTTAAAATAAATAAATAATATTAATTACTTGAATTTGACAATGCTTTTTTGCCCATTAAAATTCAAATATTAACAATTTGTTGATTCCCTGAGACAACTAAACCTTCATAGGAGAGCTACACTTTAAGCAGTTTGGTGAAATGTTTTTCGTTTGTTTACTTTTTGTTGATTTTTCACCAACGATTTTTTTTTTTTTTTTTTTTTTTTTTTTTTTTTTTTTTTTTTTTTTTTTTTTTTTTTTTTTTTTGGCGCCCGCTGCGACCAAAAACTGGTTGAGCGCATACGGAGGTATTCTTAATTAAAAAATAGAATTCCCAATTTTTTCTAATTTTCTGAAGACACACATAGTTCTGTTCGATCAGAACCATATCGAACCCCAGGCCATATAAAACCAGGGGTTCAATCCCCGCTACGGCAATGTTGGGCAACAAGCTTGCTACTCGTCCCTGTGAAAAACGATCCAGCCACTGCAACGTCAATTCAACGCCCTATGCGCCAGCAATGGCTCAGGAGGATCTCTATCTTTTTTCTTTTTTTGAACCTATGGTTCTGTAAGTTTCAACTCAACCAATTCAAAAAATTTGATTTAAATTCACTGTCTTTGGTACTTTAATAGATAGTTGTTTTTTTCCCGCGTAGTAAAAGCAAGAAACTTGTCTTAATATTTTTTACATTTCAATTAAATCTACCATGGCCGTGGAATCTGTAAATTATGAACATGACTCCGCCTGATTACTACTTCTGAAAAATTCCTTGTATCTTTTAATTTTTCAGAAAATTCACTCATTAGATTTTGGCTAGGGCTTTGTTTTCTTTATTTCCAGTTGTTTTACTTTTTCCCGGGACTTCAAATCCTATAAGCTGGGCCAATAAACAAAATTTAAAAAATAACAGCTAAAACAAACACACTAAACAACCAAAACATTTTTGATAAACTTTAAAATACACTTCAACGTACCAAGTCCATTTTAATTCCTCCTTTTTCAGTTTCTTTAAAAAAAAATTCTATTCTTTCAGGTATTCCAAAAGACAAGAATACCAAATCGGTATTCTTTCAGATACCGATTTGGTTTAGCTTTTAGAGAGACAATTTCTATACAATTAATGTTAAATTAAACACAGTTACTTTCACCAGAGTTTCATTTTTAAATCTAGATTTTGTGATGCCATCTTCCACCAAGTGACAAAAATGAAAAAAAAAATATTGTATAATTTTTGGTTTAATGGAGCTGTTCCTTGCAACAGCTGGGGTCGAACCTCATTCCGAAAGTTTCCAGGAGGGGCTTTATCCACTACGCCGTTACAAGGTGTTTTATTTGGATATTCATAATATGCATGCTGTGGATGTATCTTAACTCTGAGAGAAAATGACCTCATATCCTAGAGAAACAATTGTCACTACAACCATAATGTCGGTCTTAATTTCATATTTAAACTAACAAAATTCGGTTCAAGCCTAGAATCTAAGCTATTGAGAAGAAAAATGACTAAGAAAAGAATTTGTGCTTTATGATATACATATAAACTGGAATTTAAACATTTTGAAGGCACCTTCACTACCCCCGCTACACCTAGTGTCTTTTATACTTAACAAACAAGTTTTCAAAAGAATCACTCTGATTCCAGCCCTGAATATTTTAGGAGCCAAAATCATATTTAAATTTTAAGAATATCTTGAAGCATTGAATAATTAAATACTTTTTTTCCATTCTATGTAATGTTAAAGATAAGAATTGAGCACATAACTGTGACTTCCAAGTCCAAAATCTTAAAGGCCAAACTAGGACTCCACCTTCAGCCAACTTGGCCTTTGGGTTAGTGATTAGGAACCAAAAACCAAAATTTATAAGCACGTGATTCAATCCCATCCAATAAGGGAGTGCCCAGTGGCAAAAAGTGAGCCAAGAAGTCTTAATGCAGGTTAACTTAATGAACACCTCAAGTGTTTTGCAAAAAATTATTACAAAGAAAGTGTCAATAATCACAAACATTAAAGTAATTACTAGACGTCAAGTTACTGCAAGAATATGAGTTAATCAAGGGAATTAATTAAAAAAATAAAAATAGTGCAACAATAAAGATTTGAATATTGGAAACTAAGGTAAGGACAGTGGTTGAGTATGATTCCAAAAAGCAGGCACTTCGAAAGGCTTTGTCAAACTGTATATCAAATAAAAAGCTGTACAAGAAATATGGTTCAATGCGACTTTCTACGGAAATAATGAAAGAAAGTTTAATGGCACTTTTGTACAGATGAAGGGAAACAGATGGTTGCTAGGGAGTATGCATAATAATACTTGTGTGAAAAAAGAAAAAAAAAAGAAAAATCAAGTCTCTATTTGGTCTTTTCTGCAAATAAGCAAAAATCAAATATTTCAGGGATCATCGGTCCTACTATCCTACTGTTTCTTTTTCAGTAATGTGGGAAAAGCAGCATCTTTCTTTTTTTACTTTCATCTACAATAAACAGAATATACACTTGTTTCAACATATCTGCATCTCTACAAGCTTCGTATTACTTGAGTGACAGAAAAAAAAAACAAGCTCAATTTGGCCTTTTCTGCAAATAAGCAAAATAGCACATTTTTCTTTGGTCATCTGTCTCTACCGTTTAATTTTCAGCAACACGGAAAAGCAATGCCTTTGGTTGCTTTTCTGCCAATCTGCAAACTATAATTCTAATTCCATTTTCTTTTTCAGAAGACATCATCATTTTTCTTTCCAGTTTCGCAAAAAAAAAAAAATGCTAAACTTAAGCTTTAAAGTCCAAACCCTGGTTATGTAGGAAAACCACTTGAGTCAAAGCAACGTCTTGACTGTCATCATCTTTTTCAAAAGATGCAACGGATCAAAAAAATATCATCATCATCAGTTTGAAAAAAATGTTTATGATCGATAACGCCTTTATATTTATAAAAAAGGAATTATCATAGCCAGAACAGAAAAACAAATAAACAGAACAGAGAAACAAAAATGACGGAAAACAAAAACAGAAAAATAAGAAATGGAAAACAGCTTAAAATAACCCAAAATCTTGTTGGTTTCATAGGAATGCTTACACAATTTGTAACAGGAAACGATCCTACCACTACTGTGTCCTCCGATATTATTGATCCCCCCCCCCCCTAAAAAAAGTTAAAGGTAGGGAGGAACGTAGGCACACAAACTAATGATTAAATAACAATCCACTAATTATTAAGGGATGATTTAGGAGCCATACCTGAGTTGAGGTGCCCATTTCGTTGCTGCTATCTCCACTCCTTTGCTTCTTTGGACTCGAGGCTTTTGATAGCGGAACTTCGCCATTTTCATCACCCATCTCACTTCTTGACGGCTGTTCAGCAAGACTGGATTCTGGATGCTCAAGCTCACCACGTTGCTCATTTATTGCCATCATTTCCTCACCGACAGTGGCTTCATTTTCATTAGCTGGAAAAAAGACTTATTGTATATATAATATAATTATCTACACACATTTATATAATAAAATATGTATAAATCTAAAATAAATATAATTATTATATAATTATTAATTCTATTTGGTTTTAAGTGATTGGACTGGATTTGGTTGGAATTAATCATTCACGCAACGGCTGGAATACTTCGAAAGGCGCTGTGTCACCATTTTGTGATAAACAGAATATCTTAGCAGCCATTTTCAAACACAACAAGCTCTCTAACATAGTTCAATCCATAGAAAAAGAGACGACTTCTAAAAGGAAAAATCTTGTGACCTAAGTTTGCTTTTTTTACTGGCCTAAAATTTCAATCAGAAGGACCAATGAGGTTGAATTTAAACTTTTTGTTCTTTTTATTGGCTCAATTCCACAAAGGAGAACTAATAAAGTGTGGTTATTTATTTCTTTAAAACTTAAGTAATAACGCAATTGACTTACAAAAAAAACACAGTTGTAAACCAATAAAATTACACCACAATTTAACCAGTAGTTGTAAGAAAGCAAAACCTCTTTTTTTTCTTGTTCAGTCCGTTTTCCTTTTCCTTATGCGGCTCTTCAGACTCGCAGAAGCGTCTGCTTTTTTTCTAAGCTAAATGTTATTCTTTTTTCTCACTTTTAGAAAATTTTTAAAATCTAACTTTTGCTGCTCATTTTGGCATATCTTTGACACACACAAGAAGAAGAAGAAGGAGAAAAAAAGTAACACAATTGTACTACCATAATTTGACTTACAATTACCAGCAACTTAGATCTTTAAAGAGGGCATGACGAAAAGTTGGAGGCCTTTGACTATGCTGGAATGAGACTTACGAGGTTTATACTTACTTGCCTACTTGAACTTGGATCAGAACACAAGCTATGTAGGTCTCCCTGGCGACAGGATCTGGAAGACTGTTGAATTCCACAGGTTACGGCTTTGCGTTAATGGGGCGATAATTTCGAGCCATGAAGGGTCCAATCTGCGACCATGTCTCCGGAATCCGTCAATCGGCTCGAGGTCAGATTTAACGATGTTGAGCCAAGTTTTGGCTTGTCCTCCATGTCGCTTCCTCCAATCGGGTGCTGGTTTGCAGCGTAGGCTTTGATTTGTAAAAGTCTCGGTCGGTCTTCGGCAAACAAGGCCGAACCAGGACACGCGGCGGCATCGAATGGTAGTTGTGATGTCGTACTTCTGATCAAAACGTTGGCGGATGATCGTATTTGGGATTCGGTCACTGACACGTAACCACAATATGCTCCTCAGGCATCCGCGTTCAAAAGTGTTGAAAGTGTGTGCCTCGGTGACTATTAAGGGCCACGTCTCGCAGCCGTACAGTAAGACCGATCGGACTAGGGCATCATAAATACGGATTTTCGTTTCCCAGCGGATTTCCTTCCTTTTCCGTAGCGGCTTCCACAGCTGCGCGAAGACAGCGGAAGCTGATACAATGCGTCATTGGATTTCTTCGCTACATCCGCCGTTGATGTTGATGTACGATCTGAGATACTTGAATTTATTCACAACTTCAATCTGCAATTGGTTAAGAGTTATAGGGGTAGAGTTTATATCTGGGGCATTACACATAGCTTTAGCATATTTTTTATAGGAAGATGACGAAACTACAAGCTTATTTTTGGCCTGTGAAATTGGCCAGCAATTTAGTGTTTACTATTTGATAACTATAACTTTTTAGTAACTGTAACTATCTGGTTACAACAGCTATTAGGTAACTATTTCACAAAAGAATTAAATCACTCATACTACGACTAAAGTAGGCTATTTTTAGTATATTATTTAAAAAGGCATTTTGTGACGTTTTTAAGCCACATATCTCAGCCTAGATAACTAAACTCAGAAAGTCTTTCCGTATTTGCATTTATTTGTGTGTTTCTTATTTGCAAAATGGGATACTGGAAGTCTGTTTTTTTACTGAAATGCGTTACATCCCGTTTCCTCATTCGTGGAAATAGTCAGAAAACTAATTTTCCAAAGATTATTCCCCACTAACACTTGAAATTCACAATCTGTAAACACAATCTTCATCAAATATTCTCATGTACTCCAGATACCGACCATTAGGTCATAACTTCCCCCTAAAATTTCGTGTACTAGGGCGCAAAATGCACTTTTGCAGCAGCTTCGATCTGAAAACTCTCTTGATCTTTAACATTTTTTATATGTTATAGTTATATGTTATTGTTAAATATGATATATACCAACAATTAAAATTTGTCATGGAGCAGATTTAGTGGAAAATGAAATACCATTAATGTCTTCTCCAATATTAAGGATCCCAGAGGTATATGGATTGGATAGTGTGAAGAAATTGGACAGAGAACGGTCAGGAATCGGCTATAACAAATATCCAGTGGTTTCTGATTAAACAGATGTGCGGGAAGACGAATGTTAGGAGAAGCAGGAAGGGGGGGGGGAGAGGAGGAAAAAAGCTTTAAACTGAGTTGGATGGAGAAGTAAAAGCTGTGTCCCCATCTCAGGGGCTCTAAACCTAAAAGAAATTCGTAGTAGTTGTAGTTTGTAACAGAGGCAGGCCTATAAGAGGAAAAAGTATATTCCACATGTAATTGACGAAGGATAAACGTCTACCTAACTTCAGGGACAGCAAGACAGCGAAAAAGGGATACACATAGAAAAGTATATTCAGAGAGGGATAGGTAAGAAAGAAACAAAAGGAAGGGGAGAGATGCAATTAGTTTGAAAAGTGAGAAGAAGTTGTGTTCAGGGGAATAAACTTCACAAAACGCCCCCTGGATACGACCTTGTCTAAACTAACTTTATGACCGATCAACAGTGATGGGCTGGCAGCCCTCAAGAGAAGAAAAAAACGCCATGAACAGCAAGATTAAATGCAGAAGGTAATGCTGAAAGGAAACAAAAAGCATGCGAGGGCCGAGTGGAGGGAGGAAGACCTCGGTTTATATACATTTTTATTACTTTTTTTTTAAGTCAGACAATTTTTTTTAGAGGGGAAGGGGGCAAACTAAGTACCCCCCTATATACGGCCTTGCCATCAGTAACTTTATGACCGACCGACAGTGAGGGGCAGGTAGCTCCCTAGAGAAAAAACCCATGAACAGCAGGATTAAAAGCAGAAGGCTTTGCTGAAAGGAAAAAAAAGTGTGTGAGGGCCGAGTGGAGAGAGTTAATGAAAACCCCTACAAAGCGGGCTTTTTGCAAGTTGATAGGCCCAGCCTTTTTTGCTAGTACATAAACAAAACAATGAATTAAAAAATAACTGACATAGTCCAGAATCATCATTGGATTGCTCTTCCTCAGAAGCCTCTTCATCCTCCTCCTCCTCCTCGATGTCTTCAGAGACTTCGGTCACTTCACCTTCATCATAGCTCACTTCATCATTTCCTTCCTCCCAAGTTGGTTCATTGTCTGAATGACAGAAAATAACAAATTAGGAAGGGAATAGTGAAAAGAGTCACAAACTACGTTTAAATACATTTATTTGTCTCTTGTCCAATTCTCCCACTCTACATATTATTATTACATCATGATTGAAATGCGCCAGCCCAATTTAGCATCCTCACCTTTCTAATCAGCGTTGGAAGAAAATTAGGTCAACCCAAAAGCGTACTCTATATCACTGATCAATCCAAAAGCACACACTATAAATCATCTAAGAGGAGGGCTTGTTGCCCTCCTCTTACCTATAAAAAAGACTGACATGAAACCCTTAGAAGATGAAAGGGCTAGTAAGTTAAAGATAATTTCGTAAACCACATTAGTCAGTCATCACAAAAATCAAAAGAGAAGAATGTGAGACAACTGTTTTCCTTCTTCAGCAATATTTGACAAAGTGTTATATATATATATATATATATATATATATATATATATATATAGATATATATATATATATATATATATATATATATATATATATATATATATATATATATATATATATATATATATATATATAATATATATTATATATATATATATATATATATATATATATATATATATATATATATATATATAGTATATATATATATATATATATATATATATATATATATATATATATATATATATATATTGTATATATACAAAAAAAAAAAAAATGCGGAGATCAAAATAAAACATAAAACAAAAACCTTAACTGGAAGAACTAAATAGCTAACAAAGTGGAAATAACAGGTTTCAATTTGTTTTGTTTTTTGTTCCTTTTCATCTCCACGCTGTTTGTTTTTGTCTTTTTACTCGTTCGCATTATCACTCAGAAAATGTTAACTTAATTTTTTAGACTTCTTCTAATATTGCTGAAGAAGGAAAGCAGTCGTTTTCTCGAAATATCCGTTTGTTGCATCCATTATCCTTCTTCTTCTTTTTCATGTAAGTTTCGCTAACTGTGCAATTGCTAAATGCATGGATCATGATGTTTTTCCCCAATCCCATAATTTGGAGCACCAAACTTGGGTGCAACCCTAGTTTGGGTTCATTTTTTTTTCAATTGAGAATAGGAAAGCTTATGGGCTGCAAGAACCTAAGAAATTTAAAACAGTCGCCATACCCCAGCTTCTATGTATTATCTTCAAGCAGTTCCACATTTGTTTACACATACACTTACATGCTAAAAAGACTGACCCGAAACCCTTAAAAGAGGAAAGGACTAACATTTATGAATTTTTTTTTGCTAACTGTGCAGCAGTTAAATTGCAGTGCTCATCATGTTTTTCCCTAATCTCATAACTTGAAGCATCAGTTGAGACAAACTTGTGTCCAATCCTTCTTTTTGCAAATGAGACTAAGAAAGCTTATGGGCTACTAGTTGCTAATAAATTCAAAATAATCACCTTAATCCCAGCTTCTACGTATCATGTTCTAGCAATTCCGCTTTTGCTTTCGCCATTTTTCTGACTTTTGACACCAGGTGGTATTAACATACTAGGAAATGCTATATAGCCAGGGCCGTCGAGTCGGAGTCGTTGAGTTTTAGAAAATTTTTGCTGAACGGAGTCGCAGTTGGAGTCGGTATATTGAAACTGTCTGGAGTTGGTTTAAATTTAGAACCGATTCCAAAGCCCGACCAGATGGTGAGTTACCCGCCCTCTAGATGCTCTCTGCAGAAGAGATGCAACGCTTCAAAAGCGACTAAACTTTGAAAGTACGTTTCTAAATGGCTTTCGATATTCTAGTCATGGAGTTTAAGAGCTGATTTGTGCTTATTGTATTTTTCTTCTTTTTTTTTGTTTACTCCAGCAGTTACATGGCTTATGATATGCATTATGATGAGTCATGCATATATACATAGCTCTGTTGAACCCTGACGTCCCCCAATAGCTTCCTCTAAGGTCCCTATTTAGTCGCCAGTCTAAGTACACGCAGAAAGGTGTTCAAAATATTGTCACAATCTACTAATGACCTCTATAAATTTGACGATAATCCTCATTTCTTATTTTTCATTTCTATTTTTAACTACATTTCTATGCTGCGTTCAAATCGTACCCTAAACACATTATGTTTTCTCCTGAATATGAATGTTTGACGATTTGTTTTTAAATTTTGATGAAAGTTTTATTTTGAATTATTTTCACTTTTCTGTTTTCAATTTCTTTTTCTATCCATATTATATCATTTTGACTGTTAATAGCTCCATTTTAGTTTATCGTCTTGAGCAACTTTATTTGTGTGCATTTTTACAATAATTAATTTAATTTTACGGTAATTTAACGATAACACTCGACGATAAACTTGATTAACGAGATTAATTTAACAATAAACTTGAGAAATAATAGCAAATATATCATCGTGTACCCTCGGAAGGCTCTGTGACTGAGAATTTACGAAAAATTAAAAAAAAAAATTGACAATAAAGCCACCTACCACTAATTACCCGCTGAAAAAAGAGCCAGAACAAAATGCCATACGCAATAAACAATATAATCATGCATTTCCAGCCTAGCCCAAAGAAATCCACTGCAGGGGGCTTTAGAGTTTTACGTTTTACTTATTAGTCATTTTTGACATGAACCAAAAGTTCTGCAGTTTCGTTTGAGATGATCGTTTTAAAGATGCAGCCTTATTTTATCCCAAAGGAACCTTTCAAAGTCTTCCACAAGCGACTACATAAGCAAATGGAGAAAGAACTATTTAAAATGGCGCATGGGGTCCAACCGTATCACAGTCACTTCAAAACTAAATCCCTCTCCCGGTGAAAAACTAAGTTCAAAACTAAAGTTTCAAAACTAAATCCTAAATCCCCGTTTAAATGAGACTGGTAAACCACGTTCGCCACTCTGATAATCATAGATTTCATCTTAATGGGTGCGTGGCAATTTTTTGGTTGCACTGAAAAATAAGCAGAACTAATCAAACTCGAAACATGAAATCTTATGCAGGATAATTTTGGAACAATGAAAATGGATATAGACTATGAAAACACAGACTAAACAAAAAAGGAAACAAAAAGAAGAAAAGAAAATAACAAGCACCAAGTCACAAACTATGAAACCCAGAAAACACAGGACCTTGAGAGGAAATTATAGCCTAGTAAACGACACAGCATTTGCTCTTGATTCTGATTAACAAACGGTGGGTGCAGTGAAGATGTTAAAAGTAGAATAGTTGAGGCCCAGAGTGTTTCTTCACAAATGAAAAGTTTGGAAGAATAATAGGATGTGAACCAAGATTAGAATATTGGAAGCTACAGTGATGACAGTGGTCAAGTATGGTTCTGAAACGTGGGCACCTCCGAAGGCGCGAGAGGATTTGCTAGATGTTCTCCAGAGGGATTGTCTACGGTTTATTTGGACTACTTGTTTGACTGACCTTGTTTCAAGCAGTAAGCTGTACCAAAAATGTGGTTCTACCCGCTTTCAATGGCTATAATGAGAGAAAGGTTGGATGGCTAGAACAGTGGTTAAATATGGTTCTGAAGCGCGCTCGCTCCAAAAAATGGAGGAACATTTGCTAGATGTTTTCCTGAGAAATTCCCTAGGGACTGTTTTGGGTACCCGACTGACTGACCGTATTTCAAACAGTAGGCTGTACGAAAAGTGCGGCTCAATCCCACTTTCTAGGGCTATAATGACAGAAAAGTTGAGATGGCCAGGGAACGTTCCGTGGATGAAGGATCATAGATGGCCAAAGCTTTCCCGTTTCGGCCCACCGTCGGGGTAGGAAGACGTCGTAAAGAAAGATGTAAGGGAAATGGGAACTTCCCGGGAGGGTTTAAAGAGGGAGGCTTCGGATAGATTGGGATGGAGTCGGATTGTGGGTTGCTGTACCGGTTTCAGGTGCTGCAGTGAGTTGTTAGTGACATAAATGTGGCATCATGATATGAAAAGCATGCCAAGGGCAAAATCTAGAGCTACTGACCACAGCGAGTAAAGGGAAGCAACGTCAGGCTATTTTTAAAAGGACCGAAGACCCAATCGAGTTAAGGTAGGTAAAATTAAACAGTGAAATCGAATTTTTTGCTAGCACGTATCTGTAAATAACTTACGTCTTATTAAATTTTTGTATTTTAGGCCAATCGATACCTTAAACATCATTTTGCGAGTATCAGCGACGGCTGACTTTCTCAAAGACAAAGGGACCATTAGCAAATTTTCCCAATACCACAGGGAACTACCAAAGCTGACAAATTTGTCAAATAATATTTGCTTAAAATTCTGGTAAAAACAGATAAGGAATTTTATACGTGTCGACAATTCGAAAGTCTAACGAAAGGCTAGTCTGAAATAAAGAAAAATTAAAATCTTTTGCTAATTGTTCAGCAAAGCACTGTCTATTGAATGTACCTACAGCATAAACAATACATCCCCAGTGTGGGCAAGGTGTAGCGGTTAGCACCACAGGGAACTCCTAAAGCTGTTAAATCGATCATATGATGCTTCCTTTGAGATGATTTTTTTTTTTTTACATTCTACAAACAGGTGTGCTCGAAGATTTTCAGAGACCGCCCTTTCCTAAACTTTAAAAAGAATTCTGCTCCATGTAATCGAAAAAACAAAATTCACATTTCCTAAGGATGTAAGTTTCATTAAATCTGAATATATTTAATCTACTATCTATATATAAATATATTAAATATTTAATATATCTTATGTATATTAAATATATTTAATATATTTTATATATAATATATTTATACACATACATAAATATATAAATATAAATATATTAAATATCTATCTCCGGCACAAAACATGACAAGTTTTTTCAAGATTTCTGGGAAAGCCTGCGTCAGCTTTGAATTTCTGTCATTTATTCAGATGTTACATCCAAGCTCTACAAGTTACGGCAAGACCGTCCAATCAACTATAAATAGTTTGGCCAAAGAACTAAAAAGTTTATGATGGACGAGAAACGATGATTCTTTATGGTATCCCCTTAAGAATATTTTGTAAGAAAAAAAGAAAAATGTAGGAAAAATGCTAAAAATACAAGTGCCACACTGCTTAAAACCATTTTCAGGGTTCCGAGATGATTCTGCATAAAATTAAAGTTTATAGCCTAAATAGTTTAGCGGTTAGTCAGTAAATACTCATAACACACATATAGATAAACACACTGACACTATGAACAAACGAAGAAACAGAACGTGTTTAAGAAGAAAGAAAGAAGAAAACAAGAAAACAAAATGACATGCTGCTACCTGATTCGCTGCTAATTTCTATCTCTTCGATAGCAGAAGAGGAAGGCTGGACAACAGCAGATCGGAGTCCTTCCTTTACAGTTACAGCCAAACCTGTAGTCCGTCGTGCTGCTAATAGAGATCTTCGGAGATCTGCCTCTCTCTGAATACTTTCTGGAGTCTGAGTGACTGGCTCTTGAGACAGTTCTTCTTCTCTGGTACGCTTTTTCAATGATTCGTCGGGCGTAGAATCTGGCTCCCTCTGGCGTTTTGGCTAGAAAATACAGAACTTAGAATGGCATTGTAAAGACTATGGCAGAACATTTGCAAAACCCAACCAGGATGCTGGGTTGTACTTCTCACAAAGTTTCTTTAAGACCTAAAGCTCCTTTTGGTGCTGGTTCTGTGAACAAACTGTGTTCTAAGGGCACACGACTCTCCGTCTCTGTAAACATGAGCACGGAAAAAAAAATGATTTATTTACACTTAAAAATTGTTGCAATAACAGCATCCACCCTTAGTCCTTAAGCACATGAATATGTTCAAGCTAAAATACTGTAGTCTGCGAACCGAAGCACCGATGTCCTGATTCAATGCCTTCGGCCGTGAGTGCAATTCATGGTTTGGGCCAAATCAGGCCAGCTTTTCTTATGTTCCCCCTAGATTTCTCCGGGTACTCATTTGGAGCTGAGTCGACTCGGGCTGAGCTTACAGAGTCATACCGCTGACCCCCGTTGCAAACCAAGTAACCAGCGACACTAGGACTCGAACCCCTGTCCTCACAGACAAAGGATTTCAAGTTTAGCGCGCTAAAAACTCAGCTAGGTGGGCTAATAAGTATCAATAAGTATTCGACTTATTCAGACGCCGTTTTACTTTATAAAATGTAAAGGGAAGACAAACAACTTCTAGCTCAAAGAATTCTAACTGAAAATTTATTTACTATAGGCCAGAATATCGCAGCATTGCTTAGAATCTTTATAATGAGATAACCGAATCTTTATCATCTTTATCTTTATGATTATATGATTACAATCATAGACTGTTGCTCTAAGTGCTTCGGGGTATCAGTCTACTCGTAACGGGCGTAACTTGTTCCCTCATGACCGTCATTAAGCGAAAAAGACCAGTAAATGAAGAAAAATAAAATGTAATAGAAAAATATAAGTAAACTATAAAATATCATTTTTTGGACTGTTCTTTTTTCGTTTTTTTACTATTGAAAGAAAAATTAAGATGTTTTAAGCACAATAAATCGCGTATTTAGCAAAACACATTAGTTTGCAAAACTTTTTGCATACAATTTTTATTAGAACGGCAGAAAAACAATTTTCTTTTCGTTCTTCAGTTTTTGAAAAATACTAGTGGCAATTTTTGAAATTGTAATAAAAAATAATAGGTAGGCCTTTTTTCTTTTCTGTGAAACTAAAGAAAATGAGGCCAATGCAGCACCATCGTCAAGAAAAAGCTAGATTTGATGAGATTAAAGCTAAAATAGAACAAAGCTAAAACAATGGTATTAATAAGTTTTACTGAAAGAACAGACTACAACTTATACATGCCAGCTTATACAAGGCAGACAGAGAGGAAATACTCGATTCGTCTCAAGTGAAAAGTACTGAATGGAATACAAAGTACTGAGTGAAAACCGACAACAAGTAAACTTATTCGTTTACAGCTGGTATTAAGCGAAAAACAGGAAATAATGGCGTTTTTCTAGCCGTTAGGTTTTATTTCCACTAAAAGTCGAAAAACTTATTTCCACAAAAAAAAAAAACAAAAAAAAAACAGGGTGGATTAAATATTAGTATTCTCATGTAGCTTTGTATACAGTCTACGGCTATATCTGGTAACGTTCGGGAAGATAGGGCGCAACTGTTATTGTAGTAATCATTATATATGGAAAGAATGTTGATTTGTAAATTAAATAGTACCATGCTATTGTTATTATATTGCTTCCTTTAGAGAAACCCATTGAACAGAATGTTACCATTACACGCTGAATTCAGCAAATCTGGTTCTAATTCAGTCACTCATTTATTCCTTTTTACTAATTTATTTTACATTTTCTTTGTAATTTGCTGGAAAAGTTCTTGGTTATGTTGATTTTGCATTTCAAATTAACGTTTCTTTAGTCATTAGTTAGCAAGTTAGAAACTTTTAGCTATAGTGTCTTCTGACAGATGCTGCTATATTTTGTCAAGGGAAAAGGAACTGTTCTATTTTTAACATATATGAACAACAATTCATCACACTATAATTTAAAATTATTTTACGACCTTAACCAACACAATTAACTACTATTACGATCATTTACCAGTTATCATTTGCTAGTATACCACAAAGTACTATTTAGTACATTCTCATTACAATATAACTTAGTATAATCGAATACTATACGGTTTCTTTAGTCAGCTGTTAGTAAGCTATGGACTTTTAGCTATAGTGTCTTCTGACAGATGCAGTTATATTTTGTCAAGGGAAAGAGACTATTCTATTTTTAAAACATTTGAACAATAATTTACTGCACTATCATTTACAACTA
Source organism: Artemia sinica (assembly GCA_027921565.1). Taxonomy (NCBI): domain Eukaryota; kingdom Metazoa; phylum Arthropoda; class Branchiopoda; order Anostraca; family Artemiidae; genus Artemia; species Artemia sinica. Next base: position 28,713,043 of record CM051259.1, on the reverse strand, counting down.
TTGAAACTTCTGTTTTTTATACTGAATCAAAGTATTTGAAAATACTGTATTGATACTACTATTATTATTTTATTACTATTTTACCACCATAACTAACACAATTACCCGCTATTACGATTATTTACCAATAACCATAAGCTAATTTACCATTAAGTAGGCTACTATATAGTACTATTATGTTACTATGACATATGAATATATGACATATGAATTATATAATTTACTATAATCGTTTACTATAATGTTTCTTTACCCATCATAAAGTTAGAAGCTTTAAACCATAGTAATTTCTGACAGATGGCGTTAAATGTGTCAAGAAAAAACGGCTAAGGGACTTTTCCATCCTTAAACTATTTTCACTATAGTTTACTATTCCATAATTTACCACTATTTTACTGTTACTGTTATTATTTTTTTAAATTAGTTCTGTTTGGAAGGTCATAAGAGTTTAAACAGGATTATTGAATATAAGCGAAAAATGAAGAAATATTTTTCTGATATTGATTTGTATTTTTAAATATAATTGTGAAAAAGGAGGAAGAAATAGAGTTAAGGAGGGAGTTTTTATTGAATAGGGAAGAACAATAAAGAATGAATGCGTGTACAAGTGAAAACAGCGTTGTCCATCAGGTAAATCTAAATATATTTTTTTTTTTAATTTGAACATTTTTTAAAACATAAAAAATAACAAAATATATTTTTTTAACATTTAAAATCAACGAAAAAAGATTTTTTTTCCAATTTTAAAAAGTGCGGATAATATTTTAATTGTTTTGACATTTAATAGTAGTTTCTTATTTTTTATTTACTAGTGTCACTGAGACAAGCAGCGTTTGTATTATTAAAAATTTAACAAAAGGAGAAAATGTGAGGTCCCTGTGTGCTGATATGTCTGATTGAAATCAAAATAATTAGATTTTCTTCCGAGAAAATTATTAATAAAAAACTATCTATTGGAATATAGCAAATTTCTTCACATTTTTTCGGCAAGAGAAATAAACTTTTCAACACTAACTTGAAAAGAGGGATAGTATGTAAGCGGAATCTAAGGATTAGAGGTTCAAATCCTACCGTATTCAAAAATTTTTAACTGCCATAGCCCAAAAGCTTCTAGCCTTGCCTTGAACGTATTAGTTTTAGTTAGAGTCCAGGCTACAACAGTGTGTAACAGGATTTAACTGCAGTAGGAACTAGAACCAGAAGTGCTGCAGGAACCAGAACATAGTTCTGGGTAAATTTATTGTTACCTTTTGAACCGATGTTCCGCTCTCAGAAACTGGAGCCTCTTGCTCCATTGATTTTGCTTGGGATGTTGAGGCTCCCTCACTAGGACCCTCCGTAGGTTGAGCCTCCGTTGATGGTGTTGGTGGCACCAAAGCCACAACTGGTGTCACAGGTCGTTCTACTTGAACATTTACAGAAAGGATTGCTGGGACAGAGCTAATAGTGCTTGCCTAAAAGCAAAGAAAAATTGAACTAAAAAAAGAATGAAAAAATCCTAATTTTAGCCCAGAGCCCTCACCCCTCCTGTAAAAAGGTACCTATAAAGTATTTTTGTGGGATTTACACCCTCCACATTTGGAAAACCCTCTCAGCTAAAATTAGCGCAAAGATTGAGCAAGGCAATGGGGCTAAAGCTTCATACATAGGGTAATTTCCATAAGTCTAAAGTTTATACGCCAGGGAGTACTTTTATTTAAGACAAAATTATTTGATCAGAATAAAAATAAAATTTAGGAGTCAGAATAAATTATTTTATTCGCTCTTGATTCTGTCTTACCTTAAATTACCTTAAATCGCACTTGCTAGCGATATGGACGAGTCCAGTGTACGCCAGTTAGTGATGATAGGGCCACGGGACATCAGCTTCATCCCATTGCGTGAGCCATAGTTTGGTTTCCCATTCCTTATCGAGATTGGCTTTGAAACTGTCAACGGATGGTGAACTCACTGTCGTTTCGCTCAGATCGTTCCAGAGGCTTATGATGCGATTGGAGAAGAAATGGTTCCTCTGCCTTGTATTAGCACGCTTCCGAAAAAGCTTCGCTGAATGACCCCTGGTTCTTGACGACTGGGCAGGCTGAAAGAGGTCCTTGTCGTCAGACTTGAGCAGTTTGTAGGTCATTATCATATCACCTCTTCGCCGACGGTATGTCAGAGTTGGTAGCTTGAGGCTCTGCAGTCGGCATGCATACTCTTTGTCTCTGAGCCCCTTTACACATTTTGACGCCCGTCTTTGGACAGACTCGAGAGCCATCTGGTCTGTTTTATTAATTGGCGTGGCGACACACATTCCAAATTCTAATCTCGGTCTCACCAGGCTCTTGTAAAGTTTTGTGATTATTGCAGGGGATCTACTTGTCATTGTACGTTTGATGAGACCAAAAGTTTGGTTCGCCTTTGCTACTGCAGCTCGGGTGTGGCAGTTGAAATTAAGGTCTTCGTCTACAACGACCCCCAGATCTCTTTCAGAGGTACTCTCAGAGAGTGGCTGTCTCACACCGGCATTTGCTGACATCGAGTATTGCCATCGTGGGTTATTTCTTCCAAAATGGAGAACCTTGCACTTTTCGACATTAAACTCGAGCCTCCATATCTTGGCCCATTCGCCAAAGCTGTCAAGATCTGACTGTATTGAGGTCACACCTTGCTGAGTTCCGACAGGACCAATGAGCTTCGAGTCGTCGGCGTACAGGCTAAGCTTGCTTGTAACGGTTCTTGGAGCGTCATTAATATATACATTGAAGAGTGTAGGTCCCAAAACTGTTCCTTGAGGAACCCCGCTTAAGACCTCAGCTATTTCGGAGTAGTAAGCTCTGCCACCTTCACCAAAAACTCTGACCTGCTGCTTTCTTCCTTTAGGAAAGACGTGATCCAGTCCACCACTCCCTCTTGAATTCCAATTGCCTTCAGTTTCAAATGAAGCCTTCGATGGCAGACTTTATCGAAGGCTTCAGCAAAGTCTAGCAAGACCATATCCACTGGGAGACCTTGATCGAGGAGCTCAGTTATGTAATTATACGAGTCAATCAGATTAGTTTCGACTCATCTGCCTGGTCGAAAACCATGTTGTTGTTTCGATAGAAGGTTATTTGTGATCAAATGTCTAAGAACGGCAGTGTTGACAATACCTTCTAGGATTTTCCCAACAGCAGACGTAATACTGATTGGCCGATAACTGCAAGCTTTGCTCTTGTCTCCTCCTTTATGTATTGGCGAGATATGGGCTACTTTCCAGTCCATTGGTATGACTTTAGTGTCAATAGATTTCTGGAAGAGTCTTGAGAGGGGCATTGCTAGTTGGGAATGAGCTTCCTTTAAGAGTCGTGGATGTATGCCATCTGGCCCAACAGACTTATTTGGATTAAGCTTTTTAAGCCGAGATTCGAGCTCAGCCTGATCCACTCTTATTGGTGACATTTGAGTGGTGATTTCGTAGCATGGTTGGGTTGGCAGGGGGGCTTTGTCTGCGGGTGTGAAGACTGATGTAAACTGGTGGTTCAAGGCATCAGCAATTTCTTGGGGGTCGTTTGACTGGGCTCCATTACAAACCAGCTCCGAAACCGTGTGTCTACCAGGCTTATGTAATCTTATTCTCTTTCTTCTTTATTCTCTTTCTCTTTATCAATCCCTGCCTTAATTCACTCCCTTTGGGAATTGCCTTTCCTTCAGATACAAATAAATTAATGAACAGTAAGGAGTAGAGCGCTACCTCTTTTCAATATTTTTAATTCTTTCTACAATTATTCTTTAAATTATACTCTTTTACAATAATTACTAATAATTGCCAATCTTCTTTTGTTTTTGTTAACTCCTGTTTTAAAAATTTTTTCAGGGTGGAAATTAGCCAAAATAATGAAATTGCAAAAGGGATTCGATAAGCGGTTTACAGTTTTGGGGAATCTAGGGAATGGCTTTAGGTGGCCAAGGAATCGCCACGTGCATAATATTTCTTATATTTTTCCCTTTGCGTTTTATGGACTCAATACAGGTAGCCTCTAAACTACTAACAAACTGGCACCCCAATACGTTGAATTACGCTACTTTCCAATGTTAGGGTGAATTTATTAGAAATGGGTAGATGAAACATAACATTTATCGATGAAAATTAAAAATCTACCTAACCGAATTTTTGAAATTCGTTTTAATATTTTTCCCTTTACGTTTTATGGACTTATCAAAGATAGCCTCCGAAATGCCGACATACTGATGCCAAACTACGTTAAATTATGCACAATTCAAAACAAAAGTACAAAAATTAAGATAATTAAAAGAAGAAAAACATATAAAATTTATAAAATTTTTATTATTATACAAAATATATTTGTATCTTTTATAAATATATTAAAATTAATATTAAATAAACAAATTCAATAAATGTATTAATATATTTACGATACAAATATACTTCTAAATTTTATAATAAAAATGACTAATAAAAAAAAAGAAGACAAAACATGATAAAACACAGAATTTATTGTTGAAAATTCAAAATCTGCCTATCCAAATTATTGAAATTCGTTTTAGACAGCCACATTAGCGGCTGAACTTTCCAAACTGAACATCAATGCTTACCCAATTGAACTTAATATATATTTTTATTTGTGTGATCACGAGAATGAATTGATTTTACGTTCAAACGAATTAGTCACTGAAAATTAAAAATCCACCTTACCAAATTGCAGAAGTGCGTTTAATGCAAGTCTTTTTCCTTTTTTTTTTAAATCCAGTAGCTAAATTGACAAGTTTCAGCTAATTCCAACATCAATACTTCGGCACCGAACCAAGGCCGCATCCAGGGGAAGTTTAACCCCAATCCCCAAAATTGGTCCGGCTTGTAAAAAGTAACAAAAATACATATAAACAATGTTTTTTATACGTTTTGTAAATTCTTTTTTAATAACCCTCTATGCAAAAAACATGCCCCCCCCCCAAAAAAAAAAAATATCCTGGTGAAGGCCTTGCTTTTAACCTAATATAGCTGTTTTTATTTCTATGGTGATACCTTAATGATAACTTTACTTCAGGGATGCATTTTATCGAACATTTTATCGAAATTCACTAATTTTTTTTTTTTTTTACCTCAGTTGCAGTACAGGTAACGATAGGAGTTGCCTGACCAACAGTTCGAGTCTGCATTGCCATTGGTCGAATACTTGCAGTGGGAGGGCCAGAGGGAGTTAGTCTAGTTTGAAGAGCTAATCCTTTTGAGGTCGACTGTTGTTGTGGTGCTGCAAAAACAGAAACAAAAATAGTGGCGCTGCTTCGTTTTTTGACTATTGTATCAAAACAAATAAATTTGAATTAACAAATATAAATTTAAGAGTAAAATAGCATACTACTGCTACTACTAACAACTCACTGTAGCACCAAGCCGCATGAGGGCAATACAGCTACGTAGGCTTCTCCTCTATCCCAATCTATTTTATTCCCCCCTTTTTACACCACAATAAGAAGTTCCTACTTTCCTTAAATCTTTCCTTACGACATCCCCCACCACATTCTGGAACGACCTACTTTTCGTTTGGTCCTAGATGGTTGGCCGACAATGACCATCTTTTGCAATCTGTCATCCTTCATCTGCAGAACGTGTCCTAGCCAACTCAACCTGTCTCTCATTATAGCCATAGAAAGCAGGATTGAATCGCATTTTCGTACAGCTTACTGATTGAAATACTGTCAGTCAGTCGGATACTAATACAATTAATTTATTGTTAGTATTATCATTTTTTTTTAAACGATTTTTAATTTCTTAATAGCCGGAAAACCGTATCCATGGTTATAATCTACTTTCTTAATACAATTCTAACTGACAGAAAGACAAAGAAAACATAACAACTTTACTTTCTAAAAGAAACTTGCAGGAGCAAGAAAAAATAAAAACAACATTTAAAACTGATCATCTTATTCATTCAACACATGCAAACTGAACGGACGGAAATGCCTAAATAAAGCTAGCAGAAAGCGAAGCTTGTAGCAAATGCTACCTATAATCAATTCATTTTTTTTCAAACAGTTTGTAGTAACAAACTGTAGATAAGGAATGACGCGGCTCAATAGTAACCGAAATCCTAAAAACAGAATTTTGATATCAGTAGATCAATCAAAAGAATTGGCTTACTATATTGATTAAACATATATACCGTAAGATTTAATAAGTTTAGTGTTACCAATCAAAGGCTACAAGCTTGAGAAAATTTGCCTTATTTTCGAAAAAGGGTTGAAATACCCCCTAAAAGTCAAGAAATCTTAATGGAAATTAAACCACACTGTAGAGGTTTTAAGCTCCCATCTGTGAAAATGTGGAACTTTGTATTTTTGGCCAGAGGAAAGATCATAAATACGTGCTTTTTTTTCAGGGGTGACCCTATCGAACCAATGGCCCAAGAATATTGCGGGAGGGTTCTTTTGAACTGAAATTAAATTTTATTTCCCGTTTTAAGTAACCAAAACGATTGGAGGGTAGTTAGCTTCCCCCATGCTCCTTTTTCTCTAAAGTCGTCCGATCAAAATTTAGAGAAAGCTATTTTGTTCAGCATAGTCAAAAGGTCCAATAATCCTACCTTTGGAGATAACATGATCCCCCCGCCCCTAAAGCCCATGGGGAAATGTCTTAAGTTATAAAATTTGCCCATTGTTTATGTATAATATTTGTTAATGGGGATTATGCATACATTTTTCGGTCCGACGGGGGGTGGGGGGAATTTCCCACGGGAGAATTTTTAATGGAGAAGGAAGTTTCTGGGGGCGGGGGACTTTACAGGAAAAATTTTACGCTGGGGAAATATTACACTGGGGAAATTTTCAAGAATTCCTACACAAAATTGAAATTCCAAAATGAAAATTCCTATACTATATTAAAAATCAAAACGAACAGAAATTATTACATGTGTAAGGGAGTTATGCCCTCCTCAATACCTCACTCTTTAGGCTAAAGTTGGACTTTTTTGTCCCAATTCTTTAAGAACCGCCTCCTGAAACACAAGGTTCGGTTAATTAGAACAATGTGTAGCTCTTTTAAAAGTGCTAAAAACAAACTATAGCGTGAAACCGAGGTATTGAGGAGGTGGCAACCCCAAGGCCGGATCCAGAGCAGGGGGTTAGGAGGTTTGACACCCCCCCCCCCCCCCGCAAATGAATATAAAAAAACTTTTGATTCGTTTTTAAAGCTATTTTTTGTCCCCCCCCCCCCCAAACAAACAACCTGGATATGACCCTGGGCCCGCCCCCTCATATACGCAATAATTTCTGTTCCTTTTGAGTTTTAATGTTGCTGCTTACTCTCAGTTGAACTTTCTTCTTTTTTTTTTACAAAAAAGAAAATAACACAGATATTAAGAAAAAAACAAGGAACGGAATAATTTGCTTATTCTGTATATATTGCATATTTAATTATTATGTATTTACTAGTTCATAATTATGAGAGAGAGAGAGAGAGAGAGAGAGAGAGAGAGAGAGAGAGAGAGAGAGAAGAGAGAGAGAGAGAGGAGAGAGAGAGAGAGAGAGAGAGAGAACTAACCAGGTGATGTCATCGGTCGGACATTGGCAGTTGGAGCTTCTTGAGGCAATGTTCGTGCTAATTTCTGTTCCTTAATTCGTTGTAATTCCGTCGTTAATCTTTCTTTTTCACCTGGAAATCCAAAGCACATACAAAACAGAAATATAAACACAGTCCAAAAATTGAATCCGTGAGCGCATTTACAGTCTCTGTAAAGGATGTGTATCGTCATAATCATCCTTCCTTTAAAGGAATATTTTCGGAAAATGTCTGTAATATGGGTGCTGCGTGCTGACAGCGCCCATCCTCTTTCAGGAATATTCAAGTGTAAAATATGAGACTACATTCACATACTTACCAGTAAAGAAAGAGGGAGATGGGGAAATGCCCCTTATAAAAAAGATTTCTCCAAAGAACTCCTCTTGAACACCAACGACCCTAAATCCATTATCGAAATTTTAGATATCATCCCAAGAAATATCTTAAGGCACTTATCCAAGATGATTATAATTCTCGAAGCATTGTTGATACACCAACTAAAATTATGCTTATTTAACGACAGTTCAGCGGAAGTGGCAGCCTCCTTCATATTTACGATAGCCCTGCATCAAACAGTTCGTAAAGATAGACTGTACGATAAGAGATACCTTTGTAAACAGAAGACTAAACTCCAAAATATTAGATCGTAAATACAAGATTTTATGTTCATTCCCCGAGACGGCTCGAATAAAATCCAAGCTGTTTTCCATTTGTCTAAACTTTTATAAGATAATTTCTGAGTAAGAAGGATTAGCAAGTTCACTTACTTAGGTTGCGAGGTTTCGTCTCAGGTAATAATGGCAGGGGTTTCAATTCATAAAACACAGGGAGGAGGGGCAATTTAACTTAAATGAAGATGCGAAAAATACATCTTGAAAAGCTTTTTTTTTTTTTTTTTTTTTTTTACTAAAAATGCCAAAAGATACATTTTTCAAAATCTAGGGCGGGCAGTTGTGTTCAACTTCAATTACTTTGTCAAAAAACCAAGTTGCTCAGAAATTTTGTCAAAAGTCAATAAAAAATAAACCCTTGTACCGAGCTCAAAAGAATTAGAACTACTAAATATTTATAAACATTTCTTCAATAACCTATAGCAAATGTACTGGTGTTTCTTTTCATTAAAGCTATTTCATTTATATATATATATATATATATATATATATATATATATATATATATATATATATATATATATATATATATATATATATTATATATATATATATATATATATATATATATATATATATATATGTATATATATATATATATATATATATATATATATAATATATATATATATATATATATATATATATATATATATATATATATATATATAATATATAATAATTCACGCATATATCTCAAACTTATGGTGTCTTTCAGCTTAATGGTCCGTCTCAGCTCAACATTTGAGCTGAGCTCGCAAAATATGTTCCACCTGAAAATTTCTCAGCAAATTCCCGAGAAAAATACACAAACGAAAACCACTTTAAAAACATTTGTTCAAGCTGCTTCAAATAGTGTGTTTGGGGAAATTTTGAAAATCTCATTGATAAATCGGATATATACTGTTTAATTATTATTAATGATTATTGTTAAAATATTATTAATTATACAAATGTAATATAAACTCGTATATATTGCCATGGACGCCTGCAGGGGGGGGGGGGGCTTTGGCCCTACTGGAAACCGGAGACTATAAAGTAGTTTTGAGGAAACCAAAGGAAACGGAGCAGAGTAGGGAAAACCATTGAATATTGTGTGTTGGCCCATGGTTGGCTTCCTGCCAATAGGTGTTAGCCCTAAATAAGGGCAATATGAGTTCTAATTTGTGATGAAATGACCCTTTTCCAGTTTTCCATGATTATTTTATTCTATATGACTTGATTCAAGTAAAAAAAAAAGATAAATTCTTCGTAGTGATAAATGGTAGGTAATAACGATCCTTATATATAACAAAAGCATAAGAACCTAAATATTGATAGAACTAAATCAAGGAACCAGATTTTTATTCCGAATATGTATTTGTTTCGAGTTTAAAGTAAACATTCAAGTCATTAGTTTAGAAGAAAGTTGGCATAATCATAGAAAAAGAAGGAAAACAACTTAAAAAGGGGGTAATAAAAAGGGGGATGAAAATACGTTGTCAAATTGAGCAAGCCTGAGCATTAAAAACACATAGAATTACCGATACTTTCAGCCAAGTCTTTCTCAAGTTTGCCAACTTTGACTCTTAAAAGGTTAACTTCTCTGCTCAAATTTTCGATTTCTTCAAGATGAGCTTTATTTTTCTGATTGAGGTCATTCACAGTCACATGAAGTTGGTCCTTTTCCAAAGAAGCGACTTTAGCCAGGTCTATTTCTTTTTAAGCTTCTCCTAAGAAAAAAAAACTTAATAAAGCTGGGGAACAATTTACATTACAATTTTTGTTGATTTCGCTGCCTTAACGTTAAATGGGTGGTATTTTTTTGGAGAGATATGCTTTGGCACTTAGAAAGACTGCTAAAATAATCAAATTATTCACAAGAATTCTGATATACCAGAAGGCACAAAACAAAGTAAACAAAGTCATGATGATGACATTGACAGGGACCTGATGTTTTTTTGTTTTTTTCATGTATGATTTTTTTTCCCTTCAAATTAGTGACTTTAATTTTTGAACCTTATTCTTAAAAAAATAAAACGAAGCTTCTGCTGTTATTTCTTTTTTTAGCTCATTTAAACAAGCGTGTTACATTTCTAAATTTCTTGTTGAATGGTTTAATTTGTTTATTTTGTTAAATAAGTTTCGTTTAGCTTAATAAAGCTGGGGAACAATTTACATTACAATTTTTGTTGATTTCGCTGCCTTAACGTTAAATGGGTGGTATATTTATGGTAGTTTCACGCCTGAACAATAATTTGACTTTATTTCTGCTCATCTATGGTTTATTGTAGCTCTTTACTTTTCTTTGAAAACTTTTTTGTCGGAGAATTTTTCTTAAAATTTACAACGAAATATAAACCCTGTGCCAAATCAAAGCTGTTTCCTATAGAAAGAGGCAGCATAAAAAAAAGAAGAAAAAAAGCTACTCAAACAACAACAAAAATCCCCTTCTAGGTCATCTATTTTTTATTTTACGAAAGGGGTTCTTTGGAAAATCCTCGAAGAAAATTTCCCATATCCTTCACTCCTATCACCAGATGTGAATAAAAAAAAAGTTTAAACCAAAACACACCAAATTCGCCAAAGTTTTCCTTTGCGCCCCATCCACAGATATGAATCAAAAATATTTTTCCTTTTTTCATGGCTGATATGAATAATACAAGTGCAAACCACATTAGACCAAACTGGCCAAAAAGTTTTCCTTTGCCTTTCCAAGCCATATTGGATAATAATGGCTAAAATATTTTTCTTTGCATCCCTATCTGCTTATATGAATAACAGAAGTTTAAACTAGATTAGACAAAACTGGTAAAAAAAAAAGTTTTCCTTGCTAGAAAAAATATCAAATTTTTTGGAACATGGTACAAAGGGATTTTCCATAAAACTGTTCACAAATACCACAGAGAAACTTGGTATTTTGCCAACATTTGTCGACTTTATTTAACAGCGACAGAAAGAAGCTAAAATTTCATTTTTGCTACTTTTGCTATAACATCAAAATGCAACAAAGAAAAATGACCTACCAGGGTTAATCGGCGTTTACAAAAAAAAAAAAAGAAAAAAAAGTTTTCATTCACTTTTCTTTCGATTTACAAATTCTAAACTGTATTTCATTGAAAACAATACATATCTTGAACAGTTTAGTATTTATAGGACCATACCTAGGTTTTTTTCGAAGAAAGGGGTATGATTTGTTCTTCTTTTTTTATGAAAAAAATAAACTTTCCAAAACGCATCAAAATTCATTTATATGCATTGTCGTTGCTAAAAAAAGCAACAAAAAACTTGCTTTAACACAATAATTCTCTTCATTACTAAGGTAAAAAAAAAAATAAACAAACAATTATTTAAGGTGTATGTTCCCTGTAAATAGAGCGATTTTGTGACAAGTGTGCAGCTGTAGGTTACGCCAAAAGGACAAGATTCTTAGATCATTGGCTGCATTAATCTTAGATCCATCCGTTGATTGAGCCAGAATTATGGTTTTACTTAGACCTTTTCTTGTAGAAGGATCTTAACTTGCTTGAAAATTAAGAAAACTCTTTTTTTAAAAAAAATTTACCCTGAAAATTCAACGTATTTTCAATAAAAAAAAAACATACATCAAATTTGAAAATATGATTTGGTATATGGATAGAGTTGAATCTCAGCTATTGGAAAAACGCGAAAATTTAACGTATTTTCAAGAAGAAAAAAAAAAACGTACACCAAGTTTCAAAATATGATTTGGCATATGGATAGAGTTGAATCTCAGCTTTTGTTTGACAGCAAAATTGTTGTTTTCTGATAAATAGAAACCACAGGAAAGTAGGAAAATATTTCAAAATGTGCAGCACCAAAAGTTGCAAAAGATGCACCAAAAGTTGTAAATGTGCAAAAATGTGCAACACGAAAAGTTGCACAGGGAACATAAACATTAATAAAAAATATGCAAAATTTGTAAAAATGTGCAATACCAGAAGTTGCAGAGGGAACACAGACCATATTAAAAAACAAAAAATTGAAATAAAATAATTATATAAAAATCATTTTTCCCGCCATAGGTTTTTAAGCTTTTTTTTTAGCGTTTTAGATACAACCCAAAAAATTGCTGTTTGAAAAGAACTCACGCCATGGGCTTGAAGCTCCTCATTCTCCTTCTTCATAGCTCCTAGCTCCTTTTGAAGAGACGCCATTTGCGATAAGAGCGAGTCTCTTGACTCAGTCACCGATTTCAAAGATGACTCAAGCTCAGCCACCTTTCCTGGCTCTTGTTTTATGCCCTCGGTCGTTGTTGCCGGTTCGATAAATAATTCGCCAGTGGTTACTCGACGAATGCCATCTATAAAAGACCAAAAAATTAATATAATTTCATGCTATTTGTCATTCATTGCTGATTACTTTTTTATATTCATTGCTGATTGATAAGACACAAAAAGCCTATTTTTAGGCCATAATTTTTATTTTCCCGGGAAAAGGAACGGGATGTCATTCAGAGCATTTCTTCTCATACAGACTGATCTCATATTCTTGTTCTTCTTGCAGCGTTTGATATATTTTCTTAAATACTTGTAGTTGTCTAGTATGTATTGCATTGCTAAGTATTATAATACTAGTATGTATTATTTTGTTTTACCAAGTTTTATTTTCCCATTGATAAAGGCTTCCAGATACAAAATCGATATATTCAAGTGTCTTACACACTGACCTCCTTAAAATGACTAACCTCATTATAAATGGCAAGTGCAAACTTCTTAATACTAATTTAGTATATGAAAATGTCTAGTCTAATAAGGCTAACTTCATAATGCAAACTCCATGCTAACCACACTTGCGTCCGATAGTGTTTAAATAAGACTATATTGCACTTATTATATTTATAAAAATAACTATCACTGAAAAAAAAAAAAATAATATTTAATATTATATTATAAAAATTACTATATTTTACTGTACGTACTAAAATGGTATTTATTGCAGTATTTTTATTATATTACAAAAATTACTGTATTTTACTATACCTATTAAAATAATATCTAATGTGGTATCTTTTAATAATAATGTTATAATACTAACTTTAGATGAAACAGTTCGTGGTAACGAACTGTAAGTAAGGAGCGACCAGGCTCAATACTAACCAAAACTCTAAAAACCGAATTTTAATACTAATACATATATCAAAAGAATCGGCTTGGCGATGCCAACCTCCGTTTTACGGCCCTTCAGCCAGGAAGTACAATAGGGGGTTGGGACGAGCAATCCTGTGCTTTGGCACGCCCTTACTTTTAAGTTTCGCCAGATTTCTCAGGTACACATTTAGAGCTGGGTCGACTCTGGCTGAGCTTATAGTGTCACGCCACTAACCCATGATTTATATGTAATAATAATAATAATAATTTATTTATGACCCACATATAAACATTATAAATGACACTGCGGAGTAATGGAAAATATCAAAGAAAAAATAAAAAAAAGTCGCGCGCAAGCATCAATGACACCATAACGGGAAACAATATTTCTATTTTTAAAACGGCCGGGTAAATACATCAGATATTTACAATATCTAAAGTAACCACTTCTAAGTCTCCGTAAATCTTTTTTCCTCAGTAAGTGGTGGAATCCAGATAGAAAACTTACTCCTGGAGAGCAAAAACTATTATAAAGCCGAGCTTACGGTTATAACGCCCTCTATTTGGAGATATCTTACCATATGACACACGAATATTTTTTAATGCATTAGTAACCAACTCGGAAAAAGTTTCAGAAATGGACGGGCAAAACTATATATTAAGCCACTTGACTTTATCCAAACAGGGTAATGAAATCGAACCAAGGTTTAATGGAGATACAGAAATGCTACTGTTAAAGCATATAAACTCACACTTTCCCATATTAACAGAAAGGCCAATATCACTAAGTAGAGAAGACAGCTTACGGAAGTTCTGAGCCAGCCCTCGACGAGAAAAACTAACTAAAAGGACATCGCCGGCGTATGTAATATAACTTACACCAATATCACGAAAAAACACAGTAGGAGATAGATGTTTTAAACAAGTAGCGAGGACAAATTTAAATATATCAGGAGATAAACTCCTCCCTGTCTAATGCCTTTCATAACAGCTACCGATCAGAAGTATTTGACAGCCACTTAATACGTACATAAGCTTTATCATACCAATATCGCAATGTAGAAATAACTGAAAAATTGACTCCGGAACAAGCAAGGGAATGCAAGGCCTGGGCGTGAACAACATTATCAAAAGCCCCGGAAATGTCTACTGTGCAGCAATACAATGAACGCTTCTGGGCAAAAGCTTCCTTTAACAACCGGCTGAGCACATGATGCGCCTGGGGGGCAACCAACCCCTCTTCTAAATCCTAGTTGAAAAGACGAAAAATCGCACTTAGAAGTTATTTCAGGCAAAAGGACATACTCAAAAATCTTACTCATAAAGCAAGATACAGTAATCGGTCTATAATTCGAGCATAAATCTGGATCTTTACCGCGTTTAAGTATAGGCGTGACACTACCGGAAAGAAAACTATCAGGAACCAGAGATTCCTGACACATAGGCCATCACAATCAGGAGAATCTGATCTTTTTACTTTCTTCAGCGCCCAATGTAAATCACTCATACTTATCGCAGGGACTCTATATTGACAAACAGACACTGGCAGGACCGAACTAAGTAGATTAGAAAAATGTTTCTGAACACACTGATTAAATACGGAAAATATATCAATATAATGGCGCACAAAATTCATAAGGTTTAATTCCGACTGAGGTGGGGGAGAACACTTACTGCTATTGATAACTCTATTCCAAGTCATTTTACTATTTGGAGCGTCCCACGCGTTGAGCCTTGCATTACGTAAGCAAGATTTGTATTCTTTCTTCGTTTTTTGCTTGACTGTAAACACAGCACCGGAGGAGGGTTGATCGCAAGCGTTCCACAATCGCAACCAAAACTTTGCGCGGTTCTTTACTTTTTTCACTTCCGGATGTATATTCCACAGGGGCTTGCGAGACCCAGAACGCACGAGCTCAATCGGAACTGCAATTTTTGTGGCCGACTTTAGACATGCC
>CM051259.1:28675287-28692787 GCA_027921565.1 Artemia sinica | reverse complement strand
TAACCTTTTGAAATTAAATACTATTTTACCTTATCAAAATCCAAGTGGCAATAGCAGACAATAACAGCCCAAAGAGCAACAAAAAAATTCAGAGTAAGTCTGGACGGCAACAACAGAATCCAAACAGCAACAGTAAACAACGACAACCCAAATAGCAACAGCACAAATTTAGTAACTCTTCAGTAACATTAAAAATCCAGAGTAAGAGGACAGCAAGAGCCAAAATCCAGTACTATTTCAAGGTAAGCACAATAGAATATACAGATAACGTGAAGCAATGGACAGAAGTTAGAATGACGAAAACAAACAAAATGACGAATAACACAAAGACCTTATGACATCTTTCTGATGCCGAAGTGAAATTCTGTTGAATTAGGTAAGAAATGCTTGCATTCTGTCTTGTTAGTCTAGAATCTAGCTGCCACTAGAAAGTTGCCACTTCCTAGCGTTTCGTTGCCAAGTTATGCTACCAGAAATTACAACAAACGTAAAAATGGAAATTATAAGTTGAAGTTTTACTTTCCACGGATTATACTGCATAACCAGGGAGTATGGTACGATACTATTCAAACGAAGATAAAAATAAGTTTGGTGTTTTCCGAAAAAAAAACTATTTAGAGTTTAAGAAAAAAAAGAATTGGATTTTTATCCCCTCCCCATGTTATTTTCTAATATTTGCTATTTTTTAAACCACTTTTTATTTTTAATTTCACATTAATAAAAGCTTCCAGATATGAGGCCTAAATTTTGGGGCATTTTCAAAATGTAAATTGAGTACTTGACATACCAGACGGAAACAATATACCAAAAGATGTGAAGGAAAGATTCTGACATTGATTTAGGTCACCAAACTCCCATTATTGTGTCTTTGTAACCTCAATTAACCATAAGACTAAGCCCATACTTTAGCGCTTTAAAACTACCAATGAGTATGGCATAATTCAGATTATTAGGACATATAGGTTAATTGACCACGTTAGACATCAGGGAAGAGGTCAGGCCAAAATTAGCTTGTTAACTGTGACCAGTGATATGTCAAGTAACAAAACGAAACGTCATTCGAATATTCATAAATATTTTGCTATCCAGAAAATATACTTATCTCAACAAATGAATTCAATTTAGCAATTGGTTGCGTTCTTTGGCTACAGAGCGTGCGTTTCCTTGTTGAACATAATTCGAATTGACTAAAAACATTTTCAAAAGATTAGTAAATTGTAGTCTTTTATACTATTAGTCTACTATTATGTAGTCTATTATATTACTATTGTTTTATACCATGCCTTTTCAATAGAAGGCGAACGGTAACGTTAAAACTTAATAAGCCCATAAATTACCCTAAATAAAGTTACCCCATACATATATATCTAGAAATTTGTTGCAAGTTCAATGTGTGCTCTTAGCTATCTTCAGAATTCCGAAAACTCTTCAACTCTCTGGAGTCTTTCAGTCTCAAGCAGAAAAGGCTAACAGACACTTGTACAATAGGTTGTCGTAATGATAAAGAATATATTCTGTAGCGAAATCTCTTCAACCGACACCGTATCCATCTCCCTTAATTTATGGGGGATCCGACAAATGATAGCCTACATGAGAGCAACAGCCTCATTTCCCCTCAAGAGCAAGATATGTACACGTCTCCTAGCTTCTGAATCATTCCCTAGGAGGCATATATCTGATCGCAAGCATGAAGTATATGAAGAACTAGTGAATGAGTACAAGATAGCACACAAGATTAAGTATGTTATCACTGACAACGCTGCCAATATGCTATCAGTACTTCAGTTGAATTTGCCTGAGGGTACAGGGGCGGAAGAAGAAGACTAAAGAGACGAAGAACTTATTACTGAGGAATTTTTTTTTAGAAATGAATGACCTCGGAGAACCAATAAAACTTAGTTACTTTGTCCACACGTTGTGCACGTTGCATTTCTTCAGTCTTGGCCAAAGTCATCAGTATTGTCAGCTTTGTCAGAACCAGTGAAATAGTTTCTGATCTTCTCCACGAACACTGTTTCATTCTAGCTACTGGCAATCGAACGCGCTGAAACTCACAGCTAGAGGTAGTCTGTCCCATTCTAAGGCCTACGGCTATTCTGCAAAATGCTTGTCCAAGCATGGACATAACTAACTTTTAACCTCTCTTATTATAAGAGCTAGAGTCAATAATTGAGAATATTGGCGATGTGGCAATTAGAGTTCAATCTGAAATATTGAGCAACAAAGGCGTTTTTGCCAATAAAATGTTAAGAAAAATTTGCTTAATAACATATCCAAAATCGTCCGTGCAGAAATACCCCTATTTCAGGGATCAGAGGGTAAACAGGGGAAAATAAGGCAAATTTCTGAAATATTTTCTGGATTGGAAGGTCATTTCCTATTAATTCAAGTCCGGGGAGACCAAAAATGACATCAGGATTGGATAATTAGTACCATCACTTAGTACTCCGTTTTCACCTTAAATAAGGTCAGAGGGAGGATGAAAAATCAGAATCTTTTCAATATTCCCACTCGAAGTATATTCCGAAAAGGAAGGATGATTAAAAGTCATACATGCTACTGAAACGGGTTTCATTGAGTACAACGACATGTATCATGGAAACACAGACACGGATGGAAGCGAACGCTGCCGTTTACTGAAAAGCAAGAGATTAAAAAGTCTGAACAAAAGCATCTTTGCTAAGTGTTGTGCTTGTGTCACGTTCTCCTCGAATTTACGTTTGTCATTATGTAGCACGTGCCTTCGGAGTTCCAAAAGACTTAAGTCGACTCGTCAGTTTCTTCAGGTTTGAACGATAAGCTACTCCTCGTGTTTTGAACAGATTTGGAACTCCTTATCGATAAGAAAAATTGGCGTTAACCGAAGGCACGCCACGGACCACCGTTTTCCCTTAGGGTGCAGCTATTCACAGCCGGAAGGAAAACCGGCGCGGAGTCAGGGTCTGGCTCAAAGGGAGCACGATGAAAATCACTTCCCGGGAAGGCTCTCAAACAGATCTTAAGAAAGAGATGAGGTGTAATAGAACACATACGTATACGTAAATTACCCGGTACATGCAATTTATGCTTATAAATTACGGGTATATCTAAATTATGCATGCATATTACCAAGTGTATGTACATTGTAGGCTACATGTAAATTATCCAGTATATACAAATTGGAGACGTAAATTACTAGAACGCATAAATTACTGAATATATATGAACTAAACATGCAAATTACCAGGTAAAAACGGAATTACCTGAGAAGAAGTGTTGTTCGCCTTTGCAAGCTCCTGAGTTTTCTTTTCAAGGTCCGCTTTGAGGGTTGTGAGCTCCTGAGATGTGGTTCCTAAATTAGCTCTAATGGAATTCAGCTCTTCTTGCAGTGTCGTCTTGGATTTGTCTATAAAAAGAAAAGGGGTACAGAGATTTGGATATTCTTTCATGATGTAACAAAACTTTCAAATTTTTCTGCTTGAAAGAATGTCTTTTGAGTTAGATGGAGTTGCATTCTTAGTTTTAGAGCTTCTTCAAGATGTAATAGAGCCATTAAATCCTTTAACTTGGAAAAGATGCATTTGGGGTTTCGGAATTATCAGGTTGTAATAGAGCCGTTAAAGCTTTTTCTTGTAATAAATTAACAAACACTTCCTGAAAAAGAAATTTTTTTTAAAGAAAAGTGGAGGCCATATTAAACTTAAGATCAGAAGAAATAGAAACCTACAATAACTCAAACTCAAAACGACCAGAAATTGCTATTAAAGAATAAACGAAACCCAAAACGAACAGAAATTAAATAAACAATCATAGCAAACCAACGTACAATAGGTACTAATGTAAATGAATAAATAAATCTTAAAACGAGCGAAACCTAAATAGAATATGCAAATCAAGCTTGAAACGAACAAAAATCACTACAAACAAGAGTTTGAGTTTCGCCTCCTTCTCTCACTGTGAAAGTCAGAGAGGGAGGCAAAACTCAAACTCTTGCTTGTAGTGACTTTTGTTCGTTTCAAGCTTGATTGCATATTCAATTTTTAATTTCGCTCGTTTTAAGATTTATTTATTCATTTATATAAGTGCCTATGGTATGTTTGTTTGCTATGATTGTTTATTTAATTTCTGTTCGTTTTGGGTATCATTTATACTTCAAAACGAAAATATTTTTGTTCGTTTTAAGCTCGATTTGCATATTCAATTTAAGCTTTCCTAATTTTAAGATTCATTTATTCGTTTATATGGTACCTATTGTATGTTTTTTTGCTATGATTGTTTATTTAATTTCCTTTTGTTTTTGTTTCATTTATTCTGTTCATTTTGAGTTTGACTTATTGTAGGTTTCTATCTCTTCAGATCTTAAGTATAATATGGCCTTTAATTTTCTTTTTTAATTTTTTTCAATTTTATTTTTTTTAAAATTAATTTCTGTTTGTCTTTGATTAACAAAGTTCCAAGTTTTTCAATATTGCCTATTTCAAAATAATTTTTTATTCTAAAATAAATTAACAGCTTTGGCAAGAACTAACAAATTAAACTGAATATTTGACATAAAATGATATTAATTGCCGAAAGCTCACCAGCTTAAAATTTTGTTTCACTCAGGGCCGGATTTGAAGCTTTGACACTTCTAGGCCCAAGCGTTTTCGCCACTCTGTTTTTGCAAGATTTTCAGGGAAATCCTCAAAACTTCCGGGATAGTGAAAACTGCAGGGCCCTGTGGGCCTATCGGTAAATCCTGGCCAGACTTCAGTGCAATTTTCATTTTAATTCGATATTGTAATAAGTACAACAGAAAATATTTATAATAAAATTCGTTCTAGTAAAGCGCCAAATACGAAGTACATCTTATGCTTTTACCGTTTGGGAAACGGGAAGTAGCCAAACTCTTGTTTGTAGTGAAGAATATAGGTGTTTTGAACAGTTTTGGAAAGAGCTAATAAAATTATACTGTATTCACATGACTTTGAAATAAAATATCGTTAATACGTTTCTGTTTTTTTGTTCTTTTTTTTTTGGGGGGGGGGGAGGGGGGATCGGGCCATGGGTCAGCTCGCATGATTTTAATTAATAATTTTTTCGGTGGGGTGGGTATAGGGCCGTGGAGGGACACGGCTGAGTTCCCATAATATTTGGAATAAAATATCGTTAATAAGTTTTTTTTGGAGGGGCCAAGCAGGGAGGGCAAGGGGTCAGCTCCCTTAAATTTTAGAATAAAATATCGTTAATAAGTTTTTAGAGTGGGGGTCAGGCTTATCTGATCTTTGAACTATTCTAAAAGACATAGCATAAAAACGTTATATGTCCCCAGGGCATAACATACAACACTTGCCCCTGGGCTCTGGGGGGTTGTGTTGACCCTGGAGATTTTGTTCTTTTGACTTATATTAACAAAATAGCTATCTAAAAAATCGATCAGATGGATTTTGGGTAAAGAGGGCAGGGGGGCTAGTTGCCCTCCGGTCCCTTTCGAGTCTTAAAAGGGGAACTAGAACTTTTAATTTCCAATAGAACGAGCACCCTCCGAAGTTTATACGACCATTCCTTCGATAAGAACCTTATATGCCCTCGGGGCATAATTTACAACCCTTTCCCAGGGTTCTTGGGGGCTGTGTAAACCCGTAGTTTTTATTATATGATACTCGGTCTACTTTGGACAAAGTAAATATCCAAACAATTCGATCGGACGCATTTGGGGAAAAGAGGGTTGGTGGGGACAAGTTGTCATCGGATCACTTTTGACTCACAAAGAGGGAACTAGAACTTTCAATTTTTAGTGATTTGAGTGATTCCCCTCCGAAGTTTAGAGAGAGAGAGAGAGTGAGATAGGGAAAGGAATCACAAGATATACTTTTTTCTTAATTATTATTTTCTGCCAAAGAAATAAGTATTCAATGCAAGATATGATTCACATTAGAATTTGGAAAAGGAGAACACTTACAAACATACGTAAGCATCATACCAAATATGAGGTATATTCGATGTTTTGTTCTTTCTGTGCTGCTACTGTGTATGAGAAAAAAAAGAAAGCGACAAAAGAATATGACAAAATAGAGGAACAAAAGAAATACCTGATTCGTCCAACTTTGAATTTAATTCTTCAATCTTGTTCTTCATTTGTTCATTTCTGGCATTCAACTGATCAACTGTGATTTTAGACTGATCAAAATTCCTCTGAGCAGATTCAACTTGCTTTAACGCATTATCTAACGAATTCTTAATGCGGGCAACCTCCGCCTCTTTGGCTTTTAGGCTTTTTTCAAGCGACTCTTTCTCCGCTTGAAATTTAGCTCTTTCAGTTACTCCGCGGGAAAACACTGCTGATTGAGTCTTGACTCGCGCTATTTCAGTTCGGAGAACAGTCGCTTCCACAGAAATTGAATCAAACTGTTCATTCAGCTTTCTATTTTTCTCCTAAGCAATTGAAAGATAATTAGCAGAGGTATGTTGGTGCAATTGGGGCATGGGGCAGTTGGGGCAATCAATTCGTCACCGTCACACCTATTCAACATTTAAACGTTTCTGGAATAATTGCCAAAATAGTTTGCAAAGCTGTTATCAAAAGGAAGGAATAGCTGGGCAATGAATATTGGGAGAATCAAGTTCTCGTTTATTTATTCATTCTCCTTTTGAGAATAACTTAAAAATATGGTTTTCGACAATTATCTCAAAAGCATAAAATGTTGTTTTTTACGCAGAAAAAAACAACATTTGTACACAGAAAACATGGTATATAAAACATTATATATATATATATATATATATATATATATATATATATATATATATATATATTATATATATATATATATATAGATATAATATATATATATATATATATATATATATATATATATATACTATATATATATATATATATATATATATATATATATATATATATATATATATAATATATATATATTATATATATATATATATATATATATATATATGCACCCCTCCCCTAAAAACTACGAAGTTTATTTACTCAATAAATAAGTTGATTAATGATAAATGAGTTACAACTTGATATCACGACTATTTATACTGTACGGTTTTTAGATCTGACGCTTTTTGATGTTTGAAATGTTCAAGTGCCAACGCGGAGTCCACAATAAAACGATAAAGAAAATTAAATAAGATACATTTCTGGTATTCATTGTGGTGAACTAAATGTAGAGGTAAAAAAAAAAAAAAATCCAGACTTGGGTTGTTTATTTGCTCATTAGCACTAGACTGTTTAGTTTTTTTTTTTTGTTTAAATTTTGTTAGTTTTAGTTTTTTTTTTTTAGTTAAAATTTATTATTTTTTACTCATTAACATACGGAGAAAAAGCCAGAGAAAGGGATTTCTTCTTCTTCTTCTTAGTATGTATTATGAAACTAGAAGCTTTGTAATTTAGTGTAGTTTGTAATTTAGAGGCTTATTAGCCTTGTTTAACCAATATATTATTATTATTAAGTCTAGTGTTTAGAATTATTTTTATCTTTCGAATTTATTATGTCTTCACAAGTGTGGTTTTTCTTAAAAAAAAAAAAAAAAAAAAAAAAAAAAAAAAAAAAAAAAAAAAAAAAAAAAAAAAAAAAAAAAAAAAATCTGTAGTTGATGGATACACAGGACGAGTGCTGAATCTAAAAATAATAATAAAACAATGACTGATTTGAAACACCATGAATTGAGGTGAAAGCGGACTTCATGCCCATCCTTACATAACGTTTTATGCATTATAGCCCATATTTTCAAGTAGTTGTTTTTGTTGGGGAAGGGGTGGGGATACTTGACGTATGCCTCCCGTCCCCCCACCTATGTGGTGTAGCGTCTCATTAGCCTTCCTAAGCCTTTGACTGAAACTTTAGAAGGAATAGTTTGTTTTTTTTCTCAGTCCTGTTTCAAATTAAGAATGTTTAGATACTCAAATATCCAGTGTTTGGATATTTACTGTTCAAAATACTTCTTTGCATGGGCACTTTAATATATCCCCCCCCTACTATATTCTACTGCGGGCGAATATAATGACAGATTGCTGAAAGCCAACGGTCTAACTTCAAAATAATATCGTTACATGATTCTAAATGTCTCGGAAAAACAATGTCTACCCTGAAACCAGTTGGCATGAAATATATTTTACAGAAAATATTATATATTATCTATTTTATAACATATTATAATATCAATTATATGAAATTTTATAATACTGTATTATAATAATATTATATAAATAATATTATACAATGTTATATGAAATATAATATTAAATGAAATATTATAAAAACCGTTCCTGTCTGGGCTGTGGTTTCTTTCTTCTTTTTTTATCTTTGAATTGGTACCACCATTACTACATTATAAAAGATTAATGCTAATTTTACTAGATTATCAATAAGTTAGTTTTAATAGATTCTAGGCTTATATAGATTTTGTAGATTTTAGATCTTATAAATATAGTTTAACTAGATGTTAATAAATTAATTTTATTAGATTAATACTAATTTTACTAATTTAATAGATGCTTATTTACTTGAGTGCTTCTTAGAACACGAAGGACTTGGAGTCGAGAAAAATAGACCAACACCACAGACCAACACAAACAGATATTTTACTTGTACAAAATCGTGCGACCCAAAAATATTTCGCTCTTTTTAATGGCTTTGATGCCTGCACCAGGCCATTGTCTTTTTTCTAAACTACAGAGAATTCATCCAAATACGACGCAGACAACTTCTACCGCCATCTACTTTAGTTCTGCCCTAGGATGGATGGATTATAGACTATCATCAAGAAGTGAAATTAATTATTTTTTATACAACTCTGAAAAATTTATGCCAGCTTTGCCTCTTACAGAGACTATTTGTCTTGGCTTTACTCTAATTAGCCATCACGACCAACGGCAGGGGGGCCGTGGCCCCCCCCCCAGAAAAGTAGGGACTACAAAGTAATTATAAGGAAACTAAAGGAGAGAGAGCATAATAGGGAAAAACTATGGAAAAAATGTGTGTTGCCCCATTGTTGGCTGCCTACCAATAGATTTTGATCCTCAATAAGGAAAATATAAATTTTTATTTGTGACTGAGCGACCCCTAACAAGTTTTCCACAAACATTTTTTCTATATGATTTGTTCGGAGCAGACAAAAAAAAAAAAAAAAAAAATCAAATTCTTCATAGTAATGAATAGTAAATAAATAACGATCCTTGTCAATAACGAAAGTATAAGAGCCTAACTATTGATAACATTCAATCAAAGAATCAGCTTTTTATGGTGATCCTAAATATGTATTTGTTTATTAGTAATTACTGCAGTGATTAGAACACAAGAAAGTTCGCATAATTATAGAAAACACAAGGCAAACCACTTAATAAGGGGCAAATTCGGTAAGAATATGCCGTCAACTTTTGCTTGCATTGCAAGAGTACCCAAGAGCTGACATATGAAGCCACTATAATCAGAAATGTTTCCCCTGAACGGAACGCTGGGAATTTCTGTATTTTCCCCCTGAACGGATACGTTTTTGTGTTTTATTATCATTTTTATTTCAGGAGTGATTGTATTTATCTAGTTGTCACTTTGAAAAAGATTTAATTTTTTACCGTTATGAAGTGTAAAGGCGTCAAATACATTGACTTTTGGTATTCAAACTTAAATTGAAAATATTGAAATAAAAATTTTTATTTGATATTCTTAATCTTTGTTTTAATGTTTTACTTTGAACAAACTACTTTGATAATACGTTACTTTTTATAAACACTGAGTCTAAAGGCATTAAATATTTTGGTGTTTGATAACCAAGTCCAAAATTGTCAATATTGTTAAAAAATATCCGTCCAAGACTTTGGCATTGCTCAACAGAACTGAATGCTGGGAGTTTATATCTTAGTTTCTGCAAGTAGGCTATTGTTTTGTGTATTTTTTGTAATTACTTACTTTTTTTCATTTCTATATACTTTTACTTTAATTGTCATACTTATTTCATTGCCTTTAGAAAAATGTTTCTCTCTAATCTTCATTAAATAAAAAATTTTTTTTTTCAACTAAAAGTAGGAGCAACATTGAAAATTAAAACGAACAGAAATTCTTACGTATATAAGGGGGGTTGCCTCCCTCCTAAACACCTCGCTCTTAATGATACAGTTTTCGGCACTTTAAAAAAGTTACTCATTGTTCTCATTAAACGACCCTTGTGTTTCAGGAGGCATTTTTAAAGAATTGGGACAAAATTTAAACTTTAGCGTAAAGAGCGAGGTGTTGAGGAGGGGGCAACCCCCCTCATATGCGTAATAATTTCTGTTCGTTTTAAGTTTTCATGTTACTCCTTACTTTCAGTTGAACAAACTTATTTCTTTTTTACTTTCTGATCGTTTTTTAAATAGCGCCAAGATACCTGGCTCCATCTCCACGGAAGAATCCCCCTCCCCATAAAAATATCCTCTGAACAGTTCAATCCTGACGACAATTTATCTCTGACAATTACCCTTAACATCTCCACGCGTAAAATTAAATCGGCAAAGAGAAAGTAAAACATATAAAGAAATTTAGTGTATGAATTCTGGTAAATTCACCCAGTAAAAAATTTCCCCTGAAAAGTCCATCCCCTAGAAACTACCCTTTCCATGGAAAATTCTCCCAGCAGAAAATTCGTCCTCCGCTCCCCAACCAAAAAATGTATACATACTTCCCAATAACAAATGAAACAATGGACAAATTTTATACCTTAAAAACCTTTCCCTAGGGGCTGTAGGGGGTCACTTTATCTCCAAAGACATAGTTATTGGGCCTTTCAACTATGATGAAAAAAAGCTATCTCGAAATTTCGATCGGACGATTTTGGAAAAAGTGGCGTGGGAGGGGTCCTAGTTGCCCTCCAATTTTTTGCCACTTAAAAAGGGCACTATAACTTTTTATTTCCCTTAGAATGAGCCCTCTCCCGACATTCTAGGCCCACTGGGTCGAAAAGATCACCCCTGAAAAAAAAAAAAATAAACACGCATCCGTGATTTTTACTCTGACAAAAATTACAAAATTCCACATTTTTGCAGACATGAGCTTGAAACCTTTAGAGTAGGGTTCTTTGATACGCTGAATGTGATGGTGTAGTTTTCATTAAAATTCTATGACTTCAAAGGGGTCTTTCCCCCTTTTTTCGAAAAAATTCTCAGGCTCGTAGCTTTTGGTGGGTAAGACTAAACTTAATGAAACTTATATATTTGGAATCAGCATAATAAGCCAATTCTTTTGATATATCTATTGGTATCAAAATGCCTTTTTTTTAGTTTTCGTTACTATTGAGCCGGGTCGCTTCTTACTTACAATTCGTTACCACGAGCTGTTTGATTACCCATCAAAATCCAAACAGAGATCATTGAAATTAGACCCCGGAGCCGCGCCGATGAGGGAAGACCGGCGGCGGCGGGGAAAAAAACAGCACGCCGCGCCACGGTAAGATGTCGGCGGCACGCCGCCGGCGCGATCAATGTTGACCGCAAACATTAATGTTTTCATCAGTCTTTCTCAAATCACAGCTTAAATTTATAACAGTTTCGAGCCTATTCATGAGTTCAAAAATTCACAAGTCGCTGGCTGGAAACTAGTCTTCTTCGTTATTCATCAAGAGAAGTAGAAATCTGGTAGAAACGAAATGGCTGTGGCGTTTCAGAACCCTTGCAGAATACGAGTAGTTGAAGTATCTATTAGCTATGTATTCTTAACATAAATAATTATCAAAATTAGTAGTTTTTTTCATCGAGCATTACTGCACATAAAACTTCAAATACCGTATCACAAAATTCGTCAGTTATCTGGGTAAAAACTTTAAATATAACTTTGAACTCAGAAGCTTAATTTTTTCATAATGCCCTCTTTAAAACAGTTGAAATGGGCGACTTTGATATTGATTTTTTTTTTTTGCTCTTTAGGATTCCTAAAAAGCCTTCTTGCATTAAAACTGGTTTTTAATTACAATTTAAAAAAAATGCATTTTAAAGTTTTTTTGGCTTCTTTAAAGAATATATGTCATGTAGGCTAAGGCTGAACTGCTGCTTTTTTATCGCTTTTGGCTGCTCTTTTGGATATTATTCATTTTTTCTTTTGGGGATTCATTCCAAATTATAAACTGATAAATACCTAATATCAGTCAAATTATAAACTGTATCTAAAAGGAGTAAATTTATCAAATTGAAAAATACATGATGAACACTTCACATGAGAACACTTCAATTACAATGACACAAAAAAACACTTAATAGTTTATTCGCTATGAAGAAAAATGAAGTGCCAGCTATTTTCTTAGGTAAAAAATGAAAATCTCATCCGTTTTAAGTGTAATTAAATGAAATAATATGCAGACTGAAGTAGCTCCAGATAGATGTTGAAATGTTCATCCTAGTTCGTCACTTTTAATCCAAGCAAAACGTTAGGACACTTAGTATCAGTTATTGAGTTTAAGCTTTGATTTCCAAATGCTCACAAGAATTACCAAATTTAAGAAAGTCGCAACAATAAGTCACCTGTGGTCAAAATACTTCAGACTCCTCTTTGATCCCCACCCAGGCTCAAGGCTTCTGCTATGGTCATTTCCATGGAAATCTCCAAAGAGTTTCTTTTTAAAATAGCTTTCAAGTGTAGTTAGGGGTATTTAGCCTTTTTTGCTTGTCTTCAAAGCTTTGAAAAAAGTGTTATAATATTCCAAATGTTACATTTGTTATATTTGCGCATATTTTTGGTAATCATTTGTGGGGTGATCGAATTTTCTAAGCCACTGTAGATACGTAAGAACGTTGCAACATCTAGTACCCTGAGGTCATAAGACTGTCAAAGACTCCTCCTTGAACCTCCCAAATTGAAAGCTTTTATTATGACCTGGCCTTTTAATGTAACTTGGGCACTGGACCAAGGGCGCCATTGTTACTCGAGCGCAACGTTAGGTGGGGATGTCGATATCGCTTTCGTCACACCAATACGTTTAGTGTGAATCTGCCTGGTACATATGGATGAATGTTTTCAAAGTAAACCCGTTTCATCAATAAAAAAAACCGGATTGGACGCATATGTCCCTTTCCCTTTGGACGATAAAACCGTGCAAGTGCTGTATCAAGTATAACTCACGAAAATCTTGTTAATTTTGTCAACTTTTCAACTTTTTGGCATCCCTGCTTTCAATAAAAAAAAAAATCAAGGTACTATCACTTAAATATAATAACTCCCTATGCCCCCCTTCTGGATACCATCTTGATAGGATACCGTCTCTGCTTTAAATAAAAAAAAAATAATTAACTTATTGGCACCCCTGCTTAAAAAAAAAATCGAGGTATTATCATTTAAATATGATAGCTCAATACCCCCCCCCCCCTCTAGATACCACCTTGATAGGATGCCGTCTCTGCTTTAAATTAAAAAAATTAACTTTTTGGGATCCCTGCTTTCAATAAATAAAATTTCGAGCTATTATCATTTAAATATAATAATTCCCTACCCCCCCCCCCTATGGATACCACCTTGATAGGATACCGTCTCAGCTTTCATTAGAAAAATAATTTACTGAATAATTAACAAGGTCACTATCTGGTTCAAACAAACACGCAAAATAACGTTAAACAGCTTAGTGTTCCTTGAAAAAAAAATTGAGGGTATGAGTAAAGGGGTACAAAGACAACAACAAAAATCTCGAAATTATTCAGATATACCATAAATTATTGGAAAACTGAGTGATAGATTCGCCATGGCATTCCATGAGATCCAAAGAATCTAATTAAAAGGGAGCACACACAAAAGCCAAATAAGGCCAGTAGCCTATGAGAAATCGCAAAATACCCAAGACAATGAACAAGTCCTAATGGGGGGCCCTGGGTCTATCAAAATATTTCAATGGTTTCCCAGGGAATTTGATATCATTTTCTTCTGTCTCCACTTTAAATGAAAAAAATAATTATCTTTTGGCATCCCTGCTTTCAATAAAAAAAATGAGGTATTATCATTTAAAAATGATAGCCCCCTATCCCCCTCCCCTATAGGCAATAATTTACAATTTATTTATGAATCATATTTTTGGGGTAACTTCCGGTTCAATCTTTAATTCCCAAACCTTGTACATAGCTTAGTCTATAGCTAAATTTTGTCTCAACCGAAGGCTGTTTTTTTTTTTTGGGGGGGGGGGGGTAAAATGTTCCAGAAAGAAGATTGTATTTTCTATCAGGTGTTCAATAATAGAGTATTGAACATTAAGAAAATCTTATCTAAAAACAGCAAAAAAATAAAAAAAAAATCTGCAAACTTACAATTCAGCTGTAGAAACAATCTGTCGGCTGTCAATTTCAAAATCCAACAAAAGGCTGAAGCTGTATAGTAGTGAATAGGTTCTATAATTCTATTCAACTTGAAAATAAAATTCTTGACTACGAATGATGTAAGAAATAGCGATTGGGAAACTGCATTCGAAATGATTTAAACTCATTTCATAAAGACGATACTTTTTTTGTCAACATATGAAGAACTGTGTATATTGCAATATTTGCAATAGCATATTGCATCTGTCTGGTTTTTATGCAAAGTAACAAAAGAGACGAAAATTAATGAACAAGAGAGTAGTGAAGAATTATGGTATACAAAGTAATATTTGGCAGGGAAAGTCACTGGTGATAAATCACTAGGGGTGGCACCGTGATTGCGTGATTTTCGGGGATTCGGGGAACCAAATTTTTTTTCGGGGTGACGCATAGATTTTCGGGGAAATACCCGAAAATTCGGGGATAGTGCAAGCTCTGCTTGATTTCTAATCAGGAAAATCGAAATACTAAACCACACGAGAAGGAAAAGCTCCGACTTTGCGGTTGACGCAATAAAGAATTGCCGTAAAAATAATTTAAAGTCATCCGAACGCCGCCGCCTCTGCCGGCGGCAGCGTGCCTGTGGCGCGCCGGCGGCGTTACGAGACTTCGGCGGCGTTCGACCGGGCCTCTCGTCGGCGGCGTTCGGTTGATCCGCCGGCGCGGCGCCGGGGCCTAATTGAAATATTGATCGTTTTTTCTGCGTTACCAAAAGTATTGTATTCATAAAACTTTACAGTTTTATGAAATGTAATTAAGCAAATAGAAAAGACTTTTCAATTTAAGTAAGGAGCAAGTTTAAAACTTAAAACAAATATAAATTACTCTGTATATAAGGGGGACAGTCCCCTTCTCAACACCTTGCTCATTAAAAAAAAGTTTTTTAGTGTTTTGAAAAATCTTTTTTTCTTTCCAATTGCACATTTTCTTAAGAAAATTGGAAAAAAGCCAAACTTCAGAGCAAAAAGTTAGGAGCTAAGGAGGAGACGTCCCCTTTCATACAAAGAATAATCTGATCAAATAGGTTTCAAATCTGTTTCTTGCCTTCAGTTGAAAGCTTGTTTTTTTGTTTAATTTCTGATTGTTTCCCAAATCATACCCAGGCCTAACCAAGATATAATTTGAGGTACATGTCCATTAAATCCCTGGTTAACTGCTTTTAAAATGTGTAAATCAATAATTGTACGTTGATTAGTACCGCCCTACGTTTAAATTTGCAATTTCAACTTTGGATAAAATTTGAATATACTTAAATATTGGTGATGAATAGTAATTTTGGTGAAAACTCCTTATTAATATTACTACTAAAGAATTTCGGTTGGATGAAAAGGAGTATTATTCTTTGTATGAATGGACATTCTGCGAGACTTTTGATCTTCTACATAACTGAGCTATCACAAACTCTACAATAGAATTTTCTTATCAATAAATACATTACATACATTTTTTTCTTAAATACATTGAAGTACTTCATATAAATAGAAAAAGAAAAATATTCCCATTTAAAATTGCTGAAAACTAAGTTCCTAGCAGTATTTGCCACCACGAAGAAATTTCATGGCGGGGCTGATGATGACCAGCCTTGCCTTTTCCACCTCTGTGCTGGTAGATATGGGAATGTGACACTTTAGCTATTGCTTGTAAATTCACCCTCTTAGGGGGTAAAGTCGTGATTTGGCGCCCTAAACCACCTAAACTGTCACCCAACTACCACTGCTATTTGGAGTCTGCCCCCCCCCCTGGACAATTTCTGCCGGCACCCTTGTTGAGATGGCTCTCAAGTCTTTCATCACTTCCACCAAGGTGATAATTAAAAAAAAATATATTTAAATAATTAAAAATACATACATAGATACACATAAAACTAATATTAAAATACCTTCAATGGCTCCAATTCTTTCG
This sequence comes from Artemia sinica, assembly GCA_027921565.1. Classification (NCBI taxonomy): domain Eukaryota; kingdom Metazoa; phylum Arthropoda; class Branchiopoda; order Anostraca; family Artemiidae; genus Artemia; species Artemia sinica. The sequence goes on along the minus strand of CM051259.1, from coordinate 28,676,592 downwards.
TTGCGGTATCTAATTTGTTTTTGACCTCATCAAATTGACTCTGCAGAATCGTCAGTTCATCACGGAGTCGACGATTACTATCTTGGAGACATGTCATTGTTTCAACTTTTCTAAGAAGGGTTTCACCTTCCGGAGCGCCCAAAGAGGCTCTTTTTGTGGTTCTCTCCCTCTATATTCAAATAAACAAAATTAACAAAAGTAACCAAAGACTTCAAATAATAATTACTGAAAAAAACACACATTTACGCAAGAAGGAGCGACGAGGCTATGTCCTTCCCTCAAAAAATCGGGGCCTTGTAATTTTTATAAGTTTCGTAAATTTGCAATATATTTTTTGCATTTAGGTCTATTTTCTTTAAAAAGGTAGGACTCCCCCCGCCAAAAAAAAGTTGGACTCGTTGAAGTTCGCATTCAGAACTAATTCGATTCAAATATTACATTTTAATCAGTAAGCTATGGTAATATTTAATTTCGTAAGTTGAGGTGTGGATACACTTTCATTCTCCTGCTAAGCAAACTACTCGACTTAAAATGCTAGAAATTAAAAGAAAGAAATGAAAAGAAAGAATAACATTGGGAAATTATTAAAAAAATTAACAATGATTCATTATAAATTGCCTGGTTTTATAAAAATTTCTTTAAACTTTTTTTTGTGTCACTCGTATGTCTTCAGAGCTTTTCACAACCACCCCCTTGCTTTCCCCCAGGAATAAATTTTGCCTTATGGGTCTCATCCAGAGTATTTTTTTTTCTCGATATATGTGCATTGTTCTGATCCAATTAATCACACTGGCTTAAATGCACAGTTTGCGCCCTCCTCCACCTCTCTCCATGGAGAGAGGCCTGTCTCGTACCATTACGAAAATGAAACAGATAAAACGAGACATAAGCCTCTAGGTTGCGTATGTAGCCTATCTTCTTAATCAGGTCTTTTTACAATTCAGAATGACAGATGAGGATTATTTTATGGAGTTATAACATAGGGACCTGGCATTTGCCTCCTTTTTTTGTCACGAAGAGGAGACATGCGCCATAAAATGGAATAATTTTGAACTCGCTCGGAATACTTGAATTTAATTTACACCACTGAAAAGAACATAAACAGTTGGTTTAGAATATGTTTCTTGTATCCCCATTAGCCTAATCCTTCTGAGCAACCACAGCCGACAAACTTTTTTCCGCTTTTGGCTCTCCTGAAAAGTTACAAAAATGGCATATGTCGCACTTGATTCTGTAACAACATCAGTTTTGTTTTCAAGACATTTTGTTACTTCACCTTCCATTTCTGCTTTGTATGTCAATTTT
>CM051259.1:28635287-28670287 GCA_027921565.1 Artemia sinica | reverse complement strand
GCATTTACATTTTAAACCAATGACACATATATGTCCTATTTCAAAGGTGGAAAAGGGTACAACCCCCCTCCCCTTACACCACGAAATTTCGACAACGTTTCCTATAATTTCTGACATTTTTTAAGTTTCACAAGTTTACGTGAGTGACGTGCTTTGTAAACGGGTTACATTATTTGTTAAGCGTGTGTCGGAGAAGGAAGCCCTATTGCACAATCTTTTAGAAACCCGATTGTTTCTCCAGCATTCCCATGTGAAATTCAACCTGGTCTCGATTGTCCTGTGTGGAATTTTAAGCCAATAAAAAGAACGGAAAGTTAAATTCCATTTGATTGTTTCTCTTGTGTGAAATTGTAAGCTAATAAAAAGAATATAAAAGTTAAACTCCAACTCGTTGGTTCTGTTGAGTGATATTTTAAGCCAATAAAAAGAATGGAAAGTTAAATTCCACCTGATTGGATTTCTAGTGTGGAATTTTAAGCCAATATAAAAACAGAAATCTAATCCACCTGATTGGCTCTCTTTTGCGGAATTTTAAGCTAATAAAAAGATCGAAGAGTTCTTGCATTACAAATTCTTTTTTATAGACAATCTCACTATTTTGCTGTGGCAAAAACTATTTGCTTATTTTTTGTGTTCCCATCCCCAAAAAAATTAGAACGAACCTCACAGAGCAGTTTTTACACAAAACCGTAAAAAGGTCAAAATATTTCTTTTGTTTTCACTCATTTTAATTTTTCCTCGTTTTTGCGTTGACTTACGTTTTCTCTTACTGTAATATTTAAAATCCAGGAAACCTTTTCAATATTAGGAAAAAATCCAATATGGTTGTTTTCGTTACATTTTCGTTAGTTTTTTAAGCTTTCAAAATGACTGCAAACTTTCCAGAAAAGTGAACGTTCCCAGAATTCCAGATTGGATTGGATACAAATATACATTTTAAAAGATCAGGGTACATATACCCTTATTTAAATCAAAGTTTTAAAATACCAAAGCTTTGGTCAATTTCTATATCACTGACGAAATTTCATGCATTTTCGGTATGGCAAACTAGGCAAAATTAAAACAAAGTAGGGAAGAAATAAATTAATTTTTTAATTAATTCTATATTTAATTAATTCTAAATCCTATGCTTTCTAAAATCTAGAATATAATTTGTACTTTACTGAAAAAATTTCTTTTAAATGTTTTCACTTTTATAACTTTAAGAAATTAAAAATTAATTAAGTTTCTAAGGAATAAATATCAGCATATGTATATTAAACTGACAATGCACATTTTTCTTTTCAGTAAATTCATCGGAATTTTTTTTCAGTAAAGTACAAATTATATTCTAGCTTTTAGAAAGCATAAGGTTTAGAACCCAACGCAGATTAATTTCAGCTCGTTTTGAGTTTGACTTATTTTGATTTCTGGTTGTTTTGGGTTTCATTTATTTATTGATACTGATTCGCGGCAGTTGTATGCTTGGTAGATTATTTAATTTTATTTTTTTTTTTCATGTTTGGTTTAACAGAGTTCTTTACTTTTTTTTTGAAAAACTTATTTTGTCCAAAAATATTTTTTGATTAATACAAAAAAGAATTGACATTACACAAGGAAAGAAAAACACAAATCACAAATACGTACTTCTGCGTTCAATTGCCAGCCTGAGAAATCTCCTAAATTTTTAACACTTGCAAAACTTTCATCACTCGTTACGTTCACCGGCCATCTCTCATCAAACCTACACTCTCCATACACTTCATTCGCATTTTACTCATTTCCTCACACTCATACATCACACGACCCACACTCTCATTCCTACTTTCACTCATGGGGCAAAAGTAAGGACCATCCTGCCCTTGCCTTCTCCCTAAATACTTCCGTCTTACCCTAAGTGGTAAACTATTATGAATATTACGAAAAACGTTCGATGGTAATGTTTAGGAAAACCACTGCTTCTTCTTTGGTTGCTTCGGAAATCGGAAAAATACTAAGAAAACAGCATCTGTCGGAAATGGCGAAAAGAAAGAGAGAAATAATTGCTATCACTCCCAGCATTAAATTTTATCAAGAAAAAATAAAAAGCAATCTCGCACACCTTTTCTGACCGAAAACATAGAATTATTGCCTATTTCGAGCAGCGGCCTTGCCTAAAAGAGAAAAATCTCACTTTTCTGCCTTTGCTCTAAATCTCTGACCATTTTTCTGACTTGGCCGAATTTCTGAATTTCTTTTTAGAAAATCTGACTTGGTGGCCGGCCTCCTAGATTTTAAAATATACCTTTCTGGAAGGGTATTTTCATTGAACAATACCTTTTCGATGGTATTTCAGTTGGAAAAAAATACAAATTTCTCCTCCTAGATTTTGAACAATTAACACCCCCCCCCACTAAATTTTCGGCAATTGATGCCACTGGGCTACTTAGGACTAAGTTATCGTCAATCCTACTAATACCTATAATGAGGTCGTTTCACCTTCGTTAAAAAAATTATAGCCGCCGTCCGAAGTGGTCAAATTTGATTCGAAAACGTGGTCGCATCCGAAATGCAATTATTCTATGCTATTTTCTTTGATCATACCTCTAATAGCTGCTGATTAGTCCTTTCTTCATCCAGTGTTGAAGAAACAGACAAGTTTCTCTCAGCTTCAGCTGCTTCTGACAGTTTAGCCACTTGATCCTGCAGAATTTCATTTATCTTCCTCAATTCAATGTTAGATGAATTCAACTCACTGAGACGAGTCTCCAATGCTTGAACATCGACTGAACATTTAGCCTCGATCAGTTTCTCTTTAGACACTGCATCTGCAGCTGTTTTTTCTGCAGCCGCTAACCGCTTTGATACCTATTGCAATATAAGAATAGTAATAATATACAATATATATATATATATATATATATATATATATTATATATATATATATATATAATATATATATATATATATATATATATATATATATATATATATATATATATATAATATATATATATATATATATATATATATATATATATAATGGTTCTAGGCATTTACCCCCCCCCCCCGTGGAAAATAAGGCTTTCCAAATTTGAGAATTTTATTTGAGTATTGTTTTTTATTTTCCGTAGGGGAAGGAATTTTGGTACTTGTGCATTATGCGCGACTCGCTAAGTTTACGCTGCGTAAAACTCGAGAATAAACCGGTTTCTTCGTTCGTTTCTTTCAGCTTAGCGTGAGACAAGACAAAGACAAGTGACAGAATAGATGGGAAATATATAATTTGGGGCTATATGTTTGCACATAAGAGGGGGGGGGGTAAAGTATTTGGCTCAGTTTGAAGTCGGAAAACAATTCTTACTTCATAAAATGCAGATTAATTGTACCTAACACATTTTGCATGCATACCCGCTATACTTTACCCCCCCCCCCCCTAATGTGCAAATATATAGCCCAAAATTGTTTCTAAAGTAACGAAAAACTAACGAAGAAACCGGTTTGTTCTCGAGTTTTACACATCGTAAACTTGAGTGAGTGGCGTGTAATGCACAGGTACCGGAATTTTTCATGGAGAGAGTCGGACTTCTCAGTATTATTTAAAAACGATCAGAAATTAAATAAAAAAAAACAAAACAAGTTTTTTCAAGTGAAAGTAAGAAGCAACATCAAGCCTTAAAACGAACAGAAATTATTACGTATATGAAAGGGGTTGCCTCCTCCTCAAGACCTCGCTCTTTACACAAAAGTTTTTTATTATAGAATTTTTAAACAAAGCTTGTTATTCTAATTAAACGGCCGCTATGTTTCAGGAATCGTTCTTAAAGAATTAGGGCAAAAAGTCAAAACTTTAGCGTAAAGAGCAAGGTCTTGTGGAAGGGTTAACTCCTTTCATGTACACAATAATTTCTGTTCGTTTAAGGTTTGATGTTGCTCCTTACTTTCAGTTAAACAAACTTGTTTTTTTTTTTAATTTAATGTCTTATCGTTTTTAAATAATACCGGGAAATCCGGCTCTCTCTCCATGAAAAATTCCGGTACTTGTGTATTATACGCCACTCACTTAAGTTTATGATGTGTAGAACTCGAGAACAAACCGGTTTCTTCGTTACTTTAGAAACAAAACTTCCAAAAAGTTCTCGGCACCCTTCAGAAAGGGAACAGAAATAAACTGTGGATATAAATGAATGAATCTCGAGTACCAACTTTGGAGGTGGAGTTCAAAAAGGGACTATTTCCTCAAGTCAATTATACAGATGCCAAGTATATATTAAGATGTAAATACAAATATAGATATATTGCACTATTGGCATTACAGAGATATCAAATTATTTACTAAATTTATAATACTTATAATACTCAAAATTGTTATATTCGTAACACAATATCGAATTCACTATTAGTAAAAAAAAGAAGAAAAAATTAAAGCTCGGCAATGCAGGCATAGTCGGATGGTCTTTGAGCCCACTCCTTAGAATCTCAACCTCAATTACGATGTTTTTCAAATTGAGTGCCTCCTTTTCAAAATTTCCACAAAAGGTCAACTCGAAATATAAAAGCCATCCAAAGGCCTGTTTTGTCAAGAAAGCCTCAGTCCAATTCATTCCTCAATTTCCACGTTTTATTAGGGAATAACGCTAGCTTTAGTTAATTAAAGATAAACTGTTCTTGTTTTATTAAAGAATGATTTCTTCCTTATCCAACTAAGCTAAGGAACGATAAAAACTTATTGCAGTCGCAAATTTTCTTTTTTCGTTTTCGTTGTGGCAATCTTTGCCAGTTTTCCAATTTTTGTGTTTTTCTATGATATTTTTACTCTGAAATCCAAATTTGGCCCTTTGGGGCTTGTGACAGTCCTTTTTAAAAATAAATATCTTATCTTCTTATCACATCTAAACTTCGTTTGACAGGGAAGGAATCATTCCTGAATAATGCACGGGAAGTAGGGAATGAAGTAGACCAAAACAGATATTTAATTGTTTATGATTATCTGTAGATTCCCCAGCAGAATACTAGCTCCTTTCCAAGTTGGGTTCAAAATAGTACCGATAAGCAGGCCAAAGAGAGAAGTTGGGACTACCCCGGTTTTAAAAATACTTTGGAAAGTTTTCCCGGTTTGGAAAATTTCAAACTTAATGAAGCAGGTACGCAGGATGATCTTCGGAGTTGTCAAACTCCAAAAGTGTTTTCTTTTTCAAAAGAGTTCTTTTTTTAGCGTTTTTCTAGAATTCCCTCAGTGTGTAAAAATCGCAACAGGTAATAGGTTTTCAGTGTTTTTCTAGAACTTCCTCTGTGTGAAAAAAATAGTTATAAGCAATAGGTTTTTTTTTAGGGTTTTTGTAGAATTCCCTCTGTGTAAAAATAGTAAGACGTCATCACAATATCTGTTGAGTGCACAGCTTCTTTTTGAGTTGCTACTTTCTTCCGAGATTATAAGAAGATTTAAAAGTGCGACCACAATGCGACAAGTGACAAAATACGACAAAACTACTACAACTCTTGGGGCAACTGAATAGGATAAAGGGGAAAGGTAAGAATTAGCAGTGTTCAGCAGTAATCATGATTTAAAAAAAGAAAGACTCGGTACGGAAGTTAGTCAAGTTAGAAGTTCGTTAGGAGGTTACGGCAAAAAACCAAGCCAATACTGTCCCTTCTTTCACCTCTGGGATCTCTTCTCAGAGATACATGACACTGTTAAAATGTTGAATTAATTATCTAAATCATCCGAACTACTATGAGTTCGGCATGTCTTCGACCTTACCACAAGTTCAGAGATCGTTCAAAGCTTTTATTGTCTGAGATATCATTTTTCAAGTGCTTCTAAACCACTATTAATCTGAAATGTTATAGAATTGAATTAACTATCTAAATTATCTGAGCTACTATAAGTTCAGCATGGTTTCGATTTTACCAAACAAGTTCGGAGGGATCGTTCACAGCGGTTACTGTCTGAGTCTGAGATATCATTTTTCCTGTGTTTCTAAACTACTATTAATCTGAACTATTATAAAATTTAATAAATAATCTAAATTATCTGAACTACTATAAGTTCAGCACGGTTTTGATTTTACCACAAAGATCGGAGAGATCGTTCACAGCGGTTACTGTCTGATATATCATCTTATCATTGTATCTAAACTACTATTAATCTTTAACAAAAAAAGAACAACAAAAAAACTAGATAAACTTTCAGGACTGACCTCTTTAAATTCCTCTCTCAGCAACTTCATGGCATCTACGCTCCGGGCATGCGCAATTACCTCATTTCTGTAATTATCATCTTTTTCCTCAGCACTCGCTTTCACTGCCTTTATTTCGTTTTGGAGATCCGTCGTCTTCTGTCCCATAAATTTCATAGTGACACTAGCCGCTTTCAGGTCATTTTCTAGCTTTTCAACCTCTTTCTGTCGCTCTTCTCTGATCGCTTCCTTCACTTTTTCAAAACACTCAATTTGGACAATTCGCATGTCTAGCGATGATTTTAGTGACAGAATTTGGGCAGATTTTGCTTCCCCTTCTTCTTTAAGTGCATTCAATTCCTTCTGAAAGCTTTTGATTGAGTTTTCCGTTTGTTCTGTGACTTCTTTGAGCTGTTGATCACAACTGTCAGCCAGTGACCGGTACTGAGTACTCTGTTCCTCGGCTTCTTTGATTTTGGCCTGTTAAAAAAAAGAAAGTCACTAGCTTATACAACAAAACAAATAAATGAGAAGATACACTAGAATAATTATTGGTTTATTAGTTGGTTTTATGTCTGAAATGTAAATAATACCTTTTTATACCACTCTTCAGCCTTTTCATTTTTTCTATAAAAAAAACGACGGCGGGGGGGGGTCCAATTGTAGGAAGAAATTTCCTTTCCTTTATTCAACTCCTGTCAGATGGTATACCACGAAAGAAAAAGAATAAGCTGTTCCTCAGCTTCTTCGATTTTGACCTGTTAAAAAAAGAACGTCACTCCCTTACAAAAAGACCACTAATCAAGAATATGAACTAGAATATTTCTCCATTTATCAGTCTGTTTTGTGTCGGAGATGTAAATAATTCTTTTTATTCCGCTTTTCAGGCTTGTCATTGATTTTTTTTTCTTGGTCGGGGGATGAATTTTTTTTTCAATTGTAGGACGAAATTCCCTTTTTTTTGTTCAGTGGCCGGCGTTTACCCCCCCCCCGGAATATATCACCCGTAGAAAATAAGGCTTTTCAAATTTGAGAATTTTATTAGAGTTTTTTTTTTTTTGTTCCGTAGGGGGAATGAATTTTGGTTCTTGTGTGTATTATGCGCCACTCACTCAAGTTTACGCTGTGTAAAACTTGAGAACAAACCGTTTTCTTCGTTAGTCTTTCATCTTAGCATGAGAAAATACAAAGATATAATTTGGGCTATATATTTGCACAAGGGGAGGGGGTGGTGGTGGTGGTAAAATGTCAGAAAACAATTCCTTCTAGGTATGGCCACTAAAAAATCCCAGAAGAATAATAATAAAATAAAAAATAAAAAAAAATCCCAGAATAAAGTAAATGTAATGTTTCATTTAAGTGTTTTTTCCAAGTTTTGAGTGTTTTTTTTTTGTTTTTTTTTCAATGACCGATTTTTCATGTATTAAGTACTATTAGGTTAATGTAGTGTTTCATTTAAGTGTTTTATGATGATCGCTGATCAAAGTTTATGATATTTGTGCCTTTCATTTATGTTATTTTACTATGTTCGTTCATGGCCGTATATTACTATGTTCGTTCATGGCCGTATATTTGGCTTTAAAATACACTTCTCTATCTAATTATCTAATATGCAGAATAATTGTACAAAACACATTTTACATGCAGACCCGCTGTACTTTACCCCCCCCCCCTTCCCCCTAATATGCAAATCTATAGCCCAAATTTATTTTTAAAGTAACGAAAAAACTAACGAAAAAATTGGTGTTCTCGAATTTTACACAGCGTAAAAAAGAGTGAATGGCGCATAATACACAAATACCAAAATTCGTTCCCCCTACGGAAAAAAACTCAAATAAAATTCTCAAATTTGTGAAGCCTTAATTTCCACGGGGAGGGGGGGGGGGGGGGTAAACGCCTAGAACCCCTTTTTTCAACCCCTATCTGTAGGTATGCTGCGAAGTAGAAAGATAAAGCTATTCCTCAGAAATAAAAGAGAAGCTGTTCCTCAGCTTCTTTGATTTTGACCTGTTAAAGAAAGAACGGCACTCCCTTATATAAAAACCACTAAATAAGAACATAAACTAGAGCATTCAACAACAAAACATTGTACAGACATGTTAATAAATTGAGAGGGAGTAGTCAATCCGGACTTGTCCCAGTTAAAGATAGGAACGGGACCACAATTAGTGATAAGTAAAGAGTTAAAGAGAGATGGGTAGACGATTTTGAAATTGTGCTAAACCGAGATAGAGTTGTGTGAAAAGATAAAAGTTTGTGATACCTTGGATATGAAGGAAGATTTGTTTTGAGAGGAAGAATTAGCGACAGTACTAAAAGGATTAAAAAAATATAAGGCTCCAGGTGCTGATAGTGTGGTAAATGAGTTTCTTAAATATGGTGCCTCTGAGGATAGAAATAAAATACTGAAAATTATGAATATGATTTTTGAAAAGGGGGAAGTACCTAGCGATTTTAGGAAAACCTTAACTAAACCACTGTATAGGAAAGGTGATAAGAGTGAGTATGGTAATTACCGGAGGCATTAATCTGGTCTCTGTAGGTAGCAAATTACTTAGCAATATGATACTTTTTAGACTGAGAGATGCTGTACACAAAGTTATAAGAGAAGAACAGTGCAGCTTTAGAAAAGGTAGAGGATGTGTCGACCAAATTTTCACTCTTAGGTTAATAATTGAGAAGTGCCTGAGCTATAAAACACCTTTGGTCCTCAGTTTTATAGATTATGAGCAAGTGTTCGATTCTGTTGATAGAAGAGATTTTGTAAAGGTTTTATCCTTGTATGGTATACCAGACAAATACATTAAAGTGATTAGTGCTATGTACGAGAATAACACTGCTGCGGTTAAGGTAGGAAATGAGGTTAGCAGCTGGTTTTGTATTAAATCAGGAGTTAAGCAGGGTTGTGTTCTATCCCCCTTTACATGGATTATTTTGATGGACTTTGTTTTAAGGAGCACAGGAAAGGCAATGGGAGACCACGGAATCAAATGGGGAGGAAAAACTCTCCTGGACTTAGATTATACTGATGATTTAAGCATCTTAGATGAAAGTGCGACCAAATGTTAAGAAGACAAAGTTACCAAGGCTAGGAATAAGTTAAGTGAAAAGGTGACGTTGGGTAAAGACTGATTAGGTGGACAGCTTACGAGGAAACCAGAGATGTTCATAAAGTTTCTCTAGAAGACGTTATTCGCGATGCTGTCACTTACACAGAGCATGCTCAGAGAAAGACTGTAACTGCAATGGATGTAGTTTATGCTCTCAAGCGTCAAGGTCGTATACTGTATGACTTTGGTTGTTAATGGTTTCCAAATGCGTTTTAAACTGTCCCAGTCCCCCTACCCAACGGCCTTTTTAAAGGATGTCAGTAAATATTTTTTTCTTTTGTTCTCAGGTGCAATATCTAATTAGAATTATATGAGAAATTACCATTGCTATTTTACTGTATTTAGCTTTTTTTTTCATATTTGAATAACGTTTGCATTCTCACAATGGAATTGTTCAAAGAAATAATTGTTGCTATTTGACTGCACAAGACCTTTCTTTCATGTTTGAATAAAGCAAGTAAGAACGGAGGAAAATGTGTTCCTACTCTTACTAAATTACCCCTGGACCTTACAATTTGGACAAAAGTATTGCATTAATTATATGCAGTTAATAAACAAGTATGGAAAGCTGTCAAAATTTTAGATAGCGAATTAATTTTCTTGTAAACTGATTCTGAGGCAATGAAGCCTAAAATCATGAGTTTCAAAAAGGCATCCGACTGACTTTAATTTAGAGGTTGGACAATAAACTCAAATGGACTTTTAGCTGGTATAATATATATATATATATATATATATATATATATATATATATATATATATAATATATATATATATATATATATATATATATATATATATATATATATATTACTATATATATATATATATATATTATATATATATATATATATATTGTATGCATATATATATAATATATATATATATATATATATATATATATATATATATATATATATAGTAATATATATATATATATACCACTGTTGAAATTTCAAGTCCTTGACAGTCCATCGTCCTTCTTATCCCATCTCTCAAATACATTTATTCTAATATGGAACATATTGTATTTATTATCCTTTTCTTTTTCTTTTTTTTTTTGATGGCAAAAGGGTGGCTCGTGTTTCTAAGCATAACATATACTAAGCGAATGCTTTGCGTTAAAAAAAAAACAAAAAAAAAAACAAAAAAAAAACTAAGCATTGAACATATTGGTTCGTCCCAGCACTTTTTGGCCTTTTGAAATACAAGACTCCATAAGTATCAAAAGCCTTTGCTTCGAAAAAAAAAAAAAATGCATCCGAGATTCTTTGATTCATCTTTTTCTTTTTTAAAACTGTCGTGCTAGAGGGATCCTGGTAAAATAAAAATCAGAGATGCTTACTCTGAGAAGCCTCCCTGTCCTCTTTATATCCTCGCTGTACCACCACTAATGCAAATTTAGATACAAAAACCTAAAAAGCAGTCATGGTTTACTTATTTATTCATATATATGTAAAGATTTTTAATGTGTCGGATTGTTATTTTTATTTATTTTTGTTTTTAATTAGGCTAGTTTGTAATTTCTATTGTTAGTTTTTAGGGCAAAACTCGAAAATATACTGTAGAAAGGGACATTTCTCAGGTTTTAAATAATTCTGTTTCAAGTGGTACGTAAATTGAACATTTTATATATAATGTGATCAAAACAAATAAAAGCAGTTTACTTCCATTTTGCAACCGCTTTCCCCTCCCGCACGCATCTCGCAAACCTTAAAACACTATTTTTGTTTTTGTAAATGTAATACCATAAGGAAAATAAATTTATTTTCATTAAAATACAATCCGGGTTGCAGCGGTAGCTAGCAGCCTAGTAAGAGACGATCATGTCCAATGTTAAGAAATATAATAACCCATAACTCCTAAAAATATATTCAGATCAAAACAAAAAGTATATCATTAGAACCACCTTGTCCGAAATCCCTATACATGAAGCTATCTGTTCCTTGGCTTGAACAGCAAGGGAAATAGATTGGCTTCAAAATCAAGAAAAGTGGCATCTACTACAGCATTGTGCCTATACGGCACCTCTTTTTTTTTTCTTTTTTTTTTCACAGATAGCTAGGCACTGGAAGATCTTAGAGAGTTGTTCAATAGTGGTGTTTTTTTTGCGTGGTTGGTTCCGTGGTTTAATCGTGTTTCGCCATTTTTGCGTTTTCGACAAAAACACGTAACAGCATGTTTTAACAAAACTTCGTTTTTTTGCGAAACACGAAACATCATGTTGCCTGTTCGACTGTCTGTTTCCTCAAACTTGGAACTTGCTCTTTGTGCGTGTTGCGTGTTCGATTGGTCCCTATCCAGATAGAAAAAAGTTATCTGTAGATGACAAAAGAAAGGATAAGATGGAAGGGAAGAAAATGGACATAGATCCTGCTGAATATGCGTTTTTGAATAGAGGCCAAGATGAAACATAATTGTACAAGAAAACAGGCAAGTAAAAAGCTCAGAATTTTTCCACATGTTTCCACAGTTTTGAATATTTTGCCACTTTTCCTAAAATGCGTTTTTAGACGTTCAACCAGGAACATAGACAGAGAACACGAAAGCGACAAAAACTGCGTTTTTGGGCTAGAACATGAAACTTGGAACATGAACCATGAAACACGGAACTTCGAAAAAAAAACGCAGCTAATGGCTCATTTTAAAGGAAATTAATGGGGTTAAAAACCTTTTGTAATTAAAACAAATTATTTTTAAAAAAGAATCATTTTTTTTTTTACGAAAAACTGAGACAAAAAATCTTGAGAGGTGGTAACATCTTCCTTATTCACTGCTAAATTGACTAGGTAATCAGGGCAACATACATCATAAGAAGCAAAAAATTCAAGGGGGGTTGAGCGCATAAAAAAAACAACTTAAAAGTAAAAGGTAATGACGAAAACAAAATTTATTGGATTTTCAAAGCAGAGCTTGATAACCCTCGCAAACAGTGGCTGATCGAAATAAAAAGAACGCCAATTAATAGGTCTGAAAGATGTTTCCTAGTTTCTGGTTTTCTAGAAGTTCGAAAAGATTGGATTTAAAAGGAGACAAAATTAATGAAAAGTTGAGTTACATTCAAATAAGAAATTTGAATTAATTGTCACAGTAACGTAAATATCAGAAAAAGTTTTTTAGTAAGTTTGACTTGTATTTTTCAAAATACGTTTTAATTAAAAAAAAAAGTAGCACAGCTTAAAATGTTTCTCGTTTTCAGTAGTGAATTCAGAATTCACACACATCGTTTTCAGACACTAGCCTTTAGGGGGGTAGACATTGAGCGGTAACATTGAAACCTGAAAAAGTTGTGAACTTGTTGTTTCCTAGTTTGTGTGAAAAAAGTCGATAAGGGAGTCCTATTTACATTGGTAATGTTATTATCGGTATACCTCATATTTATTTTGTTTGAAGAAAGAGCAAGTGAAGACAGAATCAATCGCTGTGAAATTAAAAATATACCTTTATATTGAAACTTTGTAGCAGAATAACTCATTTAGTAGCCTTTTCATCTCTAAAAGCTCAGGGAGGACAGAAGAATTTATACATCCTTTAGGCTTTCTGCGGGGTAGCTGCCTCCTTGTCTTCCCGTATTGCCATTCTTTTATCAATGCAGTTACTAAGTCATTACTCCGCATGTTTGAGATCACCATCAAGTAGTGTCTAGGTTAATTTAAAGCTGAAATTTTGTAAAGGTAACTACCTCCCGAGAAGTTATGATGTTGGTAGACTCCAGGATAAAAATTTCCGAGAGAATCTTTCCAGGAACAGTTGAATGTGGAAGATGGATGGAATAATTTTAGGAAAACAATTTCTGAAGTTGCTGATGATAGATCATAGGAAAATAAAAGGAATGTAAAGAACGTGGAGAAAGCATTAAAATATGAACTTAAGGGGGGTGTGAAGTGGAGGTCATGGATAAAATTACCGACGATCTGGAAGATGCAGCTAGACGGCATAATAGTAAAATATTGTACTAGCATGTTAATAAATTGAGAGGGAGTAGTCAATCCGGAATTGTCCCAGTTAAAGATAGGAATGGGGCCACAATTAGTGATAAGGAAAGAGTTAAAGAGAGATGGGCAGAACATTTTGAGATTGTGCTAAACCGAGATAGAGGTGTGTGAAAAGATAAAAATTTGTGATACCTTGGATGTAAAGGAAGATTTGTTTTGTGAGGAAGAATTAGCGACAGTACTAAAAGGATTAAAGAATAATAAGGCTCTAGGTGCTGATAGTGTGGTAAATGAGTTTCTTAAATATGGTGGCTCTGAGGATAGAAATAAGTTACTGAAGATTATGAATATGATTTTTGAAAAAGGGGAAGTACCTAACGATTTTAGGAAAACCTTAATTAAACCACTGTATAACAAAGGTGATAAGAGAGAGTGTGGTAATTACCGGAGGCATTAGTCTGGTCTCTGTAGGTAGTAAATTACTTAGTAATATGATACTTTTTAGACTTTTTTTATGCTGGACACAAAGTTATAAGAGAAGAACAGTGCGGTTTTAGAAGAAGTAGAGGATGTGTCGACCAAATTTTCACTCTTAGGCTAATAATTGAGAAGTGCCTGAGTCATCAACCAACCTTGGTTCTCAGTTTTATAGATTATGAGCAAGTGTTCGATTCTATTGAAAGAAGAGCTTTAGCGAAGATCTTGTCCTTGTAATGTATACCAGACAAATACATTAAAGTGACTAGTGCAATGTACGAGAATAACACCGCTGCGGTTAAGGTAGGAAATGAGGGTAGCAGATGGTTTCGTCCCTCTATCCCTCTTTATATGGATCATTTTGATGGACTTCGTCTTAAGGAGCACAGGAAAGGCAATGGGAGACCAAGCAATCAAGTGGGGCGGAAAAACTCTCCTGGACTTAGATTATACTGATGATTTAAGCGTCCTAGATGAAAGTGCGAGCAAATGTTAAGAAGACAAAGTCACTAAGGCTAGGAATAAGTGAAGATGAAAAGGTGACGTTGGGTAACGATTAGACTGATCAAGTGGACAGCTTCCCTTACCTTAGTAGTATAATTAGTAAAGACGGTGGGAGCAGTGAAGATGTTAAAAGTAGAATAGCCAAGGCTCAGGGTATTTTTTCACAGTTAAAAAAGCTTGGAGGAATAGGAAGATAATTCTGCAAACCATGATTGAAATTTTGGAAGCAACGGTGATGACAGTGGTCAAAAATGGCTCTGAAGCATGGTCATTCAGAAAAGCGGACGAAGATTTGCTAGATGTTTTTCAGAGAAATTGCCTACGGATTGTTCTGGGTTCCAGGGCTATAATGAGAGAAAGGTTGAGATGGCTAGGCACGTTTTACGGCTGAAGGATGACAGATTGCCGAAGATTGTCCTTTTCGGCCAACCGTCTAGGGCTAAACGGAAAGCAGGTCATCCACGGTTGGGGTGGGAGGATTTCATAAAGAAAGATTGAAGGGAAATGAGAACTTTCATTGAGGGTGTAAAGAGGAAGGCTTTGAATAGATTGGGATGCAGGTGGAGTGTGAGTAGTTGTGGTGGCCTAAGGCGGCTTGGTGCTGCAATGAGTTGTTAGTAAGTAGTAATATTCAATCTTGTTACAGGCTGACTATCTTATCAACTTGTTACTTTATCATCTACTTGTTTCATGCTGACTACTTTATCACCGGCGCCAATTTATTGGTCTGAAAACTTTCACAAGAACCGGTGGCGTCAATTTAAGAAAATTTAGAAGGCGACAAAATGTATTATCTAAAATCTAGGCGGGGTGGCAAAATTGATAGTACAAAAAAAACAAATATTTTACAATTAAAACTACCCAAATAGTATTTTTCTAAATCTACAGAGGAGTGAAACCTAGGGGACTCATATGTCCTCCCTTGCCCCCATAACCAACGCCACTAACCAAGACTCTAAGTTTTCTTAGAGATACCCTAGGTGTGTTCAAGAAACCAGTTTTCACCAATTGTAGTTAGTTACTTTTCATTACCTTCATACTAAAATCACTCATAACAGAGAACTTAACACTCTATATTACCATAATCAAACAGTTCGTGGTAACGAAATGTAAGTAACAATCGATTTAGCCCGATAGTAACTGAAAGTTAAAAAAAAGCAATTTTGATAACAATAGATACATCAAAAGAATTGGCCTTTTATGCCGATTTCCAATATATAAAATTCATCATCTTGTCCATCAGAGGCTACGAGCATAAAAGAAAGTTGCCTATTTTTCCATAAAGGTGGGGGAGGGGACAACCCCCCCCCCAAAAAAAAAAAAAATCACGTGATCCAAATGAAATAACATGATCAAATTCAGAAAATCAGAGAACCCTAGTGTAGAGGTTTCAAGCTCCTCTCCGCGAAAATATGGAATTCTGTATTTTTTTGCCAGAAGAAAGATGGCATGTACATGTTTTTTTTCCAGGAGTGATCGTATTGAACTAATGGTCCTAGATAATCGACAGAAAACTACATACAAATGGAAATTAAAAGTTCTAGTGTGCTTTTCAAGAGACCAAAAACATTGGAGGGCCACCAGCCCCCCTCCAACGCTCCTTTTTTCCCAAAAGACATCAGATTAATATTTTAAGATATTGATTTGATTCAGTATAGTTGAAAAGCCCAATAGCTATGTCTTCAGGATGACAGAACTCCCCCATTTAGTCCATTGAAAACAGCCTGTAAGTTCCGCAACTTGCCCATTGTTCACACATAACATTTGTTATAGCGTGGTAAATATTCAGATTTTTCCTCTTTTTTTTTTTTTTGGGGGGGGGGGGGGGGGGAATTTTCAACGGAAATAATTTTCCGTGGGGGGGGGGGGGGGGTACTAGGAGAATTTTTATGGGACAACGTTTACATGGGGGAGGGGAATGTGAGAGGATTTTCCGGCATGATTTGAAACACAGTCAGAAATTAGATTGAAAATCCAAGTTTTTACAGCTGAAAGTAAGGAGCAACATTAAAACTTAAAACGAACAAAAATTCTTCTGTATATGAGGGGGCTACGTCTTCCTCAAGCTTTAAGTTAAAGTTTGCCTCTTTGTCAAAAATCGTTAAGATTAAGATACATTTTGAATTTGAATGAGAAGTATTCTTAAAGAACTTTAAGATCTTAGCGTACAGAGAGAGGGTTGAAGAAGGGACAGTCCCCCTAATATAGAGAATAATTTCTTTCCTTTATAAGTTTTAATGCGGCTCCTGACTTTCAGTTAAAAAAATTTTTTTTTTTTTAATTTAATAAATAAAAGAGGCTAGTATTTTTGCTCTCATCGCTTTCCCTATTTGTTAGTTTATTATGATTTTACAATTTCGCCAAGCCGTACTTGCAAGCTTAAGCTAGAGAAGTACTTCTCTTAACAATTTTGTACAACCGTCAAATTACGCCTGATGAATATACTTCCACCAAAAAGGTGCGGGCAAAAGAGGTGTAAAAATGGGGTAAACTACACTAAACTATATTCACCAAGCGATGTTTCGACGCCTGACTGATGTTTAATCTCATGACGGATCTTTAATTTCATTGCAACACGTGTGCAATGGTCCTTTCGCCACTGTACTATGACAACTGATAAGACAAAAATACCATCCAATTTATGGTATTTAAGAAGTAATACCCAAGTTTTCTGTAACGAACTGCAAGCAAGGAGAAACTCAGGGCAATTGAAACCAAAACTCAAAACTAAGGACTTTTGATACCAATCAAAGAACACATAAAAAGATAAGCTTTTTATGCTTATTCCACATACATAACATTCTTTATTAAGTTAAATGTTAGGTTACGCATCAAAAGCTACGGACCTGAGAAAATTTGCCTGATTTTCAAAAAAGGGAGGAAACACCCCAAAAATCTGAGTTATATGAATGAAAACAAGGAAATTAACTTTTTCCCATGGGAAGCAATGACGTCTTATTTCTAATTTTTGCCCGTCTTTTCCTCTTCTCTGGTTTTTTTTCTTTCTTTCGCCACTAGTAGGGAACCGAGACATCATAGAGAGACGTTAAGGGCTCATTTGAAAAGAAATCGCTACATCCAGTGCCTTCTTTAAGTAATATATATATAGGCTTTAGGGGGTAGACATTGAGCGGTAAAAAATTCAGAACCCTAAAAATTATGAACTTGTCTGTTTCCTAGTTAACGCAAAAAAAAAATCAATAAGCAAGTCCTGTTTACATTGGTAACGGTATAATTTGTCGGGGGGAGGGTCCGATTGTAGGACGAAATTCCCTTTCCTTCATTCAACCCCTATCTGCAGGTATACTTGGAAGTAAAAAGGTAAAGCAGAAATTTTAGTATAGTGAAGTCACTTTAAGATAAGAAAGATAAATTAATGGCAATATTTAATAAAAATAATTTTGACGAGTGTGGTAGGGATATTATAGTAAGAAAAGTCGAACGCAGTGGTGTCTGGATTTCTTAAATTCCAATTTCTTTATGCGTCAATTTGTCTCGAGGAATAGGGATAAATATCCAAAAAGAGGTAAATTATATAGAGAACATTTAGAAATGGTAGAAATCTCGAGACAAAGGGGAGGGATATTTATTTTCATGTCTGGCCTCACCCTTCTTTTTGTAACTTCATTCTGTTGGTTTCTATAGTACATTAAGTTGCTGCTTAATCTGAGAGGAAGAAGATTATAAGGTTGGCCATTATATAAATTAGTCCAGTTACTTTAGTCACTATAATAAAAAGACATAAATGACACATATCATATGTCACATATAGCAATATAATATATAGTGTAATGACATAACATAAATATAAATTACAGTTCAAGCAAAATAAAGAGTAAAATATCACCTTTGAACAGTATAAGGCAAAATATAAGTAATATCAACGGAGTGTGATGTAGGATGTCAACATGGCATTCTCAATTTGGCGTATAATAATCAGATTGACATCCTGGCATATTATAAAGTTACTATATAGTAACTTAGTTACTATAATAAAATGACATAAATGACACATGTCATATGCCACATATAATATAATGACATAATAAATATAAATTACGCTTCAAGCAAAATAGAGGTGAAAGATCACCTTTGAGAAGTATAAGGCAAAATCATCATGTCAACAGTGTTATACATGGTGTCAAAATTTCATTGTCAACTTAGCATATAATAATAAGGTTGTCAAGTTGGCATGTTATAAATTAGACTAGTTACCTTATTAGTCGCTAGTGACTTTATCAACTACTTTATTAGTGACTGAACCGGAAACCGAGATTTCACATTTTTAAATTTTATCTTCACACCTTTCACATCTAGACTAAGTAAGAACTGGACAGTTGGCTGACAAGGACAATCTTACCTACTAAGTTTACAGTGGTTCTTTCACACCACACCGCAAAACCTTTTACACTAGCATAACTCAAGACCCTGAGTTACGTTATGCAATTTTACGAAGCGGATTCTGTTCGTAACAAAGGCAGCGCTACGTAAACCCGAGCTCTAATTAGAACTTCATGTTATGTAAGATTATATTACGTTCCAAAAAATTTCAAGATAGCTGGTACAAAATCATATTCCTGTATGAGCAATTAAATAATTTTGAGAACAAATTCATAAGCTTTTCTTAGTCTCTCCTGTCCTTGTTTTCATCTCCATTCCATGTTTTTCAATTTTGAATAGTTTCCTTCGGTGATTGTGATTATTTGAAACGATGATTATGACGGTTTTATTGTACTTTTTTTTTTACGTCAGCTTAATGTGAAGGTTATACTTAATGTAACTTAGCTTTGCCACTTAATATAGAGAATTATGTGCCTAGTGGGAAAGCCACTTAACCAAAGAAAAAGAGAATGGGAAAAAGATTAACAATATATTTAAGCGTAATATCGAAATCACAGGAGGAAATAAATAATTTAGATATTCGAAGATGTAATAACAATTTTCAACATGACCACAGGAGCAAGGAAAATGTCACTTCCAGTTTTACAGAGGAAACAATTTAGGTGACGACCAGTTACAAATTAATTATACGGGGTGGGTTGGCAGCTTGCCATCCAGCTGAAATTTAGTTTTTTCAAAAATCTTGCATAATTAAACCATCCACACAAACGGATCGGTTTTCTTTGGTACATCTTAACCTTTATGGTACTATACGGCTCATTTTTCAGTTTTTCCTTGTCATTTTCACTTGATTTGGGAAAATTGACTCCAACTTTGCCCCCCCTACCCCCCCCCCCCCCAGAATTTTGACGAAATTACGCCACTGGTCGCCCAAATTACTAAAAATTTCCAAAAAATAAACAAATAAAGTTCAAGCAAGAATAATTTTAGAAAGGCGATTGAAGAAAATCGTAGTTTATTTGCAAAAAAAAGCAAATGCCAATTGACTAGGATGATAGCTTCATTAGCATAATGCTGGGCATTATGAGGCTGGGAAAGATCCCGACTGTCACTAGGGTAACCCAAAGGCTTGGTACCTGTCCCTACAAAGAAAAACTGGCAACTGAAACATGGGCAGTTGGCGACGCCTTAGCCTTAGAGCCATCAATAGCTCTAGGGATATATCAATTTCTTTTATTGGTAGTAAACGACGTGCAAAGTTTTTAGGGCAGTCTCATATTTTCTTCATTGTTGCCACGTTGAGTCGTGAAAATGTACAAGAAAAGCAAATTAGTTAAAATCGACAATGCTTTTCGTCCGTAAAAATTCAAATATTAACAATCTACAAGTTCCCAAAGACTACTATATCTTCAAAGAAAAGCTACGCCTTCTTAAGCTATTTGGTGGCATACTCTGGTCCAGCGACAGTTTGGTCCGTGGATTGGTAATAAGAATAAAATATAACCACTCTTGGCCTTTTTGTAATTCCAAATAAAGTCCAGAAAGTAAATTTTGCTCTTTTTGACACCTGCTGGAAAAAAAGCTTCTTGAATAGTCGGCTATAGTCAGTCAAATGAAAATGTAAAAATTTTTTTGTACATATTTGATAGATCTTCTATCTTTAAACGAGATATAATTATATATATATATATATATATATATATATATATATATATAATATATATATATATATATATATATATATATATATATATACATATATATATATATATATATATATATATATATATATATATATATATATAGGTATGTATTTTTCTTCGAGAATGGCTCAATAATTTTTCTGGAACCCAGCAAATTAACATCTTCTGGCCAGAAAAAAAAAACGATCTAGATGGGTCACGAATTTGGAAAAATTCGTTTTTTTTCCAGGGACGGTCGCATCGAAACCTGGGTCCTATAGTATCGGGAGACGGCTCATTTGAGCTGACGACAACATTCTTTTCAGGGTTTTGGAGTTATTTAACAGTAACTTATTTGCATAAATTAGGATAACGTAGTGAAAGAGCAAAAGATTTTTTTCAGTCGATCGTTTTGAATTAAAATTATACCGCGTCAATCAACCACGAGCATCATAGCGAATAGCAAACAAAAATGCAGCACAACGAAATCTGCGGTTAGAACAAATGCGACAACGAGCATCACACAAATCACTTATGGAAATGATGCGGGACAAAATCTGCCGTTAGAAGTCATGTGACAACGAGCATCACGCCGAATCACAAATGAAAATTATAAACAGAGAAATTTTAGAGAGAAAGAATAATGTATTTTTGTAAATCTGGTGCTACCATGGAATGGGTTTTCTATAACAGAAGGGCACCGTACAACATGTCAAGGCAGATGTTGGATTCGGGTAATTGGACGTAAAATGCCCCAAAATTGAAAAAAAAAATAAATAAATACAAACTAGAAGCTACAATATTTATTCGAGGGATATAATCCAAAAGTAGCCGATTAAACTCATTAGAAAACTCCCCACCTGTATACGGGTGAACTCATATAAGAAAACACAAAAAGGTGCATTTTTACATTGATTTTTTTCATGGACAGAGGAATCAGTCCATCATGACCTTGGGCCACCTGTTTATAAAAGAGGAGGCCAGTTATGGTTGGTAGACATGGATTATGCCGAGATATTTATGTATAGCTTAGTAAATGTGTGAACAGGGCTTAAGAAACACCTTAGTGGGCCTATGTCTATTTTTCTATAAAAAGCAATAAAATAATACCTTCAGTCTTTCAATTTCTGAATTCAATTCCTCAATGTAATTTTTCGCCTCAAGTAATTCCATCTGGATTGTGGAGAACCGAGCGGACATCGGTTGCTGAGCATGCGGAGATTTCGGCACAGCCAATCTCTGATGAATCTTCAAAGCTTCAGTGGCTTCATCCAGCCTCTTCTGCATCTTATCAGCCTTATCAACAGATTCATTCACCTCATTTCTCAACTTCAATTCTTTGAGTATAAGCTCATCATTCATATGCTTCAGTTCCTTCTCACGATGACGCCATTCTTCCCGCGATGATTTGAAAAATTCCAATTGTTCTGACATTTGGTTTCGAACAATCTCACATTCGGTTCGTAAACGTGTTATTTCTTCCTTGAGAGCATCCACTTCAACAGAATTCTTTTGCAAAAGTTCTTGTTTCAGCATTGTTTCTATTCTTGAAGTTCTTGGAGCCTCAGATATTTCAGCCTGAAGTCTAACAATTTCATTGTTCAATTGGCTAATCTTGTCCCTGCAAAATATAATCGAGATATTAGTTACCATTCTTGAAAACAGTTACGAATGGCAATTTTTCCTCACTAGCCAGTTTTTTTAAGCTCTTCGTGAATCTGACAAGTAGACATTGGTTGATCAGTAAACAAAAAAAGCTGAGCACAGAGGGGGTGGGGGCATCAATTTTTAAGTCACAATTTAAGAAAATACCACAGGAGGTCATTGGTTGAATGAAAGTTATTAACTAAAATAGCTTACGCTCGTACGGTTACACCATAAACGCGATAAATAAATGCATACACAAAACAAGCTAAATCAAACATTAAATGCTTCTCAAACGATTTTCAATAAAATTGCAAATACAATAAGGAAGAAACGACAAAAATGTGTCTTGGCACTAAACAGTGTCTAAATCATTAACTACGCACTATTACGCACTATTCGGTATCCAGGAGTGTGGGGTGGGGAGGGGTGTTAACGGTAAAAAAAAAAACTGTCCGACTCGTAAAAAGTAACAAAAAGTCGTACAAACAAACTTTTAATGTGTTTTATAATCTATTTTGTAAACCCCCCCCCCACCTCAAACAGAAATCCTGGATACGGTCTTGGCTAACACACTCCTTTCAATTCGATCTTCTACCTGGATTTTTAAGATCAATTATGAGTCAGAGAAATATTTTTAGTTTAATTGAAAAAAATAGTCTTTTAACCTATGTTTTTACGGCCAATTTACGTGTCAGAGCATTCCCTTTTGGGGAGTAAGACTTTAAACCGCTCAGGTGGAGAAGCTTGTGCAGCTGTCAGCCTCAGGTGCTTTCTAGTTTGATTTATCTTGGTACGGCTAGTACGGCATATTTCGGTAAGGCTTTTCATATTTTAACCAGTATGTATCTCCATATAATCTTATACAGAGAAGTAAATCTTTTACTTTACAGAGAATTAAAGCTTTTCTTTTATACCCAGGCCCTCTCCCTGCGGGCAGCCACTTAGACAATATCGACATAAACTGTCCTACCCGTAATTGTCAGATACTGCACTTATCAAAACAGCGGTAGCTATTTAGCAAACTATGCACGATATTGTTTTTACTAGCATTTTTGGGAAAACGTCAATCCGCATGCATTGAAATTTTCAAACGCATGCACGAAACGAGCCGGGAATAAAACGAATTTCCTTTGAATTACCAAAGAAATTAAAAAAAAATATGAACTACCAAAAAATTACCCTTATTTTTCATCCACATAGTAAAACACAACAGCAGCAAATGGATTGAACCTCACCATATGTAAGATGAGGCAAGGGCGATCCCGTTTTTTTTTTCAGCAAAATAAATCTGTTGCTCAAACTGCAACTTTCCGCACATTGTAGCATATGGGCCCTCAGGACTAATAAGTTAAGTAAATAAGGAAACATTAGTTGACTACAAACCTAATATTGCATTACTAATGAAAAAGAAGCGGGACATAAGTATAAAGGATAAAGAAGGATAAAGCATAAAGAAATAGGGGACAAGAGATAAAGAAGAAGCAGGAGGTGCGTATGCGTGGATGGTGCTTGTATGTAAGTTATCCAAAGAAAAAAGGAAGCTTACCTGAGACTCTGTCTTTCTCTTTGAATCTGAGAGATTGTTACTTTGGCTCGTTCATGTTGCTCCTCAACCTTCAGTTTATCCTGCTTGAGAGAATTGATCTCATTCTCTTGCATCTTAGTCAATCCAGATAATGACACACTCTTCTCCGTTAAAGCTTGATTCTCCATTCGCACCATTTTCAAGACACCAGCAAGCTTTTGGAACTGCGCTTTCTCTTGTTCCAGAATAGCCGACACTTTTTCAACACTGACTTTAAGGCTGTTGTTTTCCTCCATGAGCTTATGAATTGCTTCTTGATGATGCTTCTTTTCTTTTGAGATTGCTTCCTCTGCTTTCTTGCGTTCCGCTTCGATTTTTTCATGCAGCTCTTTTATTTGGCCTTTCAATTCGGCAATCCTTTCTTCCTTTGCTTCAACTTTAGATACATCAGCTAAAAAAACAATATTTGTTTTCTAATGGCTGTAATTTTCACTATTTTAGTGCGTTTTCAAAATGCCTCCCTCCATCTGCTTCACCTGGAACCTAAATAAACATACTGAAATGAACCTTCCCAAATTTTTGATATATTCAAAGTGCCAGAAGTTTGGCAGTCCACCGGGGTATGTTTCCATATTCTAATTGCTTTCATACTCTCCTCTTTATAGACAATTTTAGTTTTTCGTTCATCGTTCATATTATTGGTCTCTCTAAAACCATTATATCCCTTTTTTATTATTCAACACCAGTTTCTCTTTAGCTAAATATCCTTCTAGTATATTTAACCAGAACCTAGAGCTCCTCTGGAGATTTACCAACCACCACCACATCATTCGCAAATAGCAACAGCGAAATAGTAAGGTTTCGTAGTGAAACCGCAGGGACCCATTCCTTCCTAAAATGATCAACCATATCATTAATATAGAGCGTAAACAACCGTGGTGAAATACTGCTACCTTGTTACTAACACCATTTCTAATTTCAAACGGCGACGATAGGCATTTACCTACCACCTTAATTAAACCTATTGTTTTCTGATACATATCAGCTATAATCCCAACGAAAAGCATTAGTACGTCTGCCTTCAGGAATTGCAAGCACAAGAGACTCCTATCAATCCAACCGAAGGCTTTTCTAATCTCCAAAGTCGTTTTCTAGTCGTTTTCTTCCTGTCTTAAATCTCTCATGCTTGAATTACTTATAATTTTCTAATCCCGCATTCCTCATCAAAATACTCTTAAATCCCTCAAGCTTCCTTTTATTCTTAGAACTAACCCTGCTATCTTATGTATTATATCCGTAAATTAATCAATTAATTTAAATTTAATCATCTACCTTCTCTAAATTACGCAAACTTGTGACTACCTCATCTTTTAAAAAACGTCTCGCTAAGGTTCATATTAGCCTGTATGAACTATTCCTAGGTATCTGCACTAACTAGTTGACTAAATCGTTTAATTAATTCATTGTGTTCTTGATTTACGCATGGAGTCTCCCCACTTTGAAACTTACTAAGTAGGCTAATTTCTAATAGTACGGGTTGGTGGTCCGAACCCACTTGTTTAAGCACCTTTACGTTAAGATCATTCGGGTCCAAATTGCCCATTACCTATCATCAATCCTCATTCTGCGCGTAGTGTCAGCAACCTCATACCCCATTGATTTATCCTTCGTGTATCGTTCCTGCTCTGGGGATTGTACACAACTGGGACTAATGATGGAATACCCGAAATTAATGAATCATTTAATTCAACTTCATCATTAGTATAATCATTAAAATCACTCGTGAATATTAACCTGTCTTTCTCAAAATAAGCTCTTTTTTCATCCAATTATTTTTCCAACAGACCCCAATTATCTTCATTTCGATACAAGCTACATTGAGGCGGTATATAAATCAATACCACAGCCATTTAAAAAATCTAAATAATATTCTCTGATTCCCTTTTCATTCTTGTTAAACCTCTGAAAAAAACTTCCTTTATCAATACTAAAAGACCACAAAAATAACCATTGTTCAACGCTAGTTCTCGTGATACACTTTCCACAGTGAAGCCTCTTAATTTGGTAAATCACTGGAGCCATGCCATGTTTTAATTGATGTTACAATGTCTAATGTTAGTATCCCACTTTCCACAGAACTTAACCTTATTTCTTATACCCTATATATTCCAAGATACAAATTTCAAGACTTGAGTTTGGCCTTGCCTATCCCATAATAGCTAGGCGGGAATGCTAATCAGTAATAGTCTTCATTCACAGGCCTAGGGGTTCCCTGATGCTGCCTATATTGCGTTGTCAGCGGCTACCTTGACGGGGGTTTGAAACTACTGTAATTCGAGGGTCGATAGCCACCGATATTCCGGCTTTTCGATTGCTCTCCAAATGCAGGTTTGTTTTTCCTTTACTGAACATATCTAGCAGTGTTACTATAATATTCTACTGGGGCTAACTTCGCAACTTTTTCGGGCTTGTCTCACCCTGCTGTTTTAGCCGAGTTTATGTCTATTTCAACTACCCTGTTAGTGTCGCTTTCAATTCCTAAAGAGTCGGATCGCTCTGACGAACCGCTCTGCTCTTTCTCCTGATTCAGGATGTTAATGTTCTCGTCCGTGGCACTTGAACCTCTACTCTTAGTCAACAGGAGACACAGTTGGGCGGCTTGTGTTTATTTCTTTGATCTTTTTTACAGTCACGAATCACAGTCATAGACAAATGTTTTACCTTCGATAATGGATCTATCACCTTGAGAGGAGCATTTTGACCTTTTTCTATGGCTTCGGACAACATGAGTTTTAAATTATTCCTAGCCTTGCGTTGGAACAGTAGTATAGTCCAGAGCAACACCAACACTGTTCTGTTTCAGCATGAAGCCATTCCTTAAAATTGTGTTTCTGTTCGAAAACATATTCGAAAAAAAAAAAAAAACAAACAAACAAACATACGTATCGACCTTAAACAGGAATAATTCGTAAAATAACCAAAATTACAATGGAATGAAGGAACGCGTTATTTTAGCACCACTCACCAAAGAAGTTAAGTCTGAAACTGTGATACCGAAAGCTCGCAACGAAAAAAAAACGAGCAAATCTGCTACTGTTGCTCTTCATATAATCATGGTAAGCGCAAAAAAGAAAATCTAATTTATGCTGCAAGGCTGTAATTGGACTATATCTGTCATCCATTCAGAAAATATTGATTCAACTCAGTGAAACTACAATCGGCAATGTCAGCGTTATGTAATTCATTCCAGCCGTATATGAATCATTAATTCTTACCATTTCATAAAACAGTTTAATTTTCTTTTAATTTCAATAGCCAAGAATAATTTACTAAAATTGCGCAAGTTTTAACCAGTGCAGCCATATCCATGTCGCAAAACGCCCTTCTAGTAAATGAAAACGTTTGAGCCTCCTTAGCCTATCTTGTAAAGGGGTGAACAATTTCTGGTAAAATCAGTTGAGCAATTATTGATCTTAGAACCTGGAGAATAGCTCGAAAGAAAAAGGTAAAATTTTATTTCACTAAGCCAAATCTCTTGCGGAGAATATCTCTGAAATAATATTTGAGTAAGGAAAGAACATAACAGCGTATGAGTACACTATACATTAAGCAAAATTTGAAGCAGCTCTGCTGATCCCCTAATGGCTGAAGGGGCTGCTCCAATCTTCAAACTAACAATTATAATAAAGGCCAAAACCATGCTTTAATTGAGTGTCGGAGTGTATCTCGTCTTCTACAGCTACTAACAACTTACCGCAGCACCAAGCCACCTGAGGCCAACACAGCAACGCATGCTGCCCCTTCATCCCAGTCTACTCGAAGCCTGCCTCTTTATACCCTCCCAAGAAGTTTCCATTTCCCTCAAATCATTCCTTACGACCTCCTCCCATCCCATTCGGGGAAGACACGCTTTTGATTTGCCAGATGTGTTCCAGAGAAATTGCCTACGGATCGTTTTGGGTACCCAACTGACTGAGAGCATTTCACACAGTAAGCTGTACGAAAAATACGGTTCAATCCCTCTTTCCCGGGCTACACTGAGAGCAAGGTTGAGATGGCTAGGATACGTTCTGCGGATGACAGATTGCCAAAGATTGGCAGTGGCCAACCGCCTAGGATCCAATGAAAAGCAGGTCCCCGAATGGGGTGGGAGGATGTAAGAAAAAATTTAACGGAAATAGGAACTAGTTGGAAGGTGTAAAGAGGGAGCCTCTGAAAAGATTGGGATGGAGGAGCGTTTGTATCTGTGTTGGCCGGCGGCGGCTTGGTGCTACAGTGAATTGTTAGAAGTAGTAGTATATAAAAAATACCATCGTCCAAGTTTCAATTGACCCAGAGTATTTGCATCGGTGATCCACTCTGTGGTATCCATAATACCACAGAAAATTTGACGTTTCACTTGTATGTGGTGTCTTCGTCCTCTCAAGCAATTCTAGCATGGCAAAATCTCCTACTTGGGTTTGTGATCAACTATTTTAATTTACAAAGATTGCATATTAAAAGATGGTGAAGTAGAAAAAAGAATTGTAGAAAAAAAGAAGAAAAAGGTACTATCAAGTGGTAATAAGTTGATATTATTACAAGCTAGGTACACTTGCAGAGGAAGTGGAAGGGAAAATAAAGGAAAACACCGGTTGAAATGACATTTTGCATTCATCCTTTTTTTTGTGTAAAAAAAATGACCGTTTGCAAATATTCGTAATTAAAGTTTTTACCCCCAACATGTACTTAATGTCACTGTTACCAGATACCATCTACAAAACTGCGCACCGAGCTTAGGCACACTCAAACCGTGTTAAAAGGTGTGATTTAACTCCATTGGCTGAACTTGTTACTCATTTGTATATTAGCCAATGACGTAGTTTGGCATATGTTATTTAAATTTGTTTTTAAACATGTTACATTCACACGGTCAAATTGAGTTACAAATTTGAGCTATAAACACCAAACCAGATTGATTCTTTTGTGTGAATTTTAATCCAGTAAAAAGAACGAAAGGTTTTTGATCTTATTGAATCAGAATATTTTTACAAATATAAACTCTGTGTTTTCCTATGGTTTCACTAGGACACACGAAGGAAAAACTCTGATGGTAGGCACCGCACCAATACTCAAGCATCTAGGATTTTATATTGGATGGGGGGGGAAGGGGTACTAAACAATTTTTTCCAAAAGGTAACCAAAGAATGAAGAAAAAGCAGCTTAGAAACAGGGGGAAGTTTTTTTTCTATACCTGCATTTTTAAGACCAATTCACGAGTCGTAGAAATATTTCTTAGCTTTGAAGGAGAAAGTTTTTTCCCCAACATTTATTAGACCAATCTACGAGTTGGAGAAAAAATGTTTGGGAGAGGGCGAGGGGTTAATATACATTTCATGTATCTATGATGTCAACCTCTAAATTTTTAACAGTAGACGTAATACTGTCGTACCTTCATTTCGCTGTTGAATGGACATATTCAGACTGTCAGCCAATGATTTCTGAGATTCATACTCTTTTTTTGAGGCGTTCAACTAGTTGCATGTGTTTGCACGTGAATCTTGTATTGATTTCAACTGGCTTCTCAGAGTTGTCACTTCAATATTAAGATCGCGTGTTTTTTCGGCGACGGCTGCTGATTCGGCTACCTCACTTTCTTCTGACAACTTACGAATTGTTGCGAGAAGTCTGAGATTATTTTCCTGCAAAACAATGAAATTTATTTTCTGGATTTTTTTTTTTTTTGCTCCCATGCGATTTCTTGCTCGAAGGCGAAAGCAATTTCAGTTTTGGTAATTCACAAGTCGTTTTTTCTTAATGTCATTAATGTCAAACTACTTTAACCGAGAAGCTAGCTTATAATACAGCTTCAAGGCAAAAACTACTAGCGACGAATATTTGGTTGCCTATACAAATTTACGCAAGATCCAAATAAACTCCAAAAATTTTGTTCACAAGCAAAACAAGAAAGACAAAGAATAAGATTTAGAAATCCTTGTCATTTACCATTATAAATTGTTCCTGCAAGGAGTACGTAAGGAACTACGACAACTAAAATATGAACAGGAAATAAATCAATAAGATGCACTTCAAAAAAGGTCAATCAAATGGAAAGCAAAAAAAACGATATCAAAGTTTGAAAACGACCCAAAATATTAACATAAGAGGTTAGTTCCCTCTTAGTAGTTCCCTGGGGCAGTTACAAACGATGAGACGTTGTTTCCACCGTAGGAAGTATATTAACATAAGAGGTAGTCCTCTAGTATTCCCTGGGCAGTTACAAACCGATGAAGACGGGTTCCACCGTAGTAGTATATTACATAAGAGGTAGTTCCCTCTTAGTAGTTCCCTTGGGCAGTACAACGATGAAGACGTTGTTTCCACGTAAGTATATATTAACTAAGAGGTAGTTCCCTCTTAGTAGTTCCGGGCAGTTACAAAACCGATGAAGACGTTGTTTCCCCGTAGGTAGTATATTAACATAAGAGGTTAGTCCCTTTTAGTAGTTCCCTTGGCAGTTACAACCGTGAGACGTTGTTCCACCGTAGGTAGTATATTAAACATAAGAGGTAGTTCCCTCTTAAGTAGTTCCCTTGGGCGAGTTACAAACCGATGAAGACGTTGTTTTCCACCGTAGGTAGTATATTAACATAAGAGGTAGTTCCCTCTTAGTAGTTCCCTTGGGCAGTTACAAACCGATGAAGACGTTGTTTCCACCGTAGGTAGTATCGCTGTTAGTCTTCGACCAGTATAATTTTCAGCATCTCTGTTACAATCTTTTGGCATGTTTTTCAAAGTCGCTGAATCACACCCTTTGAGGACATTGCTTCTGTTTACAAAAAAATAAAAAAGTAATCAGGGAATTGAGGTCAGGTGAAAAAATAGGGCTGAGTGAACCACAAGGAATGCCAATTGAAGTAAAAATTATGTTTTGAGAGGGCCATGGGCCACCCATAGGCGGAATTTTGTTAGGGTGGGGGGGGGGGGGGCTTACCGGCGCTTGACCCCCTCTACCCGGCTGCCTAGTTTCAGCCCAGGACACTTTCTTATAGAAGAAATGTCATAGGCACTTCAAAAAGAGCTTATGGAGGGCAACCAGCTCCCCTCCCCAACGTCAATCACTTCCCCAAACACATCCAATCAAAATTTTGAGGATAACCATTTTGTTTTCAGCCTAGTTTAAGAGGTCGGAAATTAATGGCTTTGAGGATGACAACACCACCCCCCCCACAGCCCTCAGGGGCAAGGGTGTTGGTAAAGTTATGCCCAGGGGAGGGAGGATATAACGTTTTTTTTAAGTAGAAAGGGTGGTCGTATAAAACCTTAGAGGGGGCTCTATTTTATTGGTAATCAGAAGTTTTTCTTACCGCGCCGTTTTTTTAAATAGTCAAAAGTAATTGCAAGGTCAAACCTGTCCAACCCCCCCCCCCCCCCCGTACACCTATCATTTCCCTAAAACACACACCCAATCATAATTTTTGATCTAGCCATTTTGTTCAGCGTAGTTGAAAAGTCCAAGAAATTATGTCTTTGAGTATGAACCCCCCCCCACATACCCCTCAGGGCAAGGGTTGTAAGTTACACCCTGGGGGCATATAAAGTTTTTATAGAAAATGGTGGTCGTATAAACTTCAAAAAGAGGTCTCATTGGATTGGTAATCAGAAGTATATAGGGCTCTTTTTAAGAGTCAGTGTAATCAGAGGGCAAATACCACCCCCCACCATACACAAACACACATGTCGTATTTTCCAAAAACACATCTGATAGAAATTTTAATATGGCCATTTGTTGTCGTAGAAACTTCAAAAAGGGCTCATTCGGTTGGTAATTGAAAGGGCTAGTGCCCTTTTTAATAGTCAAAAGTGATTGGAGGGCAATCACTCCCCCCAATGGCCGTCATTTCACCACAAACACTTCCAATCAAAATCTCAAGATAATTATTTTGTTTGACGTAGTTTATAAGTCCAGAAATCATGTCTTTGAGGATGAGAACCCCCTCACAGTCCTCATGGCAAGGGTTTTAAGTTATGTCCCGAGAGCATTTAAGGTTTTTATCGAAACGGTGGTCGTATAAACTTCAGAGGAGGGTCATTGGATTGGAAACCGGAAGTTGAAGTGCCATTTATAAGAATCAAATTTATCAGAGGGTAGCTATACAGCCTATACTCCCCCATGTCATATTTTTCCCCAGATGCATCCGATAGAAATTTTGAGATAACCATTTGGTCAAAAATAGTAAAAAAAATCTCATTAAAAGGCCTTTGGGGTTGGCATACCCCTCCCCCCGAGTATGGGGGGTAAGGGTTGTGAGTTATGCCCGGGGCGATTTAAGATTTTTATGAAGAGGTAGTCTCATTTTATTGGAAAGGCATAGTTCTAGTTCCATTTTAAGAGTCAAGGCGTGATGGAGAGAAAATAAAGCCCCCTCCCTGATATCCTCTTTTCCCCAAACACAGTCGATCGTAATTGTGAGATACCCCATTTTTTAAACAACCAAACGTCGAAAGAGGAATATAACAATGTCTTCAGTATCAAATATAGAAATATTTAGGCGGACGTTGAACTAATCAAAACAAACTATGAGCATGTGGACTTTTAAAAAGGTGACAAAGCAATATCTCAAGAATAACTTATGTAATTTAAGTATAGACATTCAAGAGTAAGTTGTGGGGATTTTGAAACTAGCCAGAGGCACTATGTATACTTTTAATACAACTACAGATACTGTAACTAATGACGCTAAGAGCATTAAGGTGAAACTTCTAGGAAGTGTTTAGGGGCATTCCAATTAAACGAAAAACTGTATACATGTAGTTTTCAAAAAGGCATATAAGCAATATCATAGGCAGCACACATTCATAAATAGCTAGAAATATCATTGAACATTTAAAAAAGCTAATTCGATTTAAAAAAATTAAAAGTTCTGGTGTCCTTTCCTAAGAGTTAAAAGCGATTGGGAGAACAATCAGCCCGTCTCCTCGGAGCCGATTTTACTTCCAGGCACATCCAGTCAAATTTTGAGACAACTAATTTTGTTCAGCATAGTAGAAAAAACGGTCAAACAACTATGTCTTTAGGAATATTGGGCATGTCAAACGCCCCCACAAATTATGCACATTGGCCCATGATGTTATATATACTAAATGCTACTTTTAAAAACTAAACCAAAAGGCATTGTGTTTTGCGGTTGCCAATAAACATTCAGCAATATATCGAGAAGGACTGGGGGTATTAAGTTGAAGGTTTCGCGGACAACTACTATTACTACTTCTACTCTTACATTTTAAATAATAAATAGATTATAAGTGTATCTAGGTTTTCAAAGAGTATAGATAGAATCTTTTGGGAATGATATTAAGTTTTATTTGTTTTCAGGTCAAGTTTGAAGGAGGTATAAATTACATTAAAAAATGCTATTTGTGTCAAGATTAAAAATTGTTGAAAAAGTTTCTCCCAACATACAATAGCAAGCCAAACTATGGATTCTTATAAAAAAAAAAAAACACGAAAAAGATATAATTTTTTTTTTCATGAAAATGACTATGTCAATAAAAAACGACCAGAAATATTAATATAATAAAAAAAAAAAAAAATTCCACAAAGTAAGTTTTTCAAGGAAAAGCAAGAGCTCGATTAAGCCAAAAATGGGCAGAAATGAAGTCAAGTCATCGTCCAAGCGTAAAAACTACCACAAACACCCCTATCTAATAAATATATAACGAAACTCAAACAACGAACAGAAATTAGAATAAATGTAAGCCGAAGTCGAGACCCGAAACGAGCAAAAAATTATAACATTAGTAGGGCTGATAACCCCCGTATGCCTTCTCGAAAGAACCGAGATCCCCACATAATTTGGCGTCGGCGGCTTTTTACTGAAACACAATATGTTTTAAATGTTTTTCGCTTTTTTTTTTTTTTTTTTTTTTTTTTTTTTTTACTTAAATAAGTTAAAAAAAACTTTTTTTTTTTTTTTTTTTTTACCCACTCACTTATTTACGCGTTTTTTTAACCTTAAGGAATACACATCAGTAATAGGTTATAATTAAAAACTGAAAAGAACAATTCCACAGGTCCCCCCTTTTTTTTTATTTTTTTTTTTTTTTAGTAAAGCCTAGAATTATGTGTTCTTGGCCTTGAAGAAAAGGCATGGGGAGTTGTTGAGTCCTAGTTAGACCCCGGCGCCGCGGCCGGTGGAAATCGACTGAAAGAACCGCAAATGCGCCGACGAGAGGCCCAGCTCGGAACCACACTGGCGCACACCAAAAGTGTGCGGGTCGCATACGCGCACCGTGCGCCGCCGCGCGGCAAAGGGCGGCGGGCGTTTCCCGGTCGACTTTAAATTAAATATTTTTGCCCCCCCCCCCCGGCAATTCTTTTTTAATTTGTGTCAAAACTGCCACAAGTTGGAGCGTAAAAATTTTCTTTTTTTTTTTTTTTCCCCCTTCTCGTGTGGTTTAGTATTTTCGATTTTCCCTGAAAAAACAAGAAAAAAAAAAAAAAAAAAAAAAAAAAACTAAAAAAAAAAAAAAAAAAAAACAAAAAAAAAAAAAAAAAAAAAAATTAGACACAAGCAAGGGGGGGCTTGGCACTAATTCCGAAATTTTCCGGGTTAGTATGTTTATTTTTTTTTTTTGTTATCCCCGAAAAATAAAATTCCTATCCGTCGAAACCCCGCAAAAACATTTTTTTTTTGGTTCCCCGGAATTCCCCCGAAAGAAAAAAAAAAATTTTCACGCAATCACGGCGAGTGCCACAGACCTAGCGATATGTGTTTATCACCAGTGACTTTCCCTGCCAAATATTACTTTTACATACCATAATTCTTCCTACTACTTTCTTGTTCATTAATTTTCGTCTCGTTTGTTACTTTGCATAAAAACCAGACAGATGCAATATTGCAATTGCAAAAAAATATTGCAATATACACACGTTCTTCAATTCCAATATGTTGACAAAAAAAGTATTGTGTCTTTATGAAATGAAAGTTTTTTAAATCATTTTCGAAAGCAGTTTCCGAATCACTATTTTCTTACAATCCAATTCGTAGTCAAGAATTCATTTTCAAGTTGAATAGAAATTATAGAAGAAAAAAAACCCATTAGATCATACTACAAGTACAAAGCTATCGGCCTTCAGTTGGATTTTATGAAAATTGACAGCGACAGATTAGTTTTCTTTATCTTCTTCTCTTTCTCTCTTTCTCTAGTTCTCTCTTCTCTTCTTCTAACAATGAATTGTAAGGGGGGTTTATTGCAGGAATTATTTCTTTCCTTTTGCTGTTTTTTAGATAAGATGGTCTTAATGTTTAATACTCAGTTGAAAACGCCTGATAGAAAAATACCCCTACAATCTTACTTCCTTTCCTCTCTTGTTTTCCCTTTCTTTTCCTTTTCTGGGAAACCAATTTTTTTTTTTTAAACCACTATTCACCCTACCCAACACCTCGTCGCAGAAACCCCCCCCGCAGAAAAAAACAAACTTTCTATTGAGACAAAATTTAGGCTTATAGACTAGCTAGTGTACAAGGTTGGGGAATTAACGATTGAAACGGCAGTTCAACCCCGAAAAATATGATTCATACATAAATTGTAAATTATGGCCTATAGGGGGGGGGGGGGGGGAGGGGGGGTAGGGGGGGGAGGGGGAGAGGGAGGGGGGA